>VZTF01002829.1:0-56524 GCA_013397755.1 Cnemophilus loriae | reverse complement strand
CTTTCCCAAAGTTCCCAGGTGAAATCTGAATATTTCCACCTTCAAATTCTTATATCTTTATCAGATGGATTAAAGAGCTCTTTGCCATCAGAAATTTTCTCTCCATGGGAATATCAATAAATATATTAAATTGCCTTTCAGGGTTTTGTAGGGATTTTTAAAATAAAATAAA
Source organism: Cnemophilus loriae (assembly GCA_013397755.1). Lineage (NCBI taxonomy): Eukaryota > Metazoa > Chordata > Aves > Passeriformes > Corvidae > Cnemophilus > Cnemophilus loriae. The sequence goes on along the minus strand of VZTF01002829.1, from coordinate 56,352 downwards.
TAGAGTTTCTTGTCTTTCATTCCGTGTTGGGTTTTCTGACCTTAAATCATTGTTGTGGTTCCTGCAGGAATGTTTCCCAGCTTTTCAATATCTGTTTTAAAGCATAGAGGGCATAGATATAATGGTCTCAATGCAGTGTAATACAGCATCACTTATTTCACTTATTTGCCTATACCGAAACAAGGAACTGTGCTTGCTACAGCATTACTTTGGCAGATCTTATGTTTCTGGCTGTGCTCTATGATGCCTAAATTATTTTGGTTTCAGTACTTTCTCAGGAATATCTGACAACCAGTGAGTAATTTACAGTTTTCCTCATGTTGTTAAAAAGAAATGGTGGGGGGCACACTGGGGTGTGAGCAAATACCACCTGGTGGGGACAACATCAACCTGGAGATTCACATTTTTGCTCCCATGTAACCTTGGATACATATCTTTAGGCTGAGATCCTTAACATTATTTAGATGTTGAGCCCAAGAGAAAACATATTAATGAGATTTTGTTATCTAAATACTTCTGAGATGAGGGATCTGAAATTTAGGATTGCAATTCAAATTCAGTGATGAGCCTTGTCACCCAGGATCCCCAAGGCCTGCTGTGAGAGACACCTTCCCTGTGTAACCCGGCCATCCATAACCTGATTCATCCTCTGAAAATGTCTATCTTTTTCCACTGGCTACAGATTTCTAAATTCCTAAGGCCACCACAACACACACAAACCTTCACACGCTGCTAAATTAAATTCATAGAATGTATCGCTTTTTCAGATGTTATACCGGAGATTTATTGTTCCACTTCTGCACATTATCGAAGAATGGTTGCTGTGATAAGAGATTGTAGTAATAAATCAGAGTGATGCCATCAAGAATATACTTGGCATGGGCATTTTGTATTTTATTTAGTCTAAATTAGAGCCTTTTTAAAAAGTTACTCTATGAAAACCTTTTAGATATTTTCAATACAATAACATAGTTAAAAGGGGTTGAAAAAATTGAATCTCAAAGAATGTCTCATTCCTCAGGAATTTTCCAGAACAAAACTTTTTGTTATAAAAACAATCAATAGTTCGTACTTATTTAGTGGTAATTTTATTTCAATTTAGCAGTATTTATTGCAATCAGATATTTTGTTCCTTTACATCACACAGAGAGGAGGGTTTCCTTGGGCTGATTCGAGAGAGAGCTTCAAAGTCCTTAATTTCCAATCTTACCACCACATTTGTGGGTCTTCTTCCAACCTTTCTAATATTATAACGTATAATATTCTAATACTATAACATTATTCTCACAGTATGAGTTCCAAAAGGGATCCTAGTATTCTAAGAACTCTGTTGTCCTGTTCATACAAAGGTAGTTTCCATCTTTCCACTGTGTTTTGTTATTACTCTGCTTTTAGGCCTTAAGTCACATTGATCCTTTTAATTTGCCATCGGTACAATGTTCAGCTAGTTTTCTACCCTGGCTCCAAAGAATTTTCGAAATCACTGATTTCCAGCATGCCATCTCCCATGTCATAGGAGGAGCCAGCATTCCTAGTTTCGAGATGGCTTAACATTTGGACACAAGAAAGTCATGTTATTGCTTCTCTTGATGGACTACGAAATATCATAGTTGGGGTTTTTATACTATAATAAAGATGCTTATCACAATTACTTAATGGAGACTCTTGATTTAAAACTAAGAACTATATAAGGAAACTAATAATTACCTTGCTTACTTGTTTTGCTTTCTGAGGCAATACAAAAATATGTAATTAAACAGAATCGAAGATTTTGCCACAAAGGGAGCATTTTGTGCATATTATACAATGGTTGAACTAATGTCAAAGCAACCTGCTGAGCAGTTCCCCCTTTTTTTTATCCCTTCATAATTCATAATTCATAAAGCCCAGTGACATTACATCCCTCAACAGCCAGAGTAGTTTTAACAAATTGTAATAGGACGACTAAATCAATTCAATTCAATTTATTTAAACAAAATGAAAACCCTGAGGAGACCTTCATGCGTTCATTCAAATGACAACCTCCAAAGTTAGGACCTAAAAATAAGCAGTACGAAGAAAAACTAAACCCAAAACCAACAACAAATGAAAGCAGTTTTAAAAATACATCCAGTATGTGTTTTATGTCCGTTGTGGTACATCTAGGAATTTATAAAAATAAGTCAAATGCAGATCACTGAATATCAGTAAGTTGTTAGTTAAATAAATTATAATTAGGACCATATCTCAGAAATTTGAAGTCTTACTTACATGTAAGCATGCAAACATGCATGTTTCTATAAATGAGTCTATGAGTAAGTGTGAAGTACCACAGGCAAAATCCTCATATCAGCATAATCAGTTCAGTCTATTCATGAGTCCTTGTGGAAATCACAAAGGTAAAAAACAAAATAAATCAAACACACAGTGGCACATTGTTTGAATCTTAAGTAAAATGACAAAAGTTACACTGTGTACATGATCACTGAAATGAATTTGAGGCAATGAAAAACAGGAAACTAATCCTAAATGTCTTTCACAAGAACATCATCTCTTACTAATGTAGAAAAATAATCATGTCTTACTCCATAGTAATTGATAAAGTAATTAGATAAATGCATTAAAAGCTAAAAAATTATGTCTATAAAAACAAATAAGCAAAAATCCCTGAACCCTTTTAAAAAAATACAGGCAAATGGCATATTTTGCAAAAAATATTTCAGAATTCAAACTTAAGATGAAATAGGAACCACTTGTTAAAATCCATTTTTTAGGCACAAAGTTCAAAATACATTTTGCTTCAACTGGAAGGTCTGTGACAGATGGTCCACTAATGCAGACTGCAAAGTCATCTGCATAAAAGCAACTCTGAAATTTACAAGGAATCACAAGGGCCACTAATGTGTCTGAAGAGAAAAGAGTATCATAATACATGGAACCCTCTGGGGCACCTTGTTAATTATTACAGGGTCACATTTCTGTGTAATATTTTGTTCTTTACTCTAGAGCTAATTTACAGTCAGTTTGGTGCATGGTTCTGAAAGCCCAAGGCCAAAAAAGAAATCACACTAAAAACTTGTGAAGGACGATTTGAGAGTTGTCATTAGTGGAAATTAGTTTGCCATAATTGGTGGATAACTAGAGATGGAGAGCTAGCTCCCATCAAGAAACAGCAGATCAGGTGAACCTGAGGGCTAAGTTCCAGCCTACAAAAAAAATGAAAAAAAAAATCCCATTCATGTTAAAGGCAGTTGTGTCATTCATTCCTAAGCCTAAATTCAGTCTGCGGTTTGAAATATGAAATTTAAACCTTATTACACCTTTCAGACCTTTAATTTTAGGTCACGTGTTCCATGCTTTCAACCTACAAATATATTTTTTTTTAATTTAAAACAAATGGCAGTTTGATCACCTGGAGAATAGCTGCAGTTTTCCACTTTGAGAACGGGCAGTATCTGTTCATATCCTAATGGCAAGAGGATGAGAAGGAACAACAAGATCCAAATATACTCCAAACACTCTTTGGGAACGTCAGAGCTGACTGTGTTGCTGATTTCACATTGTGTTGTAACCATTGAAAACAGCGTTCCTCTCCAAATAATGTGCACCCTCTTGCCTTCAAACCGTACCATACAAAAGTATGTAGGACATCCTATTTATGCTGTTTACTACAACAGGATAAATTAAAACAAGTGCACAGGATGAAAGAAGGGAAATGTTTAGAATTTTCAGGGAGGGACCTAAAAGGAAGAGGAAACAGACATTAAAAACAAACACCAACTGCATACTACCCTGGGAGTTTGCAACAAAAGAAGTGTTTGTTATCTCTTCCCGAAGTCAAGGGGTGTTACAGACACTGAGGGCACTTTGCCCCTATGCAGGAGAGAACTGCATTTTCAGCACCCAGTTGGGACATTGACTGAAGACTTTCTTTTCCAGCCTCCTTGAGACAGGCAATAATTTTGTTGTGGAAGTTCAGAGAAGGCATATCAAGACAGAATTTAATCACAATTTGCAAATAAAATCTTTCTGAATATCAAATATGAGACCAAACCTTCCTTATTAAACTGAAATGAATGAAGCCTCATCACTTACTTCACTAGGAGCAGTATCAGTCGTGTAAATCTGTTTCTACTAACAGGTAACTTAATTTTTCATCCAATTAGGTCACGCAGTCCAATTTGTAAGATGTCAAAAGATACATGTGGTTCTCTTTTAACCCCCTTCTACTCAATTTCCTGGCTTTCAGCCCTGAATGATTTTTCAAAAACAAGGTTGCTGCATACCAGAGACAATATCCAACAGAGGATTATTCTTGATCCACACTTGTCTTTCACGGAAACTTAGATCATTTAGCCTATTTCTTTTATTACCATATTATCAAAATCAAACTGCACAAGCATGGACTTTTGTAAAACAGAAAACAGAGAACTTGAATTTGGTTGTTAAATAATGATCATCACTCATGCTGTTCACTAATATTCATTGAGCTTTCTTTCTCAGTTATTATTTCTGGATTACTGTCTGCAAGACAGTACTGGACTAATAACCGAACAAGAATCATCCATATAGATCCGAATGCAAAAAAGGGGCCTTGAAATATATTTATTTTCATGCATAAACTGAGTTAGAAGTGATATTGTGTCAAGTTGTTTTGAACCAGTTGCATCTGACCCCCTCTGTTGTCAAGATGACACTTGAATTTATGAAACTCCTCTTTAAAGTGGAATGGAGAGACAAACTGAAAAGTATGAAGAATATTAGCTACTCATATTAATAGTTAAATTAACTCTAACTAATAGAATGAGCTGGAATGTTCTTCCTACCATGATCAAGAACAACACTGAAGAGTATGCCTCTCTAGTTTATCACTGCACTTCAGAAAACACTATAAAAATAGAAAGAAAAAGGGAACAATTTATTCTTTACTGCTATTCTCTGACAAGAATAAAGAGCTAACACCTTTTAGAAGCAACATGTTCTGTGCAAGTTCTCCTAAATTTTGAGAGCCATTAATATCAGCAATTTCCTTCATTTTTCTCAAAGGTTTTGGTAAAACCTGGAGTTCCTGCATAGTAATACCATTTGGAGCTTGTGACTTGACAGGTTAAGAGCTTTGAAAAAGGCCAAAGTTATCTTTTACGTTATTTATAATATTATCAGGTGTATTTTTAGCCAGACATTTTTTGCTCAGGTTTTTTTTTTTCCTGCAGGATTAGAAGCAGTGACTAAAATGCACTATGATGAGAACATTTAAAGGTCATTGCTAAACACAATCTACCGCATCTAAAAGAAAATTGTAACTGTCACGTTATGGATAATTTAAAAAGAACATCTAGTAAACTGTAATACAAGACATTCTCCCGTATTATTTCTTTAAAAAGTGACTATCTGAGCAGTTTCAAGAGTTACCAAGTGTAGTCTCTAATAAATGTTTTAATCAGGAAGATGAATACAGAAAATATTACGTGAAGCTTAAATGTGGCCAAAGCCATAATTCTGCACACATATATAATGCAGTTTGTTGTTTAAACTGGAGGAAGGAAAATCACTTGATCCTTCTCCCACTTTTTGAATAATATGCATTGTACATGTGTTATGGAGGTGGAAAATAACAGGGTATTTCCCTTGACAAGTTTCCATTGAAAGACTGTATAAGATTTGGGAAGTGAGATGCTGTCTATATGAAAAAGTTATGCAAAGACTACCAGGTAATAATAGTAACCACTGTTAAAATAGACAAGATGGCTGCTAAGAAAGAAGAAATACGCAATTCTAATTGGGAGCTGGGGGTGAAAAAGAAGTGTTTTTAAAGAGTTAATCTGCGCTTGAAATAAATTATTTGTCCCTTAAGAGATTGCTGAAAGTTTGAAAAGCTTGTGGGTATATTTATAAATCTTAGAATAAATTCAGGATGTGCCTGACTTATATTGGAAAGCTTTCATGCCTACAAATTCTTGCTTAAATAGTAGCAGACATGAAGGGTTAAGCAGAAGGAAAATGATTTACTGAAATACAGCAGGGATCTAACCTAGATGGAAAACGTGTGCATTCCCTCTGGGCTCCTTCCATGCCCTTGGGATGCCAAGCTAATACTATCCCAAGCCCAAAGATGCTATATCCCCAGAGGTGGAGCACACTACGAAAGCATATTCATGCAGACTCAAATCTCAAAAACCCCTCTTCTTCCCTCTCTTTGATCCATGGACATTGAAAAGCCTATAATGCACAGCCTGTGACCCCAAAACCTGTAAGGACCATTTCCTGGTACCTGTTAGTGTAGCCTCAGCATTATTCTGCTGTATTGGGTTATAAATTCATAAGGCAGTCTGAGATTCAGTCTTTGCACAGTACTTACTCTTACTGAGCAAATTTTCTGCCCTTGGGGGTACCGAGAGAACGTCAGACATTAACACAGCCATTAACTCCTTGCTATGAATCAGGAACTTCAGCAGCAAAGGCACCCTGGGCAGTGAGGTGAGAGCACTGCACTAGGGCTCCTGCCCCCAGCCTGGCTTCCTGTCCCCAACAGGCTCCCGCTTGCTGGGGGCAGCCAGACAGCCCCAAATGAGCCTGGTGACCACACCAAGCCGGTGGCACCGGCCCTTCCCATGCAGCCCAGGCATGGAGGCGAGTCAAAGCGGAGGATCCCTGCTCTGCACTGCAACGGATAAATGCCTGCCACCACCTCTTCACAGCCCAGGGGAGGCCTGCTGCAGAACCACCTTTGGCACTGGATCTTTGCAGCAACTCTGCGGCAAACCGCTCCCCTCCCCACGGCTCCTCCGTACGCAACAAAACCTTTCTTTTCAGTCTCCCTCTGCAAATCAGAGCTACATGAAATAACACTCCTTTCATCCTGGTCCAGAAGTAGGGTCCCCAAACATAGCAGCAAAAATGGAATTTCAGCTGAGAACAGGATTGATAGAGGATAGATCTCAACAAATATCAGTACCCTCTGCTTAAGTAACTGAAAGAAAACAAAGTGAAATTGGTTTATTGAGATACGTTTAGGAAGCTCCATTTACACAAAAAGTTTACTGTACTATTTAACAAAGCAACCATCTTTCAGAGTAAAAATCTTAGTAAGAATGTATTAAAAGTTTAATACTAATTGAAGTGTATATCTACCGATTTTTTTAAGTCAGCTGATATAAGTTACAAATGGGATATAAGATATAGCAAGCATATGAGATAGGGCAGATTAATTTTGTAGCATCTAAAAAACTTGGAGTTGTGTTTGAAATGTTTTTAAGTGTGACTGTTGACAGATATGATCCAGGGGATGAAGTATAATTTTTAAAAATATGAGGAGCTTCCTCAACCATACTGGGGTTTTGCTGACGTGCTTCAAATAATTTTTCATAGTTTAAAAAAAAAGAATAGATAAATGACTATATTGATGACACTACAAAGAGAATCTGTTATTTACAAAGCTGTAGTACATTACCTTTGTGCTTCTCTCCAAAGGGTGTCTATGAAATAATTATAATAGAGGTGGGTTTTAATGTTAAAATAATGCAGATGAACTTTTCTAGGTATTGAAAAACTCAGTGTGTTACAACGCGGTCTGTTTTGCTTTCATCTCAGTTCATGATCACTATATTAGCTTAATATCTTTATAACCAGAGATAAGTAGCCTTTGAAAGTTGTATCGGAAACTTAATGTGTCTCTTCTAAATGTGAGTGGAGAGCTTGCAGGACCACCTTGCAACCTCAAGTATGTGCCTTCAAGTCACCAAAAGAAATTACCGCAGGAGTGATAACATCTTTTCTCTTCATGGTAATCATTCCCTATTTTCCTGCCCCTGCAGATCACATGGCTTTTCCTGCAAGCACTAAAGGCATCCTACAGCCATTCCTACAGACACCACACCCACTGCCTACACAAAGTATGCGCATCCCAGTGATTCCCAGAATCACTTCTAATGGTTTCATTAAGAACAATCCACTCTCCCATGTCAAGTTCCTAACTGATTCCTGTCTTTGTCTGAAAGGCCAGGGGTAGGGCAGGAATGTGGCCAGATAAAGGCCACACAAACTCTTGCAGCTGCAGGTCTCTGTTCCTGACTGACATTTATCCCCACCAAACCCTTGTTGGCTCGTACAGCAAAGGTCACTCATTTCTGATCTTTTCATTAATTTTGCTGTTTTCTTCATAATCCCTACCCTTCTTTTTCCTTGCAGGAGGTATTTGTAACAGGTAAAGCATATCAAATTCTGGCCTCACTGAAAGTTTATCTAAACAGCACTAGATCTAATCAAGACCCAAAGGACATCTCCTGAAAGAAACTCTGCATCTTGCAAGAAAAGCTGATGGCAGTTCAAAAGATGCCCAAGACCATAACATAGTATTAATCAATTAAAATGGGGCCAGTGTGCTACTGGGCTTGTTATATAAAAGTGAAACAAAAATCAATTCAAAACACTAATCAGTTATTCTGTGCCATTTCAGTGTTATAAATTGTGATAAAAGTAATTAAATTTATATTACATCCTAGTTTCAGGTAGGTATCTATTTAGATAGCTCTTTCTATTCAGTCTGCTTTAAAGGATTGTTGAGATTCATTAAAATCTTGTTTAAAGGCTACTAATTTTTAATGCAGAGGAAGTGAGAAAAGCTTACAAGCAGTCTGAAATGTAGTGAGTGCTTTACACGTTGCAGAGACAGAGTTTCAACCTAAGTTGTTAAATTCGCTAATGACCTGAATGTTTTGGTAGTTTACTGGATATTTTTCTTCCAGTTCATTGTGCAAGCTCTGCATTTCCTTCTCTTCTGTGCTTAGCATAAATTTTTAATAGTTCCAATAAAATGTCCAGAATACAATTAGACACCCTTCTGCTTCGCTATCTAATCTGACAATTTTCAGAGCAGTTCCTAACACAGGTATTACACTGACATGCCTGAAGTTAAACAGTGTGAATACACACTTTAACGTTTGCTTTTTGTGAAGTACATTAGAAGCAAGACTTGTAAATAAGCACACAGAATGTGCTATTTGTTCTCAGTTGCCTCTCTGGTATAAATAAATAAATAAATAAACAAATAAATAAATAATTCATGGAGCAACAAAGCAGCATGTAAGTAAGCCAAAATACACTATAAACATTCAAAGTCACCACCCAACCAGTGTCCAAAACCTGTTCAACCCTACTGCTCCTATTTGCTGAACAGATATTCTACCAGACCACAGCCAATTGCATAAATTACAATAAAAGAATACTTACTAGAGAAAAAGGAGTACTTTTACAAGACTTAGTACATTCATAAATAAATTTTATTTGCCTCAGTTAGTCTGACTGGGCAATCAGTATCTGGAAACACTTCATGTTAACTAGTAAATAAAATTATTTTGCAACAGGATTGTGCATTGCCTAATTTTGTGTGAAGTATGAAATTAATTTTTTTATGGCATAGGGAAATGATTATTTAGTACCTATGCAATCCAAAATTAAAAATAAAAATCCCCAAATACCGTAAAAGTTAACATCCTACAGATGCAAACTGTCTTTAAAATGTAGTAGCACACAGAATATAATAAAACATGAAGAGAAAAATGTACAAATAAATCTGCCATACCAAACACAGCTCTATTAAAACATACTTCTCATTGAGGATGTTGAAATTATGAATTATTAAAAGCTCCCCAAAAAAAACATTCATCAAATGCACAGTATGACTCAAAGTCAAAGCACAAAGAAAATCTTAGAAATAAATACATTCAGACACTACGCTTGAAGAAACCTATCCTACCTACATAGATTGCTGACATGAGTGAACCATGCAACAATGTTTCAAGGAATTAAAAATAGCATTTAAATGCTTTTATCCAAACATGTTGTTAAAAGTAATATTGAATGAAAGAGTAAAACAGATAGGAATATAAAATCTAGAAACAGATTAGTTTGGACATTTGATGAATTACATATTGCTTTTAGCCACGTAAGACTCCTGCACCACCATCAAAACTGATTTTCACCCAAGCAGTCTGTCTCCAGGCCAAATAAAAGGGAAGACTGGAGTATCTGCTAAAGAAGGAAAGCACTGTTAGAAAAAGAAACCACACACCACAAAAAACACTTTGACATTGTGGTGGAACAGGAAAGAAAACACACAGTAAGCTCAGGAATATCTAATGCAACCATGAATAGAACAACAGGAAAAAACAGATGCCAACCGCTCTGCCAAGCTACGACTGTTTCTCAAGAGTAGTCAAATAGGTATCAATAAATAACTAAATAAATAAACAAATAAATAAAGAGTGAAAGCGCATGCAGTTCACATCCCTTTAGATGGCTATTGTTTCTGTCAGGAAAATTCAGTAAAGCATCATTAACAGCATTATCTGAACACTGTAAGTGAGGAAATGTGTTTCTTCATTAAAAAAGAAAAAAAAATTAGAAATTTTTTGTGTTGCTGAAGGATTGTTCAGATCTTTTGGGATCCCAAGCAGACCTCTAGAAGTTTAGAACTGTCTGCACCAGATGGAACAATTTGCACAATACATTGGGTAAATGCAGTGCTTTTTAAAATCTTTTTATGATTTAAATGTGCACTAGCTTCTTTCATCCCCTCCCCTCAAATAATTTTCCCATTTATAGATTATTTCCTGTACAGTTTGAAATTAGGCATATTTAAGATTATTTTTCTTATTTGCTTCTCTGAAAATGTAGGACTTTCCAATACATAAAGTTACTATCAAAGAAACTGACATACACCTTTATGAGCACAGGCTCATTCTCAAAAAATATTGTATTATCAATTCACAAATTATTAAGAGTTAGGCACTTGGATGTAATTTGACTAACTACACCTTTAAATGTGTTTTTTGATCCTGAATGTCTACTGACTTGCCGACTTAAGAAGCCTGTGATTGGAAATAACCTCACCAAGATTCAGCCCCGTCTGCAGGTGATGGCTCTGAACTGGAAACCAATAATGTCAAGCTTTGCAGCAATGTAAAGTGGAAAATCACAAGAGAGAGGCATTATATTCTCCACCTTACAAACATCAAGGTTGTTAGAGCTATATAGAATTCAGGTTTTCAGAAATAATGCAAGATTTTATGCTAGAGCAAAGAAGATAAACAGTCCATTATTTCAGAAGATATAAAATAGCTTCAGAATACATTTCATACATCCACCAGATGAGAAATACACCATTTATATCCTAATAATACTGGTTTTTTTTAATATGATTCTACTGGGATTTTGGTAACTCATATAACTAATTTAAAGTCATTTCAGAGCAAATATTTTTAGTTTAGAACAATAATATTCTGCAAATATTTTTAAAATGTTTGGGTTTTGTTTGTTCATTTGCTGGTGGTCTTATTTCTTGCAGTTTACAAGAAAAAAAGAGCTATTAGCACTTCAAAAAAATTACTACATTTCCGCCTGAAAGGTACATGGTACATTTTCCACTTTCATTTTAGGTTATTGACCATTTATCTGCTATTTAGTACCCATATTTGTGCTTTGTTGAACTGAATTTAAGTGTCATTTAGTTATTTTGATCTCTGATTGGTACTGGTAAAGAAAATGATAGGTTTCAAAACATAAGTGGAACAGTCACCCACACAGTTCTCTGCAAATTACTGCAGGAAAGGCTGGTGTTTCCATTTGCCTACTTTTCAGACAGGTTTTAGGAAAAAACAACCACCTAACACAAAGATTTTTTGATGTTGTTATATTTACACACATTTAATTACATAGTTTCTTGGTTTTTCTAAATGAATACTTATTTAGTAGTGCAGGAAAAATAGATGATATTAAACTCTAAGCTGATGAGAAGGCAATTTATAGAACTGCATAAATGTACCTAAATCTGTGCTTCAGCTGGAGAGAACTTGCAAAGATTCCTGCTGAGTAACAGAATAAATTTCACAAGATAGAAAATTTGTTATGTCTGAAAAAAATCATAGAATTATTGCCATTTTATGAAAGAAAGCACCTTAAGGTGTTAGAGGAGCAGAAGCAGACTGTGAAACACTCTTTAGCTGTGACATTCATCCACACCTTCTCCCAGTTCCTGCACATTAATGACTCACAGCTACAGGCTGGGAAATGAGAAGCTATATGTTTCTTTACAATTAAAAATGAACACGACTGAGAAGTAGAATTAACATCAAAAATGGTGGGAGAATACCTGATAAGGTACTGATAAGTTTTTATTTAGGCAGTTTTAATGCTCCTGTCATTCTTACCAGTGAAAACCTCCCCCTCCAAAACCCAGCACCACACCATAAAATCCTCTAACATCAGAAAAACCAGATAAAAACAAACCAAACAAAACCACCCAAGCCAAATAAAAATAAACAAATGAAACCAAACAAAAAAACCCACCCAACCCCTGAACTCATTGTGACTGAAATAATACAATTTTCAAAAGCAGTAATATAGACTCCTTTTGTTTTATAAAATTTGTTCAAATCCAGTCAAAAAACCCCTTACCAGTTGTTAGCTTTATTATTTGCAAAATCCTGCCAGAGCTTCTGAAGCACTAGCTTGTGCGAAGTCACCTCAGGGATATATGGAAATTTGGGGAGCAGTGGTTAAATTTGTATAAGTTTCAGAAATCTATTTATTTTGATAAAATAAAGATTATCAAAAATGAAGATCGAGATGTCTAAATAGAGCTTGCAGTTTGCTAAAACAAACATTTTTCTAGGGGAAGACCCATACATATAAACAAATAAAAACCAACCAGCTATATCTGAGGTGGCATCTCTGTGTCTTGCAGACAATTAAGCATGCAGACCACGAAATCATCAGGCTGCTCACTGAAGAATGCTTATATGCACAATTCTCCTTATTCATTACTTTTAACCCAAAGAAATGCTTTTGACCCATGAAAACAAACTGGGAAATGTCTTTTAATAACAGAACAATGATTTGCCAAAGCTTCACCATGGTAAGAAGCAGACCATGAAATTAAGAAAAGAGGAATTTTAAAGAGCTGGCCTTGAACATATAATATCAAGTAGTCTGTGGAGGACAGCCTTAGAAGAGAAAGCGGCACTGATCCAATGAAAGTTCAGTTCAGTCTCTGCCAGCTGTGCGTCTGCAGGGCGTTACAGGGGAAGCGTGGGTGGGAAATGTACACAGCCGTGAAGGCATCGAGAACCTCACAGCAATATTCTGCACAACTGGACAGGCAACCTATTATGCCTGACCTACATCATCCGTGGATGTCACCAAGGCAAGGCGTGGGGACAAAATCAAGATTGATTTGTGCATACGTTCTGTTCTCATTAACTTTAAGAGACTAATTAAGATGCGGGTGCCTGAATATTTTGTAGGAGCCAGGCATAGGCCAAGTTACAGTTTGAGCATTGAAATAAGCAAAGTAACACACTAGCACTTGCTAGTACAGTTCCCCTTGCTAATCATAGGTTTCTTCTGATCTACTTTTTCCTTAAGTTTCACTTTGGCTAAAACCAAATATGGAATAACAAGGTAAGCACATCCTGAGAAGACAGTAAAGTACGACTGATGAAATCAGCTCTGAGGTAAATGCTTCAAATCAACATCACCATGTGAGCTAACAGGTAACAGTAACCAGCGCAAAAGAACAAAACATTTTGGGTGGCTTATGAATTTTGAGGACAGAATGTAAGTTATTCTAAGGATTTATTTTAAGGTTGTTCTTGGTTAGTGCAATTTTACAAGACTGAGGATCAAAGCAACGCATGGAAAGTAGCAAATAAGCATAAAACAGGTCATAGCAGTCTAACACCAGTATGCAGTAATAGGTGTAGTGACTGCCTAACTATAACTTGAATTTCAAGTGTTATCAGCTTCCAAGGGTTTACTATGGCAGTCTGGCTCCTCTCTTTCCAGAACACATTCCATCCTCTGTTTCCAACCTTTCACCTTCACTGGAATTGTCCTTTTTCAAAAACTCACTTTTCCCATAAAATTCAGGTGTTTTAAAATAGATTTCTTCTTCTATATCTAGGATAGATCTTCCATTTCATCATACCCTTTCCATAATAATTGTCAAATGCTCAGCCACTCAAGGCTCTGTATCTGTCATCTAGTGCAAGAGATGGTATGAAAATGAGAGCACAGTAGAGGTAAACAGCAGTTAGCTGTTTACTAACACCAGTTAGCCATGGGATAGCACAGCAAGCAGTTGAATTTTAATATTTATTCCACTTCTAACCTCTGCTAAACCTTCTTTTCAGGAATTATAAATGGGCTGTGTCTGGTACCCCATCTCCTGTACAAGAAATCAAGGCTTTTCTGTGTGGTCCTTGCTCCACCCTGGTAGAAAACACACTCTCTATTATAATTGCATTTGACAGAAAGCAAATGACACAATGTAATGTCATCTATAAATGTACTTTCTATAAGGCCTTTACTTTTTTTTACCCTCTTTCCACCAAAATGTTTATGCTGATTTTGTATATGTTACACTGCCCTTTGTTTTCTTCAAAAGCAGAAACTTGCTGCTATGGCAACAGTACTTTTGGTCATAACCCGAAAAGAGCAAATTTGCAATCAGAAATTAAAGAAAAAAGAGCCCTCAAATGTAAAAGATTTAACCCAAATTCCACAAGCAGTTTTTCCTTTAACATTAGACTGTCAATTGGATTTTCTCAGCTTTGAGGTTCTACACAGGTAGGTGTGCAGGTCTCCTTAGCTGTGGGTCAGTGACGCGTTTACCATGAGCTGTACGGAAGGAAGGCATCCAGCTGAAGTGAACCACTGGACTCCCTTTATACTCAGAGTAAGACAGGCACCTCTAGATGCATTTCACCTGAAATGTAGGTGGGATAAGTTACTCCCAGGATGCCTATCTTTGCCTCTGGTAAAGAAGCATTAAGTTTGTGACTTGTAAAAAGCTACAGTAAGGCAATCCGAGCATCCCTCAGAATCTGTCCTCAATAATCACCATCATTCACAAAGGATTTTTGGTGCTGTCAGAAATAACATATTTTTAAAGTTAAATATTTATTCTGATCTCTCAGTATGCACGGTAGGTTTCCCCCTCAGATTTCTAGTTAATTTTCCCTAAGCTATTTTTACCAAGTGTTCTTAAAGCAGTTTTGTTTCTGCTTAGAGCAAGTGAGTTGGAATGCTAAGTAATAACTTTTGTTATGTATAATATACATATACAATTTGTCTTACTCCAAAAGAATCAAAATCTACATTAAACTGATTATCATCATGCATCTTTCTGGTGAGTGATTAACATAAATTTTAGACATTATTAAGCTGGGCTCCATTAAGATGGACAACACAGAAGTATGTATTTCAATGAAATGTAATTTTTTCTCCTCAGTATTCATAGTCTATGACTTTTCATGATCATGGTCTTTTGAATTTCAAGAAAACAGACTGCAAGAAATTCCATAAATAAGAATTAAAACAACGGTCCAACAGAAAACTTTCTGGTGAACATGCTACAGCGTATACACAAGAATCTGAGGGTAAGTGAGGGAGACAGGGCAAGGTCATCTGAGTTAACATAAAGCAGAATCCAATTTTAGAGTACCCATCATTCTTACAAAATAGCAATGAATATAGGGCACTTTCTGGGTACATGAAAAAAAATTATACGTAAAGACTGAAAAGTGTTTTAAACAGGTAAGTAGGTACTTTAACTAAAAGGCACAACATGAAGTATGTCTAATAATGAAAAATTAGTATCAAATTGCTGTAGAATTTAAAGTAAAAAAAACCTTTTAACACTTTATGAATTTTCTAACTAGCACTGGCATATGATGTCTATGATGATGCCTGTGTCAATTCATCTCCCTTAACTCTAGGATAGCCTTGGCAAAGACACTCTGTGTGTAAGAATAAGACACTATGTGTCTGTGTATACTCACATATATAGGCATATAAGGAGGAATAAGGCAGCAAACTATCTTTTCCCTCTAAACTCATGCCTTATAAATTGTAGAAATATTCACTTTTAGGATATTGTTCTCCTTCTACACTTTTGTACTATATTCATTTAGCCGGTACTGGATAGCGAGAGAGTGAAAAAAAAATCGTATTTAAACAAGTACAAACACAAAGGTTCAAAACGGAAATTAAATTGGCCAAGTACTTTAGTTGAGTGCAAGGGTAAAAGCGGAAGCTTGCATGTAAGAATAAACCTGTAAATAGTGAATCCTTTGAGGCAGAAACCATTGCACGGTGAAACTACTATGAAACACTAAAGTAAACACAAAGAAAAGAGCTCACATACATCACTTATCTGAAATTAGGATACGATACAGGTGAGGCATCCCATCAGTCAAACAGTTAATACCAAGCAAAATGTATGAAAATGTGCAAAAACATTCAGACAAACAGTGAGAAGGAAACCTCAAGGGAACATACTATGTCTAATAAGATGGTACCTAGGTCTTACATAATTTTTAGATCCTATGAAGATCAATGCTGCAAAGCTATCATAATCATGTTTGGATTACAGACAGGGAATCATTCAGAATCTTCCTCAGGACAGAACTAGAGAACTCTGAAAAATAAGACTGAGTCAGTAATAGTAGAAGAACTTGCTTACAGTTCAAAGAGCAGCTATGAGAAGGTCCTCCAGTTACAGTCTTTTTCTTTTCAACAAATTATGCCCCTTTCTTTCCTAAAGGCAAAAACACAGGGTACTTTGGCTACCCCACAGCTAGCAGGGTAGAAGATGAGACGTTCATCACTTTGCAGTTCTGAGACTCTTCAGCTCAGATATCTGAAGGTAAGAATGACATCCCAGTTGCTCAATTTTAATGATAAATCCCTGCTGCAAAATTAAAAAAAAATAAAAATCCACCAAATGGGTAAGTTGGCATTAAAACTTGACATTAAAACCTAGGCTCATAGCTCATCTGTCAGAAAACTTCAGTCAGTAGCCAGAAGACTAGATTTTATCTCCAGGTAGGTCATGAGTCATTTTAGAGCTTTCTACCTCACATACACTCAGAATCAGAAAAAAACCAGTACAGCAGAGTCGCATAACTATCATAGTAGATCAAGCAAATACAGACTGATTCTGTTTCATTTTTCTGACTTCACTTGATATGAGTGAACGGACAGAAGAAATCCAAAAGGGCTAGTAAGGAGAGCTTTGGAGAACTGAGGTTTTACAGTCTGAAGAAGAAAAGGCTAAAGGAGAATACAGTTGTCGCCTTCCAATATGTTAAGGAGAGGTGCAGGTAAGAGTGAAACAAGCTCTCCTCAGAGATGCACAGTGAAAGGACAGAAGGCAATATCTATCTGTCTGCACTGTAAAGTTTCCAAGAAAAGTTGTAGAATTCCCATTTCCTGGAGATATTCAAAACTCAACCGAATAAGTGGCTGTGCAACGTAACCTGACTTGTAATTTAGCCTTGCTTTGTTCTGGGGTGGTTCTAGGTGACCTGCAGTCTATGTCACAACCTAAGTTTTTGCATAATTCTAAGTTACAGCAGACTTAGACTTCCCTACTACTATCATCAAGTGTGAAAAAACCCTCTAGGGACTGAAGGGATGAGAGCATGGAAACGGTCTCCTGACTGAAAAATATGTTCTGAATATTTCTGCAACTTCATGCACTCTTACAAGAAATACCTTAGTCTGAACTGTGTAACTCATGGAACAAATGATGTCTCTCTATCCAGATGATAGACTGCATTTTAAAGACAATCTCATGACTAATGCAGGGAGCACACTGTAGTTGTACTGTCTCCCAAGAGGGACAATATGATTGCTGGAATCTTCCTGGTTGTGTAGTTTCTGAAAGAAGGTGTGGACTGCTTCCACTTGATATTTACATCAATGCAGGCTTTAGATCAGTGGGTGATAGCACCATTAATAATATCTGAAAAATTCCAGCTAGTATTGGTCAGAAGCTTTTTATGTTTTCTTCCCTACTATTTTTGATACCGGTGGTGAAAGTACCAATACTCCATTAGAGGAGAAAACAAGAACTGCAAAGTGAAAAGATAAGCCTGCTCCTTTTACCACTAGCACACAGAGTGGGAAAATAACTAAGCTGATTATAGCCCTGAGAAATGTAGAAAACGTGGTGGACAACTGGCCTGCATAAAATTCTATAGTAAATGCAAGACAGCACTTACTACTGTAAGCTTGTAGGCCAAATTCAGCAGGTCAGTGGTCAGAAGAATTTTACTGCACAACACTTAGCAGTACTATTAGACCATTAGATGTATTACTCATCAGGTGAACAGGTATCTTCTGGATGTCAGGTATAGTAAAAATCAGCAGAAGATGGAAAAGGAAAGAAAAAGAAAGAACACTGGTGGAGATGCATCACATGGATGAAGCCACTGTATAAAACAAACTGGCAGCAGCTCTTTGGAATTTTGGAGAGTTGGAAGAAAGTCCAGATTTACGAAAAGGCTGAGACATAGCTAAACAGAGCACTCAGAGCTAAATACAAAATATTCCAAAACACAGACTTCTTAAAAAAAATAATAAAAATTAGGTCTGTCAGCTTTAAAGGGACATAAGGAGCTTCAAAGCTCTCATTCACAACAGCAGGAAGCAAGCCTATTTGTCATGGCCCAACCAGCCACTGCATCATAGCAAGCAATAAAGGCAATTCTCAAAGACAAGTGAGCTAGTGCTGCTGGGTTAACACAGCACATGTTTGGAAAATGAGTTATCAACCCTGCACAGCATCCCTGCAAACCTTTGTGAAAAAGTTTAGTAAGGTGTAGACAAGTCACATAAGCACTTTCCTACAATTTTGGCAAATTAAAGAAAAATCTGACTCAATAATAGTTCATAACTACTCAGGCTGTGCTTGTGTGCCATGGATGTGAATTTGTATTTATACGTACCTCTTAATTGATAAACTTTTATACAAAGCAGTAGAATTCTAATAATTGGGCTAAACTTTTCAGCAGCATGCAATCCAAATGGGTTTTTAATATCTTGTTTTATTTCTGCTTACAGAGATTTCCACTTTAAAGAGATTAGTGACAGGTTTAAGGAAGCATTTTTCCTCTATTTACAATTATAGCCAATACGATTTAAATTTTTAACGTTGTAAATGTTTATTTATGTATTTCAAAATAACTTGGAAGCAGTTCTCACATCTCATCACAGCTCCTAATTATCTGCACAGAGGAGAAAGAAGTAACAGAATTCACTCTTTTCACTCCCCAGTCCATGCTACAGGAGCTGCAGAGTGAATAACAAAAGTAGAAGGCTGAGATCATGCAATGAAGCACAACTACTGAATGAACATGGATGGCTTATCTCATTGCAGCTGGGATGGAAGTGTCCTGCCAGCCCCACAGATGTCCCCCAGATGTTGTTCCCCGGCCTGCTGTCATTGCCTTGATGGAGGCAGCAGTGGCTGCTGTTTGAGAAGCACAAGCAGACAAAGAACCCCATGGCTTCAGCTGGTTCGCAGCTCAGAATTTTGCAAAAGGTCTTTCAGCTCCTGTTCCTGAGCAGAGTCAGCCACTTAGATCAAGGTGCTACTACAGACATCACAAGATGACAGTTCTAAAATGATACTTGGTTTCCTCCAGAGAAGAGACCAGACCAGCCTGGAACCCCCACCACGCTGAGCAAAAGGCAACCTGCACTGAAGCAGGGATTCTAAGAAAAGATTTATTTTGCACGCTGGTTTTGGAGCCATCCACCACATTCTGGCATTCAGAGCTATCTGTAAAATTGAAATTACCATTTAATTTTAGACAATAGGATCATCTGACTCATCTTTCCTATTTACAAAAAGGGTAAAAGGTAGCAGTCCCACTGTGGCCAGCAGGACTAGAAACTCTATAATTACTGCCGACTGACTCTAATAAAGTCAGCAAGTGATCTTTTGGAAATTTTGGCTAAGTCTTTGCTCCTTCTGTTTTTTCTCTGCTGCGGTAATATTGTAGGTTTTGAATTTAAAAAATAATTGCATTTTTAAGGTTAATAATTTGACTTTCTTCCTAATTTAAGTATCTGAAATATAATACACTGTATTTTTCTTTCTCAAGGCTGAGTGTATATTTGATACTTTAGACAGGGGAACAACACAGTTAAATGGGGATGCAAGTTCATTGTTTTCCCTACTATTATTTGAGGACATTCATTATAAAGATATGTCACATTAATGAACAGTGTGGTTCACGCCACCTGCATAGAAACATTATCAGCAACAGCAGCCCTGCAGGTCTCAAAATTTCCCGTCACTTTGCAATGTAGAATCAAATTAGCAAAGCTGTGCTCAAAGGATGAGATTCTGTAAGCTTTTAAACATCTCAGACAGAAATTCGATTAAGATTAATTCAAGCCAAGCAAGCAATTTTAGAGGCGTTGGAAGCAATTTCCTTTCACATCATGGTTGTGTGCTGCTGACAAGAATGCCTGGAGAAAAATGTACTAAGTTACCAGAAACAAGATCTCACTATGGAGCAGTAACTATGTATGTCCTTGTAAGTTTAGCTTTCAAATATTAATACTAAGGTAACAAAACTTGTAAAGAAACGTACAAAATATTCTTCATGAATCATAAATAAATTGACTCTAGTGACAGGGCATTTGAAATACCACAATCACATTTTCAAGCTGGTTTGTGTCATCAGATTCTAAAGGTGAGACTCTTCAAAAGAATTTGCTGGATGAATAAGATTTAATCTGATGCCATTTTAGAAAAATGATAGCACTGCTCATCAAATTATTAGTGCACTGGTAAAGCATTTTGAATCTAAGTCCCTCACCACTTCCATTTATTTTATGATGTTGAAAAGGTTATCCTTCAAAAATTGTCAACCAATTCATATAAAAGATTTAATGTTTTAAGGATAGATAAGACGAAAACATGTCATTATATCTTTGAAAGAAGATTGATTCTAACAATGGTAAAATTATCATTTTTCAGAAGATGGAAAAAGAATACATGGCTTTTCACTTCAGTCTCAATTCAACATAGGCAGTCTAAAGCCGTGTAATTATTTCCAGGACACTAAAAAATTC
The DNA here is from genome assembly GCA_013397755.1 of Cnemophilus loriae. NCBI lineage: Eukaryota > Metazoa > Chordata > Aves > Passeriformes > Corvidae > Cnemophilus > Cnemophilus loriae. The sequence goes on along the minus strand of VZTF01002829.1, from coordinate 35,442 downwards.
AAGGAAAAAGAGACTGAATTTTTTTCCTATTAAAATAATCTTGTGAATTTAAACCTAGGAATGCTTTTTAGCCGTTTTCAGTTTGTATGCACCCATCTCTTTGGGTTTTGTTTGGTTTTGGGTTTTTGTCAATAGAGGCAGAGTTCTACATGTCTAACTTAAAGGTACTGACAAGCTGTTCCATTTTCTTAGTCACCATTCAAAGAGTTTTTAGAAGTAGTGGGTGGAACAAAATAAAGGATGAATAATAAAAACCCAGCCTAACATCCTGACAGTCATTCCCATATAGACATAAAAGACTGACTTCTTATGCAAAAAGGAACTTGCTTTCAAGCAAGGATAAGTGACCATGAAAAGAAGAAATATAGGAGGTAAATACATAAAACTGAAAGACTGGAGTTGATAACAAATGTGTATAAAATTCTAAGAAAACATTGAAACACATACTGGTAGTCTACAAGTTGGTTTGAATCGATCCTTGCATAAGGATTAGCAAATATATGAAACAGAGAAATGTTCTCTTTCACCTTCACACTGAAAGCATTCTAACAGTGTTTTCTAAGTGGCTACACAGATAGATAACACAAGCTAAGTACACTCTTCAAGGACAGGGTGGGTCTTGAAGATTATTTGCTCCAGTTTGCAATAGTTAAAGAATCTAAAAACAATTTCTTAGCAATCTCAAACAACTTACCATGTTTGCCACAAGCAAAGGGTTGTTACTGAGTGATGACTCCTCCATTCCTTATTGAGAGATCACACTCAGCTTTCCATTTCTTTGATCAGAGTCTGTCAAACTGCAAGCAGGGGATTCTTTTCATCCTTAAACAATTCTGTTTGCAATATTTTTAACTAGGCAAGATCTCTGTAGTGTTAAAATACCATTCGAACCATTGTTCTTAATTCTTAGGTCTTGTGCTAAGCTTTAGCCCTCACCACTTTTAATATCAATCCACACAGCCCTTTATTAGCACTACCAGAAAAAAAGGTCATGGTACAAGAACTCTTAACTGGACTACATCCCTTTACAGACTTAAGATTTATAATTGTGGAAGAAATAAACTGGTCACCTCCTTTCCAATTTACTATTTCTCACAATGAAAAACAAGCTTTTGAAATACTCTAAATCTGATAATTCTCATTGGCAGAAGGCAGGAGATCCGCATTCTATTATAGTTTGATGGAAAAGATATAATGACCTTCCTGTACCAAAGAGAGGAGTGGTGTCCTCTTCATACCACTAGTTCTGAGGGAGATGGTCATAAGAGTCCAAAATCATGCCAGCTAGATCCAAATATGTAGAATCATAGAAGCACAGAACCGTTTAGTTTGGAAAAGGCCTCTAACCACGAATTCAGCTGTTAACCCAGCACTGCCAAGTCCAACATCCAACACTGAACCACTGCCCTAAGTGCCACATCTACATGTATTTTAAATATAACCCCTTCCAGGGATGGTGACTCAACCACTTCCCTGGGCGTGCTGTTCAAATTGCTGTTCAATCCTTTTGGTGAAGAAATCTTTTCTAACATCCAGTCTAAATCTCCCCTGGCACAGCTTGAGGCCATTTCCTCTTGTCCTGTCTCTGGTTAATTGGGGTGAGGGACTGATTCCCACCTCGCTACAACTTCCTTTCAGGTGGTTGTAGAGAGCAACAAGATGTCCCCTGAGCCTTCTTTTTCCCAGGCTGAACACCCCCAACTCCTTCATCTGCTCCAGACCCTTCACCATTTTTGTTATCTTTGATGAACTGTGATTAGACAAAGGAGATGTAATAAAAAATGTGAGTGACCAATCATGTTGTAATCATAATTTCTCAAAGACTGTCAGTGCTATCTAAAAATCAGCCCAGCGCTTTACAACTTAATTTTAGTGATAAATTTTTCCCGTTACTGTATATTGTCTACACTCCTTTGTCAGCATCTAGAAAACCAAATGCATTTTGAATTACCAGAGTTAACAGACAAATTTTCAAATGGCAGCCTCATTCCTGGTGACATGTGTAATTCAGATCCAATATTATTCCTGCAATTAATGTTTTTTCAACCATGGGCATGGAACAATTTGGTTTTCAAAATACAGAAATCGATTAGTTCAAATTATGAGGTTTAAAATAACAATAAGTGGATAAAATGAAATGGTTTTGTGCTATACTGCACTAAATTACTGAATGAGTCCTCCTTCTATGGCATTATGACACAATTGTAGACAAAATGACCCTAAGCAGAAAACAGACAGTGTTTGGACAGATGCTGGAACATCATAGATTTACACACACATAAAATCGAACAGCTTCCTTCTATCAGGAGAGAAAGATTGAGAAGGTGAGAGTAACAATCTTTGGATGTGAACCTAACTGAAACAAGAGAAGGGCATGAGTTATTGATTCATTTGAAAAACAAGTTCAGACAGCGGCCAAAATGGGCAGTGTTACATACTGATGATCAACAAACTTACGGGCGAAGGGAAAGCAGAAGCAGAGGGATTGAGTACCAGGAAAAATTCAGAGTTAAAAATAACTTGAATGAGTCAACTTATTGTTTGTATTGCCCTGAATTCTCCTCCATCTTTATTTGATAAATGCTATTTGGTTGAACCCAATTTTCTTCCTAATTTATGGGGGTTTTTTACACTAATTCAATATCCTTCAGTTCCACAACATTACTTCTTCTTACGCAGTGTTAGGAGTGGTTGGCAACTCTACCTGTTCCAGGCTCTCTCCTTCGAGTTTTTTTTCTTTCATTTCTACAGAACAAAGTAAAACAATGAGGAAAAATACAAGGAGAAGAAACGGGGAATGGAAGTAAAACCATTAAGTACACAGTCTTAACTAAATAACATCAAGAATGAATGATATCCTTCCTCAAACACTTGAAGGTTGTGAACACCTAACAGTGAAATCCAATGGTGAGAGAAATAGTATTCCTGAGGAGGCTCTGATAACATCTTGTGGTAATACATTCGCTTTATTCTAAGGAGAACAAACAAAGTGTAAGGGAGAGTGAGTAGAGGATTTCCTGGTTCCGAATCTCTAAGTGTACCCTTTTCTAAATTCTCTGCATTTCCTTGCGTGGAAGCTATTCCATCATTCTGATCATTCTGCCTGTCTCTGTCAGAAAGTTTTCCAGGTCTACTAGATTGCTTTTGAAATAGGAACAGAACAGTCCCACAGTTACCAAGGTAAAACACGGATGCAGAGTCCAGCACTTTTATGTTCTGTTTTGTTCCCTTCTCCACAGGTCTGACATATTCATCATGGACCTACCATAATCCCCAGTTCTCACTCCTGTGTAGCAATGGTCAGTTCAGAGCCCATTATCTTGACTGTGATATTAGGACTTTTCACTTTCTCACATGATTTTACATTTATCTGGGTTGGATTTCATAATTTTGCTTTTCAGTCTTGTGTCTTGCTATATTCTTCTGAAATCTGTTGATAGATCAGCTTTTTTCTTGAATACTCTGAATAATCAGTAAACCAAAAAAGCCAACAAAATCTTTTCATAAAGCAATTTGTGAACGCTTTTGAAGACTACTGGTCCAATTTTCATTAAATGCTGATTCTCAATTGTGCTTTCATTCTTATTTTCAACAGAAAACACAAACAAGCTCAGTAAAATTTATCTGAATACATAGCTTATGGAAAGGAGAAAAGACAGAATCCTGTACTGACTTGGCATCTTCAGACCAAGATGGAGAAAATATCACAGAGACAAGTTCTTGACTAAAATTTACTCACAGAACAAGACTAGGTGCCCCCAAACCTCATCTACTCTATAGTATAATGTCTTCATCAAATGTATTGAGAACAGCATAAAAAAAGGCAAAACAAAAGCAGGGAAAAGTTTTTATTCCTAATATACCAAATTAAACTTATCATACCACATTAAACTTTGTGACTCATGAGATGTCATATCAGTGCTTTGTAAGAAAGTAAAGATATAAAAATAGATCAGACTGTCTCAAACTATTTCCTTTCAATAAAATTGTCTAGGACCAGAAGCAGCCCTATAAAAATTAACTTGCACAATTTGGAAATTAAGGATTTCAAATTAGATAGTCATTCAAATAAATACTCATGTTTATTTCAATATGAAGACCCTTTTTAAGGAGTCTATTTTTGCATAAATGTCAGACTTGATGTAAACCAAAAAGAAAAAATTAAATATTATTTTCTGGTTTCATTTTTCCAAGCTCTTCGTATAGACTCGGTGGTGTGGAAAAGTGACTAATACAAGATTTTGATGTGTTTTTGCCTGTCAAAACAATAGAACAGCTCCATGCATGGAATAGCAGAAACTGTTGATTGAAACTGAGATGCAGAGTCATCTATGAGAAAAATGATATGTAATATGTGGCAGAAATCTGTTTCTATTTGGAAACATGATGAGAAATCAACATGAACATCACTTTTCTAATCATGCAAGATTACCAGGTTGATTTTCAAGTCATTATCCCTGTAATCAGATAAAAAGTTTTCAACACCAAATTGTTTCTATTTGCAGTCCCTTGATCATAGAGTGTCTAGACTTTTCTAACAATACATTCTGTTTAGAATAAATGCTTGTACCATCTGCACTGTAAATGAATAGGAAAAAAATGGGTTTAGAACACTACCCTTCACAAGATTTCACTGACTGACTGCATTCCTCCAAGAGCTCGGCTTTGCTACCAACACAGGGAAGCATTCCTCAGAAGTCAGTTTACTTACTCATTTGTAATTGGGGCACAGACTTTGCTCACCACTGAGATAAGCAGTTTCTACTTTAATACAGGAGAAAATATGCTCTCCAGCATAAAATGATTCAGACAAAGTGCACAAAGAGGCTTGCTTCATATATCTTGAACTTGAAAAATAAAATCTCCCAATTGCCCATGTTCCTGAATTCTTTTGTTAAACAACGCCACACACCAGTAGATTCTAATCCTAGCTTGGGTGAACCAAATATTTCTTCAGTGGCCTGTGTAAATTGTTTGCTTTTATGTGAAAAATTATAAAAGAGATAGCAAGGAAAAAATCTTCCAAAGATCTGGTTTGTTTACAAATTATATTTGACATTCTTGGTGAATATATTACTAATTACTGGGGTGAAAAAAAACGAAGCGAAAACATCACAACGAAACCCATTTTACTATTGTTTCAGAGGCAGGAAAGAATGGCTACTTAACAAGCACAACCAAATTTAAGCCCAGCATAAGCATAAACTTTTCTATCCGTAGTGAATTTCATTGTAGTAACTACTCTGAGTGAATAATACAGATAAAAGGGGTCACTGAGTACATAAACAAAAAAATAAATGAATCTTACATCTAAATATACAAAAAAAGTGTATAAAAATGTATTAAATTATAAATATTAGTTTCAAACTAGTTTTAAGATGTCAAATATGTTTGTATACATTGCAGACTTACACTGTTAACTACTTATCTCAGTTACAAAAACAACCTAGATATGGTGGTGTGGTGGTAACTGGTGATCAAGTAGCAAAGACATAGACTGGCCTGAGGAGCAAACTGTTTGGAAACAGTTTCAAATACTTTTTTCCTGCCTTTGTTCAGCCAGAAAGAAATGGGTTTTGGCTAACATGCCATTTTTATCTCAGCCTCTTTACCCATGTACAAATAGTCTATTATCCCTGGCCTTTAGAATTTTCCAGGGCTATTTAGTACTATGAGCTTCCTCCTGTAGATGTGTTCCAGCAATCATACTTGTTAGGCCTCTGTAGTTGTGACCAATCAACTAATAACCCAGTCTTGCAGTAAATAAGCAGTTTCCCTGCGACATCAAAGTAGCAGAAGCCCTAATGCATATGTCAGAACTGTTCTTGCTTGCTTTCTTCATAACAGTCTGTAAACACAGATAAATTAAAAAAGAAAATGTGTAGGTGAGAGAAATACATTGTGAATTGCAGAGATCATGAAATGGAGACATGTAAGAAATCCATTCTGCAGATCAAAGCATTCTCCTATCGTTTGTTCTTTACAAGTCAGAAATAAAAATCTAACATTCAGCTTTATTTTGAGCATAGCCTAAAATTAGATGACAACTGATTTCTGCTATTAGAAATGAAACCTCATGAAAGCAAGAGTACCCCTAGTAGTTAGGATGCTCAAATATGGTTGTGAATTCAAATATATTTTAACCCATTTGATATGAAGCTGATGCGGCGGTGTGTGTATTATAACACTTACATTGCCAACCTTACTGTTTTGACTTTTTTAGAAGAGCCATGGGATTATACGGCAAAAATTCAAGAAACGTATTTTGCATGTAATTTAATATACTGTGGTACAGAATGATACACTATATGCAGAATACTCAATGATGGGCAGAATATGAAATATTCTACGTAGCTATGTTCTTACATGTTCTTACACAACCACGACTGTTTGGGATTATCCTGCTTATGTTAAGCTTAGAATATGCAACACTAACAAAAGTATGTTAGAGGCATGTGTGAAGCACTTACAAAAACTGTAATGCGTGAAAATCTCTAGCCACATACAAACCATAAATGTGTTACTGAAAATTGCAGCATTTGTCTTTCCAGCTTTCATTATCAAAGCTGTGATTTTCTCAGCGTGTTCACTGGCAAACTGCACTGCTTTGAAACTAATAAACTCAGTAACACTCTGCTATCCCTGGTACTACAGGAAGAATACTAAAAATACTAACAATGAGTAAACTCAGACACATCTGTCCATGATCAAGGGATTTCTGCAATTATATTTGCCCTTTCTAGGGAGAAGGCTTAATCTTTAGTAGTTATGAACAATATAGATATTATATCTACAAATTTCAAAAAATAAAGTATCTCTAATAAAACAGATGTTTAGAAATGTTCCCATCTACTTCCACCAACAGGAAAAGTATCTGCAGATTTTTAATATGAAATATTTACCAAGAATATAGAATTTGTTATGTCTTGAGAAAATGAATAATCTTCACTGTACCACAAGCCAGTTTATACCCATACATCTAACTGCAAAGGAGATTATTTCTAACTACTCTTCCCATACTATATTTCCAAATATTTAGAGTACCTGCTGATAAAATTTTTGTTTGCTTTTACTTTTAGAATAAAATTTCTGTTTCTGAATAAAGCATTGTTTGAGTATTCAGAGTTACAGAAAAATACATTATAATATTTATTATTGCCTAAACATCTCAGAATCAAGCACGCATAAATCATGTCATACAACTTCCAAGAAGCAACAAGTCTCTCCTAGCTGCTCTTGAAAGGAAAAATAGTTTGTGTATGCCACATTAAATATTCTCTTTACAACGACAATGGATTTCTCTTCCCCTATAAAGCAGTACTTTTATTAATACCAGGACATGCAAGTTGTACCAGTGCACATATTAACTAATTCATCCAGCCTCTGTAAAATCCAGCTTCATCTCCAAACAGGAAAGACAGTTGGACTTAAAAATTTCCAAGAAAATATTTAAACATTTCCAGAAGTTGACAAACTCTATTACCTACACGAGTGTTTTGCGCAAACTTGCCTATCTCATTTTCTTTAATCTGACAAACAAACTTTATAATGCTTCCAAATATAGTGTTCTAATGCTCAAATTAATTCTAATAGAATTATCATTTTAATTCTAATATCACATTTATAGTGGATTAGAGAAAAGTGGCTAAAGAAATTGATCCATAAGACCATAAATCTTTGTTGAAACCTTTACCTACAGAAACACTCCCTGAAATATTTTTTTGATTGCTTGAAGCTAGAAGAACATTTTAGGCAAATGCTTATGAGCGGCTGAGTGAGGTGATGAGGGGTTTCTATACAGAACTAAATTCACTCAGAGTTATAACTGGAAAGTTCATCTCCTTATCCACCTGAAGTGTTACAGCTCTGTTATGTTTGGAAGCTTCCAGTGGAGTAAATCTTTTAGCCAAATAATTGTACTTTGTCACTGTTACCACATGCCTTCCCCTCCTCTCGCAGGCTGCCCCTCGCCCAGAAGGTTGCAGAGGGTCAGGAGGGTCAGCCCTTCTGGGAGCACTCGGGGCTGTACTGGACGGGTTCACCTCAACACACAGACTATGTTCCTTTCCTTTCCCCTCCCTCTGGCCTCGGTAGGATTGCTTCAGCCCGACGCAGAACGCCACGGCATTGACAGCTGTGGCCTCTCATGCTGTGCATATATTTTCAAGCATGAGTACAAATGCCATTGCTACACCAATATAAATCACTTTCAAAATTCCTCTAGTTTGTAAGCCTTCAACCCACCAGGCTTGCCTAAGATTTGTGCTCTTCATAAAAACGTGATGCACTACACTGGCCCAGCTCTACTCGTGATTGTAACCATATAATTGCAAACTGGTTAGTTAAATTGAAAATCTCAACATCCACCCTTCTCTTTGTTAAGCAAAATACAGACAAAAGAATGAATTCTGCTAAGAATTAAGTGACGTATACTCTAAAACAGAAATTTCAAATTATGTTTGGTAGCGTGACTCATCAGCCCCTAAGCCAGAAAGATTCCCTAAATATTTCTAGAGTCTTAAACTGGGGGACAGACAAAAACAGAGCCCCTGTTCCTTTTAAGTTGTGAAAGCGAATCTTAAATTTATCTTAATGCAGGTGTATTTTCACAAAATATATTCCTTTGTGTTAAAAAGTCTTAATAAAGAGAAAGCAGTGCTCCTATTAACCTGGCATATCTAAAAAAGCAGAATACACCAAAATATAACATTTCTAGCTTAAAATATTCCAAGTCTAAACATAAACTGAGACTAAAATACAGATTCTGTGAAAAGCAGATTAATCAAATGCAATGAAGAATGTTATTATGTCCTCTTTGTTCTTTTCAGTGACAATTTTATTGATGTTTTATTCAATCTGCATTTCTAAATAAGGGTTATGATTCTTTTAAACAGTATTATTTGACTAATAGTTTTACATTGTCATGATAAGAAATAGTTATTATTCTTTGTTATAGAAGAATTAAAATGCATGGCTCATTAGCATGATAATTCTCCTTTAAAAGGAACCTTACAATGGAAATTAACCTGTGAAAATACAGAAAAGGACAATCTTCAAGACTACACATCTACACAGACATCTCTAAATCTAATTTTTTCTTTGAAAAAAGGAACAATGGCTTAATAATAACTGTAATTCTAAAAAAAAAAGAACAATATAGTATCTAAGTAGGTGCAGAAAAATCACCTTCTCCAAGCATCCTAACAACTCATGACAGAACATCTTTAAAATTTTAAAGGAAAGCAGATCTTTTAGATTCATGGTTCTGGTCTAGTTGGAGTTTCATGAGCTAAATATGAAACAAAGTGCTGAAAGCTTTAACGTCATCAATTTGTCAAGAAGAAAAATTTTAAAAAGTTAAATGAAATAGTTCTTAGTAATGTTTAATCTTTTAGACTCATAACAGTTGAATACTGTAATTATTGATCTTTTTTTATTATTCCAATTTCTGCTGAAGTTTTCTTCACTGTAGGAATTGCTACATACCCAGGTTTGCAGATTTCTATAGGTCTTTTTCTCTCTGAGTGTTTATGGGAACCTTCTTCCTTTATTTCAATTACAGATACAGTCAAAATATATCTATTTACATGCCAAAAATCAAAATACTCATCACATAGTTTCTATTCTACTCTAAAGTTTAGTATTTTTCACACACCAATTTTCAAACAGTGGTATGTGAGCCAGACCTGTCTGCAGAAGGCAGGAAAACAACTGTATGACTGAAACCATTTGCCAAAAAAAGGCTAAGTACTGTCAGCTTGCCAAATTCATTGGTTTTGTATAACCTGAATGTTTCAACAGAAGGCTGTGGGAAAATCTAAAGCCAGTCTCAACTGTAAAAATAAATCACCATCTAGTTTGTAATTTGTCTCCTGTACGCAACTTTAACTACAACAGAGGTGTACTACAATCATAACTATTCACTGCAACAACAATTTAATTTCCTTTCTATTTACATGGAAGCAAAACCAATCCTTTAAACATTGTCCTCTCTACAGTACGACTCCACAGATCCCAACTGTAAAGGACTCTAACCTCTCTCTCCAGGGAGTTGGTAAGTATCATTTCCAAGAGAAGAGAATATTTCCTAGTCTCTTCTGTTCATTCTAAACATTCAGTGGTGCTGTTCATCTCTCCTGCCATGATTACGCTCTCCCATACAGTCAGAAATATGTTTCAGAACCCCTAGAACTAAAACTTTCATTTATTAACTTCATAAAGGAGAAAAAAATGTCAGTACACCTAAAGGTGTGAAACTTCTTTCAGACTAGTGCTTGTATAGATTACAGCCAGGAAATCAGACACCTGTACTGCTCTAAAGGTTTTCTCCATCTGATTCTCCAGCATTACTTTAAATCAATTGTTCAAATGAAACTTTGTCCAGAAAATTATACCTTTGTCAGCTCACACTGGTATGACATGATTCCTTGTCACGTTTTCTGTAAAAATAATTGAGTTTACAGCTTCTCTCTGCTGCCTCTGATTTAGCAATGATTCATTTTTCCTTTCCAACCATGGAAGAACTGTTTCAAAATTCCATGTGGGTTTTGTTTTTTAACAGAATATATTGCTTTATACTGAATTTTCTTTATCTGCACAACAGTGAAAACAACATCTATTCAAATGTTACTCACTTACTAAGAAGCTTTCAAGGCAATGAAGCTCTGCTGGCCCTGGGTGTTGCTGATTCTACCACTCTTGGTAAGGGGAGGAACTTCTGGCCTCTCCTACAAGGAAATGTCATGACTCCCAATTCAGAGAACCAGCAACAGCTGGAAATAGTAATTATGAAGAAAGCAAAATGAGTTTTGCATTATAAACTCTTTCCTTCTCATGGTTAACCAGCACTAGTGAAGAAATAAACACAAATAAGAATGAAGTCTGGCCTGTCTTTAACAGAATGAGGAAACACCCACTGAATTCATTGAAGCTGACATTTCAGCGAGGACATGATTAGACACTGATGACCAAGAAATCCAAGTATTGTTAAGTTATACAAGATAAATGTACAATGCACCTTAGAAGCTACCCAAAGCCCAGGTTTTAACCTGCCAAATCATTTCAGCTGTGCAAAATGAAATCATCAGCATAATTTTTACCACCAGAACATAGGTTTTTTTCTTCTGCCTTACTTTGACCATCAGGTTTCCCACATGCTAATTTTCTAACCTTTTATTTCCCTACCCCATACATATTCCAAACTATTTTTTCTGTTCTTTATTATGTTTCATATGTTTCAGACATTAATTTTTTTTACAGAATAGTATGTATAAGTACACACAAATAACAAAATCCCACAATTATCTACAATTCTGAACTGCAAAAACCTTTTTCTTCACATGAGAACTCTTTACACATAAGACTCATCCAAGTTGATCGATGTCAGCTCTATTTATTTACACAATTAACTCTAGATGCCCAAATAGAGGAGGAAGTATAACCCCAAATAGTAACACTGGGGAGAAGGAAAAAACTGTTCCTTGAGCAGAAGAAAAGTAACTTGGGTGAAGAATGAAGCAATAATTTCTTGATAAGGTCCCAATTATGTCTTTAATTTCGAGAGCTTTTTTACACAATTTTTCAAATAGTTTTCATTTTATTTTCAGAGTTCTTCACCCAACAGCTCTGTAAATAATTTTTTTCATGAAGGAAGTCAGAAACAGAAGAGACTATGTATTACAAATGCCTTAAAATAAATGAAAAAGTTTTCATAAAGTCTGCATTAAAAATCAGATCTAAGTAAGTTCTACATCATTGTGTGGCATCACATGCAGTTCCTTTTGTCATTTGTTGGGTGCAACTGGCAAGCCACATCTCTTCTGGTAATTATATGCCACATAAATATTTCAGGCCACAATAATTATGCAAACCCTATTTGTCTGATAGAGGCTGCCATGTATATAAGTACAATTTCCTGCTCTCTGTAGGGTAATTTGAAGAACCCAGCATGCCTCAATCAGCATAGGAAATACGTGCATTTTGTATGTATTCATGATATAATTCCTCTCAAAAACTAAAAATTTAAATTATCGCATCTTTTTCTAGTCAGGCTTCTGAACAAATCAGAAATCCATGCCATTATTTTATATAAGTGTACGCTCTGTCAAACACTGCTCTTGAAAGTATAGATTTGAATATTGTACAAGTTTTGCAGTTGGTACATCACATGCAAAGTAAATGAATTCCCATGGAAAGACTTCATTATTTTCTTAATTTCTACTGGGAGTCACAGAGGTGCCCTTTTCTTTGTCTTTCACAAACAATTAACCTTTTGCCATGTATGCAATTGGCTGAGAGCAATCCTAAGTGGCTCAGAAAATAATTTACAGCAGAAACTGTACAAAGTTAATTAGTATTAGTCTAAGAAGGTTATTCATACATTATCAACCCAAGAAAATGGTCATCATGACCCTCATGGAACTTTAAGCAACAGCTGAGTCTTCTCACCATCAGCCGCAGCACATAAATGCTAATCAGGCTCAAGTATAGACACAGGTCTTTTAACCATTGGCATTTTAAGTCTGAATGTTAAAACTTCTGAAAGTACAGGTAAATACAAGCATGCAAAGTAGATAACTCTATGCTATTACTCACTTCTTATGTTAAACAAAATGGAAACGAACAACCAACCAAGACCACAACTACTCTGTTTTAATTTTACCTGAGAATGTTTTTCCTTGTTCTCATTTTTGGAGATCAGCTCATTCAGTTTTTACAGATTGTTTCTGCCTAAATATTAAGCCTTTTAGAATTAATTATTAGCTTGATTACTTCTAAAGACAGAATTAAGGCATAGAGAACACAGTCTCAATATTAATTTTGGTGAACCAGAAAGGAAGCTCTCAGTGTGCTTATTATACTACTTGAAGTGCACATGATTTGATTTCCAAATATCTGCACTGCTTGCCATGGCAAGTTAGCCACGTACATGAGAGATTGGAGTGTTATGGGTTAATGACTCAAAACATTTCCTAGTTGTGAAGGTACCAGAGCACTTTGTTCCAGATGGGTTCGGAGGTGGAGGAGTTGAGCTTCTGGGTATCTGTATTAACAGCTAGTCCACACTTCCTTTTGGCACCTATGGCAAGCCAGCAGCCAGTCTATTACAAGGAATCCCTTTCTACCATTGTATGCCTCAGGTACTCAGTTAAATGTACCTGGCAGTCTCACTTACAAAGTAGGCTTACATTCCCTGTTTGGGGACATACCCGTGTAAGTTGCTGACTAATTAAAGGTCACTCAGAAATCCTAAAATACAGCTACAATAGCTGACAACTTTCCTGGGCTCCACCCAAATCACAATGTCCCCACATGGGTATTTAATGGGAGCTCTGTTTCTTTGGCTCCTGCACATGGGCACAGTTTTGCTGCTGAGTACAGACAGCAGATGGTCTCCAAAGAAGAACCATGGCTAGGTCAGGTCCTGACAGGGAATCGGTCATGGCCGTGTCAACACCACCCACACTGCTGAATGTTGTAAAGGCACCAGCTTTGCCCTGGCACTGCAGGGCAGGAATGACAATACTTAAATCCTTGTTTCTAAGGACAGGGAGGAGGGGGGAGAAGAAGGAAAACACCTTCTGCATAGACTGGTCCTGTCACAGCACGCAGGCACGTGTGGCAGCAGACTGTGAGGCAGCCCCTGGAGCACGGCAAGCCATTTCCTCATGGTGCCAAACACCAGAGGCCAATCCAGCCTCCCTCACACTCAGCCAGCAGTGCCTGCTGTTGCCATTGGGCCAGCACAGCCACAGGGACATGGGACCCTGGGAGCAGAATAAGCTCAGGGACTGGTTTTAGCCGGTATAAGGCTTCAGGTAAGGAAGGCATGTGAACAGGGTAGTTATGAAACACTGGGTCAGTGGTACCACGGGTACAAGTCATCACTAGAATTTTACAGCAGCAGTGGATACCAGACTGAAAAGACTTTCATCCTTGGCTAATAGTGATGTATTCAGCAAAGGTCTCCAGCCCATTCTGGATGTCAGTGGGAATGAACCAAGTAGTCCCTTTTGGCTTTATAATCCATCAGTCTGCAAAGTCTAGTTAAATTTTAGCATGTGAAGAAGTGAATTGGGTAGCTGGTCAAAAGAGCTCCACTTTGCAGATGGCTCACAGATCTCTTCTGGAAAATTTCTCATTTCTGATCAGAGAGCCTCTTAGATTCTTTCTGCAATTCACTTCATATCTCAAAACCATATTGCAGCTCAAATAACGTCTACTATAAACTTTGTTGAGTCAGTATCTCTGTGGTTGCTGGAAAGTAAAAAAGCCTGATCTCTGATTAAAGAAAAACTCAAAAGATCTGCTATATTAAATCATTGCTTTAGAGAAGAATTAATCTCTTTTTAAAAACAGTGAACCCTCGGAGATTTCCTATTTGATTCTCCAGAGTTTTTACAGATTAAGTATAATAAGGATTTTTTGTACTTTTCCCAGTTTTAAACTTAAGAGGAAAATGTGATTTTGGAAGTTAAACTAGGATTCTAGTATAAAGAATTACATTCCACTAAAGTTCAAAAACCAAATTAACAAAAAAGACAATATAAAGGAATGAAAATCGAATATAAAATAAATCCTTAAAAAAATTGAGAGAAGCATAGTAGATCAGCAGAATACAGAGCATGCGAAAGGAGAATGGTGGTTTGGAAAGTTTGAAAGAGAAGATGAAATTAAATCTTGCTTATACATTTATAGATTGCAGATATTTGCATCTGGAATAATTAGTTTTTTTCTTTCTTCTTTTTTCCTAGAAAACTTCTCATTTGTTATTGACTACTAGAAGAATATAAACATTTTAACAGCAAATGTAAAACGGTTCAACAATTTGACTCAGTTTAATGAAACCCCAATATAGCAACCTGCTCTGAACTCAGTAAAATTAGTTATTTTTCTGGTTTCAAACCGTAGTTTCTTTTGTGAAGTGGAGTATGTGAAAATGGCAGACAACTAGCCAGTTGTGAAAGTTGCATTCATAAGCAACATAATGAACAAAGGAATATCTATTCAGATTTCCAAATAAATAATTCAGGGAACAGTTCACAGTCCACTGTAAGTAAGCATGAGAAGTCCCACTGATGAGGGTGGTTTTGGCTCTAGTCCTACAGCTTTAATGCTACCATTTACAGTCTGTGCTTGGGCCTCCGATCTCCTTGCATGTGTTGTAGCTGAGCTCTGTGAAAGAAATAAGATTTTGCATATGTCCATAAATCCTAAGAGGAAGTATCATCCACAGTTTACAGGGTTTTTTGATTTATATAGATGCCAAGTTTGATACCTGCCTGTTTTGTCTGTTTCGTCTGAGCAATGCATCATTGCAGATTATAGGTAACTGTGCTATTATCCGTCTAGAAATTTAGTGGGGTTTTAAGCTTCCCTAAGTTTTCATGTTTGCTTTTAACACTCCATCAAACATTTATTTTACCTCCGAGCAAACATATGTTAAGCATAAATGTCTATTTTACATAGTAGTACAAGAGGAAAGCATTATTTATTGATAGCAAAAAAAAAAATCTCTTGAGGAAATAATCACATATTATTTCCTGGCAAAATCATGGTAGTGCTCTGTCTGGATTGCACTGCTAATACTCAGGAAATCCTTGTGAAGTCAATGCAAATACTTTAAAATATTTATTAAAATACTCAAACACACTACAGATTGCTTTGTTCCACCACATTCCATCTTTCAATCCATCCACATCCAGTCGAATCAGATGAAAGGAAGATATGTGGCAGGCTTTCTAAATTACCTGTCAGAAGGAGGGAAGAAGACATTAGAGAAAGAGCAGAAGACATGACAAGACATGACTGTGGAGTGTACTATAGCCCTTGGAAGAAAATTGAGGCCAAACTACTGAAGTAGCAAACTGGATTAAATATCTCTTAATGTCACAAAAACTCTCCCTCCTTATTTGCTTAAGTCAGGGGAAGATAACAACAGAGAAGAGCTTTTTGAGAGGAAGTCAGCTAAAACATAGTGGGAATCACAGAATCTACAGCATAAATGGAGATACTGCTAAACGGATAAAGTGTTAAAAGCAATGAAAGAACGAAATTTTCTTCTGCTTTATTTTAAGCATCTTTCAAAACAGATTTCATAATTAGTATTTTCTTTCATCAAGGCAAATGCATTCTTGTGCAATGTGGTTTATGTATGCACTTAGGGGACACCATGTGTAGCAAAATGTACATAAAGTAGATTACCATAGAAAAGTTAGTCTTGAAACATTGAAAAGTAAATGGAAGTGCAGATGGTACTAAGTACATCTTGAGACAGTTGACTCTGAAGGGAATCTATAGTTTTGCTAGAGTTTTGTAGAAGGAACTTCAAATTTCTACTTCAACTTGCCTAAAGAAACTTTCATTAAAATAGACCTTATGCTGGGTTGTCAGTTCCCAACCAGAGTTTTCCATGGATTCATTAAAATCTGCTAGTTTTAAGAATTCTAAAGTATTAACTAAATTAACTATTGTAAAGACTACACTATTGTTTAGGTTTTACAATTATTTGAAATCTGTGAACTCATAAATTTCCTATTTGTGGCAACAAATTACAAGTAATTTTCCTTTCTTTTTTTGTAGCTCTTTTTTTTCCCTATCTGCTTTAACATACAGGCATTGATTTTACTCTCTAAGGCCCTAGACACGTAACTTAAATTTAGCATGTAATAGAAATGGAATGCATTGTAACATTTTTGAAAGTAACATAAGCACCTGGATGACTAAGCAAAACAAAGCTCCAAGGTTTCCTTTCATAACAATGCACACGACTAGGAGCATCATGCAAAAAGTCATACACAGAATGTCAGCAGCTGTTTAAGCAAGCAATTTCTTTGTGGCTCTTTATTTAAGGTAAGACAGTTGCCAAGGAGGTCCCCATTTTCTGAAATAGTGTAAGAGATCAGGTTGGTCCAATGCCTTCAAAGAACTGGAGCGTGAATACTTGATGTTTGACAGTATTTGTACCTCTCTGCTATTCTCTTTCCATCCATCATTATCATCAGTTCATTGCCTCCCCTCAAACATGAGAGAGTACATCCTTGTCTGTCTGCCAAGAAAAAGTCACTCTACAATGTATTTGAAGTGATTTATGAGCTGAAAGCAAAACAGAGGCACTGAATAACCAAACACAGATACATGCAGCAGTATCATTTAATCAATTACATTACCCGCTTTTATGATACACTTGTGAATTATGTTCTTTTTGCATGTATAATTAGAAGGCAGAACAGATGGTGAAAGCTTAGTTTAAAGGCCTTAGATAAAGTTCTACAATAACCATTGCTGCCAAGTGATCATTCAATGTAACAGGATATATTTTTCGTCAAGCTATGTTTTTGCCATGGTCTAATACACTAGATGGTAATGAGACTGTAAAAACATTACTCTCCAGGGTCTAGCTCTACCACAGTTCACTGTAATGCAATGGGAACATGGAGTGGGAGATTGGGGGTGGCTCTAAGGTACATTGTCATCTCTCATTTAAGTGTATTCTAAGCAATGATGACCGAATAATCAAGAGAATCATCTCTGAGAAGTCAGCACTACCTCGAGAGGAAGGAAAATGATATTCTAATCTGTAAGTATTAATGCTTTAGGCATGTTCCAAGCTCACGTATGGACATTTAGCAGAATGGAGCAAAGGAAAGTACTGAAAAAGAGAGAATTATGCCCAATTCATTAAAAACTGTAATAACTAAGGGCAGAGCATAACATCAACCCATCTTACTATAACCCTGCTCATATTTTTTTCCCCTCAGCACCGTACAGCACAACCTACATTACATATTGCATTCATGCTCCCTGAAGGTCTTCGTTTTAGTAGTTTATATCAGAAAGCATTTGTGAAAGAGGTTTGGTGGTAGTTTAAAGTATAACAACTCTTTCTCACTGGCTTCGTTTGAAAGCAAACCTGTGCTTCTGTATGCTTGTCTTTTTGTGTTTGTGTGTAGTCCACTCAAAGCAGGTTAAAGAAAGATACATTCTTTCCAGAGAATAAGTAGGTCTAAGAACCCATGTAAAATAGCTGTAAAATAGGTATTTCCTTATGTGCAGAATGCCTAGGACAGCTCCTGACTGCTTGACACAGTCTAGCAGCATCACAGAGGAGACAGTCTTTGCATAACTCTTCCATTCCCACAACACTGCAACATTGATGGACACACATCATATCTTGCTGGAGCAGGAAATAAAAAAAAAGGTAGTAAATTAGGCAGCATTTCAGCCACTGACTTGCTTCTAGGTCAGCAGTGATATGTGACCTCGTAAAAGATACAACCACACCCTTGGAAAGTTCCACCCTTGGAATGTTCAACCATTGCACATGCTGAGTACTTGATCAATGTGTTGGTCAAGGAGAAAGGTAGCACTGGATATGAAATGCATTGATTTTCAGGAATAATTAGCTACCAAGTAAAAAAATGTACAGAAGTTTTTGTATGCTTACTTAAATCCCCGTGGTACATCTGCAAAAAATAGTACCTTTCTTTTCAAATACTTTTTTAACATCTCACAAAACCATGAAAACAAACACAATGCGCTTGGGTGAATCCTCTTTTAAAATAAAGCTCATTACATCTTTGCATTGATTATAGAACTGAGAAACCAGAACATACTTGCCAGTTTTTACTACTTATTGTACAGAACTAGGGAGGTTATTTTACTAGTTAGTTAAATATTTACAAAGATATGTCCTCATATATTTATACACTTGGCAGTGATTTGCTTTTTGCTCTGTTTTGTACTGTAGCAAAGAAAAAGCAAACAACAAAACAACACAAGCAAAAACCAGCAGATGCTGATCCTTTCATTTTGTTATTTTTAGGATTATACTGATGACAACACATATTTATTTAAATGATCCTCAGTACATCTCAGCATAGTATATAAAAAGATCAATAAATAACAAGTCCTACCATTTATTTGTTTCACTGAAAGTACAGTGTAGTGGTTGTTCATTAACAGCCCAGAAGCTTCATAGGTTATGATGAAGCAGGATCTTTCCAGCTGGTAGCCTTTCCTGTGCCTCTTATGCAACCCAGCTAGTGATCAAAGTCTAGATACCTTGATGCTGTGCCCCCAACATGCTTCTCACAGTCATATTTCTCATTTCATAGCAATGCTGAAATTACAGATATACCAGGTATTCTTGAAAAATAATGTTCTTTTTATAAAGGTTGTTAATAATAGCAATCTTTAAGTAGAAGGAAACAGAGAGAGCTGACACATAGAAATCTTCTGATACCTTTTAAGTCCCTGGGTGCACTACACTACTGTTGCAGCCCAGCTCTGGAATGATTTTTTGGAGGAAATTTCCTGATTATTCCTACTCACCATATTTCATCTTGCAGCAGATGAACTCCAGAAAGATGGCTGATATATCCCACCTATTAATGCATATTGAGTCTGAGGGAGCCAAGCAGGCATAGGAATAATTTTCAAGTATATAAAGTACGGAAGAAACAAAAAACAACTGGAAGGCACTTGTGGACTTCAACAGAAAACAATAGTTTACCATACTGAGACATTTCTCTATGTTAGAAATATAATCTACTTCATTCTTAAAGCCAGAAGCCATGGTATTTCCTGTGACAACTAGAAGTCCAAATAGCTCATAATAATTTAAATTTAACCACTAGTGATAATAAACACACAGTTTGTATATGTACGTAACACTCACCACAATAGCAGTTTCCCCAAAATATCTTGGTAAACAGGAATTGATGTTCTGAGGTAACTGCTGTTCTGTTTCTTCACCAGCTGAAAATTATATACTGTATTATTTATGTTACATTCTTAGCTTTAAAAGTTGTGCAAACAAGAAGTAATCAACCTGTCATCTTTCACATTTTAAATATCCAACACTTTATTAGTACCATGATCTCCTGAAAAAAAATAATATAAATTTTAAATATAAATCAAGGGAGGTAGCCAGCACTTATGACTTTTCTGTTTGCTGTTGGTATGATACCAAGAAACAGAAACTGCTGCCACTTCTTTTTAATGAAAAAAACCCCTTTGCAGACCTTAGAGAGTCAAGTTTTATGCATACAATAAATAATGCAGCATTTTCATGTGCATAATGTAACTAATATGAAAGCTACAGAAAATCTTCCTCCATAACTAGAGGCAAATTGTATAAGGCTTATCAATTCCTTTGATGCCATTTTAACTGCTGCACTTGTCTTTGCAATGGAGGGTTCTTAGGAGCCTGAGATTTACTTTGACTTTGCAACGTGACATTTTTATCCTGAAACAGATTGAGAAAATGGAAGGAATTTTGTGATCACATAGGAGACATTGCAATCTGCACCATACCTAAATCTCATCCTACACTGGAAGAGAACTCCCACACCATCCTGCCTGTTGAAGCTTTGCAAAATAGACAGGTTGACTGCTTGGTGATTTGAGATCTGGAGAATCACAGCCGTTGCTTTTGACTCTTTATAAGCCTAACTTCACGCTTTTATTTGTATTTAGCTTTACAGCAACTTGCTGTCTTTAGGCCTTATTTACTAATGCATTATTTCAAAAACTTTTATTTCTCCAGCTCTTCTATGTCCATTTCCCACTGTTGTCAAACATTTAAAGACAGTCCTTCATCTTGGCCTGTCAACTGCCACCACCTCCACTCTCTCCCCAGAAGGAGCATCTTTTTATGAATTTGATTATTGCCTCACTATTCACATCCCTTTTGCTTCTTGAATTTGACTCCGTTGTCTGTTTTCTCATACTCTCCTCCTTCATTTTAAGGATTGTCAAACAAAATTTCTGAGATATTCTACAGATTCCCAGTGATCGAGTTGTATTTGACATCTCCACAGCATCACCAACACCTACGATTCAACACACACTTCTGTGTTTCCTGCCAAGTGTAAAAACCTGTCTAAGAAGGTCCCAGATTTACAGAGTGCAAATTACATTAAGTGGTATTAAAATAACCCTGGTCATATAGCTACACTTTTATTTTTGTTTCCTCAAGGCGAATTGTTGCCTTAATAATTTAGAAACTTTATTGTTGATAACGTTTTTATACCTTTTAAATTTTTGTCAAATGTGCTGAATGCCATTTTGCTTTGAAGTGCTGTTAGGACAATCATTCAATAAAAAGTCTCCTATATTTTATAAGGTTTCAATTAGTTGTCTTTCACACCCAAAGGTTGTAATTCCTTTATATGTACCTAGAATTATTTCAGAATTATGTGACTGAGCAAATGTAAACATTTCAAAAGACTTCCAAATCTTTATCCATTTCTTTGTGTTCTTTCAGTTATCGCTGCACCATGGGACTCTAATGAGGAGATTTAAAGCACTGGGTTTTTCCTACACTGTGTATATTATTCTCATCTGGCTGTGATTTTGAGACCAGTGGTCAGATTCTGATCTTAGGCTGTTCTGGGATTTTAAATTTCTTACAAAGCGTAAGCTTAGCTCTGATGTCTCTCAGAGCATTCCATTCTTGGCCCAGTACTGCTTCTAATCTTCATGCTGACACTTAGAAGACAAAGTTTTGGCAGTATTTGCATGCCCCTGCATGGCTGCTGATACTCCACTTATCTTTCTTTAACACCTTTTATCTCGCAGGCACTTTTATTGTTCTTAGATCGTTTGTCCAATCTCCACGACCAGATATGTTGTAATATTTTCCATCTAAATTCAACCAAAAAAATGAAAGCAGGTTATTTTGACTGGCAAAGGTTGTTAAGCTGTATTTTTCTCTTTAGTACATAAGCAATTCTGCATCTAATATTCAGTCCAAATATGAAAAGGAGAAGAGAGCTGCCAGTCTGTTTATTAATATTTAAAGCTTAGGTCCATTCAGTTAACTGATCTTTATTTCTGCTATGATAGACTGCTCTTTTATTATCTTGATATTGATATCTTGGGCCGTGCTTTTATTTCTTGCAGCAAGATAGCTGTGAACTTGTTCATAATTCGAAATCTACTTCTTTTGACAAATCGGAACTCATAAAAATGTATTGTTGCATGTGTCTTCTCTGGAACATATTAAACTATTCATATTCAACAGTCGAGTTCATCTCTGGTTGTACAGAGGAGACCTGAAAAAATACCTGCACCCCAATTTTTAAAAACAAGGTAGAGACTAGACCAAAAATCCTAAGAGAGACTGGCAGAAGCAAAACTTAAAGATAGGTCTACTAAGACAACATATATGGCTCACTTATGTCACACATAATGGGTTAAAATAAGGTGCTCTTGCACAGATAGTACAGCTGGAGAAACCATGTGCAGCCATTTAGTCAGTGCTTTGATCCCTTTCAGTGCTTTGAATATCAATACGTGGGATATTTTTCTTGCAATGTAGCACCAAGACCTGCTACATCTACCCTCTTTTAGTTCTTATTTTTGCAAAGATTTTTCACTTCATGTTGGGTCATTCAGTTCTGTTGCAGGTGACTAAACGTGTTAACACTAACAAAAATATTTGTGGGGTTCACGTCAGTTACCATTCTTAAGGATAAAAAGCTCTCCGGTAATGGATACATGGAGCGAAGGGTACCACAGATGTCAGCAGAGTGATGAGTTTGGTGCAAACAGAGAGTTAAAACGTGTTTTGTCTGCAGCATTCTTGCAGTGCTATCTGCAGCCTGAAAATTAACAAGAACATGCTGGAAAACTGAAGAAAGGAAGCCATGGCATGCAAGCACAGCACAGAGTAAAAAGCTAAAGAGCTGTGCTAAAGCAATGCAGAGACCAGCAATGAATATTCTTGCAGGGAAGAATTACAGAAGCCCAAATCTTCTCGAGCAAGGGTTCCCTTTGCTTTGGATTACTCCACATCAGTGCTGTGGTAAACGCGGGGGGGCTTACATTCCCTTGCAAATAAACATTGCATTTTAAGATGCTTAAACAAACAGAACCTGCAAACTATCACTAGCACAAATGTTATTTTGACTTGTTTAACAACAGATTATGATAAATTCCTTCTCACAATGTGGAGGAAAAGAAAAGGTTTAAACTGGAATAGAAATCCTGACATTTTGAACAAGATTTCTGACTTTTTAGGTATATGGCCAAAAATGCATTTCTGCATACTTAACAGTTTGTTAAATATGTGAAAAACTCTTTGAGCTTTCCATGACCTGATAAGGAATGAAAGGAGAGCTGTATAGGAAATTTCTGCAGTACAGTACATTACATATGGATGCATTTCCCAGTGCCATTCCCAGACTTTTACCTCTGTTCCAGCTGTCACACTCAGTTGTGTGTAAAAAAAAAAAAAATTCTTTGTCTAATTGTTTAGCATGTATTGAACAAATGAATGTGAAAACAGCACACTCTAAATCAGGAAAAAAAAATTAGATTTTACAAGGGCTTGATTTTATAAGTTTAGATTAGCTCTTAAAAGGGCTATCATGGCCCTTAGAACTGAAACACTAGTGCCTATTTTCCATTTTTGTACCAGTGCAGCACATTAAAAATTAAAAATAGCATCAACACAAGATTATAACTGTATTTCCAAGGATGCAACAGTCTGCTTTATCATTCATACATGTGAATATACATTTTTCATGCTCACAACTTTCATCCTAGAAGCCAGATAATACAGCCAATTCCAACAATGTCACAAGTTGCAGTGTCATCATCATCATGAAAATTCAAGCACAGAAACTTCTACTGTAGAGAAGTTTATTCATCTATGCTCATGGTGGTTTAAAGCATCTCATAACTGTTGATGATGATTGCAGCAGCCTGCCAGTGACTGGCTTCAGCAAAAGCCATCTGGATGGGACATGGCACAATAATTTCCTCCACCATCTCAAAACACGCTTGCAGCTGAGCTTTTCCTTTTTCAAGATAAGAAAGTGGCTGAATGCTTCTAACATAATAGATTGTCAAAGTCCAATTTATTTATTCCATACAGTATCTGAACATATTGCATACCACATAAGCTCCACAGTTTACATTTACCAACAGATGTTTTTCTTTCTGGAGCAGATGGTATGTTGAGTGTACTGTGATATAATTCACATTTGCATTATCAGTCATGAATGCTAATGCATTCCATAAACTGAGTTTTGTGTTTTGATATTTTTAATAACCATTGCATCTTTGTATAAATCAATTAGTTTGATAATACAATCAAAACAAGTCAAATTTATTTTCTCAGTTGCGCAGAAAGATAAGATTTCTCTTATGCAAAGGTAAGATTTAGAAAAAAACCCCAAAAATAAAAAGAAAGGGGCCAGAAAGGCAACAATTTTTTATTACCTTTGTCTGATCTGTGCATACTTATTCTAGTTTTGGTTGTTAAATATTAAACTTCGAAGTTGAATAATTCTTACTTTTGCAAGAACTCCAAATTTTCTAAGATGTGAGCTAATTTTGAGTAATACATTCTTATCAAGAAAACTAGATAAACTTACTTTATGAAGTCCTCACAGGCATTAATAAAGTGAAATAACTGTAAGTTGAACAACATATTGCCAGATAATGTTAGTAACTTCACTATTCTTGGGCATGATGATGGTCCTGATAAATTAAAAAAAAATCCAAATTATTTTGGATTTTATTCTCAACTTACACTATTTTTCCCATTATCTTCTAGAATGTCACTACCAAGTATCTGAATGCCTTGATAAGTAACTTCCTAAAAGGAATAAAACAAATAATATGTGCAGGTCCCAACAGTATTCTGTTTTTACAGTATCCAAGGTATATTTTCACACAAATTAATTCTCTATTTTTCTGCTTTCTGACTATGATTACAGGTTTATCTTGATTCAAATAAACATCCAGATAATTGGATTAATAATCCTGTAATTATCAGATTATTTTTTTCTTCCACGAGTTTCATCCCACACAGATATTGCAGGTACAAAGCAGTTCTTCCACTGGCACAGACAAGCCCAGCCTTCTTTAAGGGCAAGAGTTCTCATCAGTTTAAAATCAGCCCAGTGTGGTTGAAATGGGTCTCCTGATTCAGAAAGTCTGGTTTGTGCTGGGTGAGAGCAAACACCTCCTCACACATGTAAGTCAATCATTGCCCAACACTGTGCTGCTGTTGGGTGTCTTAATACTTGATCTTACACAGTTTGCTTGGTTTTGCACAGAAATGCCTAAAATGTTTAATTGAATGCTTAGGGGCTAAGAAAGTGTTGTACAAATTGTGAAAAAAACCCAGATCAAAGAAAGGACACAGCAGTGAAAAGACCTCTGGCTGGATGAGGCACTGCAATTGGTAATAATGCTTTCTTAATTCACTTTCTATGAGGATCAAAATCTAAAATGTGATCTGTCCGTTTTACGACCAGAAATCCACACAACAGAAAGAAAATGAATCACACATTAAAAAAAGCTAAGAATTTTAAGCTCAAGATTCTGTTCCCTTAAAGAACCCTGTGGCATACTATGATTGATATATCAGCATAATTTGAGATTGTTGTCTCTGTCTGCTTTTAGATGAATTATTTGCGGTGAAATTCAACTAGTACTCAACATCATATGGCTGTTTCTGTGATCTTTTTGAAGAGCTAAAAAGGGAAAATGAACAGTTGTCCTGTTGCAATAAGAGCAACTGTCAATCCTCCTTGCTTCTCTTAAAAGGAATTGCTGAGATTACAGATTCTGCAAGCTGGATACTTTTGAAGATACTATTCCCCTTTCCCAAAAGCAAGAAATCATTACCCATAATAATGGTTTTTCACAACTAGACCACTGAGATAGATGTTTCTCATACTACAAGACATTTGTTTTTCTTGAACTCTATTCATGTAATGTAATATACTTCAGCTCTCAGGCGAGCCTCCATTATTGTTTTACAAATATTACAACATTATCTTAAAACTTGTAACTCGTCAAAGTTCATCTTTATTCGTTTTTGTTATTCTTTCCCATTTGTCCATGGCTAATTTGTCCTACCTTGTGCATAAAAGTTTGTTTTTCAGTGATTTTTAGGTACCCACCTTATGCAGCATGAGAAGTATTTGCTTCTAGGGGGATTTAATACGACTCCCTGAGGTTCTTCTTTTGACTTCTTAGAGATTGGAATAATTGTAATATTAAGTTCATCACTGGTGGCTCTGATAATCTTCATATCTGTTCATCCCCCCCTTACGTTAGAAGAATATTTATTCTCTGTTCAGCCTTTCTTCTTTTTAAAAGCTCGCAATTCTTGATTTGCTGATAATTTTGTATGATCATTAAATCTCAGTTCAAATGTTTCTTGGAGGCTTTTTTTTTGTCTTTTGAAAGCTTTAATGTATAGTCATTTGTCATCTAGTGTTGATCATCTTAGCAGCCATCTGTCACTAAATTTCAAAGTGGAGCGGCCACCCATGTACAATTTCTTTCTCACTTGGGTGTTTTTGAAAATGTTTCCCTGTATATACAGACATACCAGTGGGGCTTGCAGCACATTTTAAAAATACATAGTTCATTAGGCCCCTTTATTTGTGTCTGATAGAAATTTGCTTAAAGCTGTTCAATGTCCAATTTCCTGGTCATATGTGGTCAAAGGGAACCTCTGGGTCCTTCAGGTGAGTAAAACAAAGGGGTTGTGAGCCTCTTCAACAGAGAGGAGGAGAGCACTTGCTCTGTGGTTGACAGTGGAGTCCTTGTCCCCTCATGAAATCAAATCTAACTGGGGGTAAGGGGTGAGATTAATGGGAGAAAAACACCCATATTCCTTCTGTGATTGTGATATCTTGTCTGAAAGGACACTGATATTTATGGTAATTGGCTTCTTTCTTAGTGTTGGTATTGCGAAGGATTCAAATTAAAGCATCAATCATTTGTCAAGAGCCCTGCAACAGCTACAGCCCTGCAACCAGTCTGTAAGGGTTTCCAAAACAACCACTTCCCACTCACATAACGCCAACACAAAATATACTTTCTAGCAGTCTTTAACACATTTAAAGGCACACTGTAAAAGGACAAAAGGCAGAGAGTTATGTCTCTGATATCCTAGTTCAGTTTAAAACATAGAAACCCAATTTGTATACCATAACATAGTTTAAAGCAGAACCAGGGGATTTCAGGATCACTGGAAGCAGTAGATCCCAGCTGCCCTCTCAACACTTTTTGATCTTTTGCGTGTCAGAGGAGTGCAAAGGCAAAATTTTCCCACCATTGCATGTTGAATTGTGGGATTTATAGAGTATACTTACGGAGGCCACAGGCCCAAGTGGTCTTTCAACCCATCCTTAGGCTACTAAAAATGGAACACTTTCAGACTTGTATCATCAGCAACAGTTTCCAACTGCAGAAACACTCCTACCTAGTCACACAATTACATAACCTGGTCAAGCTCCATTTTTGAAGTTATATCTACCCAGCTGTGAAGAAAATTACAAATCATCTTTTTCGTGGTTAGAAAAATACAAAGATTTTTTATTTTCAAAGTGTTGGGATATAATTTTTTATTATTTGCTTTTTTTCCCCTCAGTGTTGCAACCACCGATTTCTGGAATATAATATACACATCCCCAGCAGACAAATAATCATTTTTTTTTTAAATGGACATCTTTCTTGCTATTTTCTAGTCTACCTTAATGCATAGCTTCCTTAAGAGGAAAAGACACTGAAGCTGACAGAAGACTTAGGATAATTTGGAGTAATATGTGTATGTATAGCAACGAACACATGAAATAATGCTACTCCTGCTAGAAAGGCTTTATTTATTTAATAAAAATGCATCTGAGTTGGTTTCATATAAATATTGTTCCCTTAAAACCTCAAAATGGCAGGAATGGATCTGGGAAGCTTTGCTATTTCCAAAAATCCCTTTGAATCTGTACATTAGTCCTTTAGACATTAACTACATTATTACCCACCAAACTAAATATATCTCATAGCCTTTGTCTTTACAGATTATTTGACAAATCATATATTACTTCAAACCTTGAAAAAAATAACAGTGGCTTTCCTTTTACTTTTCCCTTTTTTTCCCAGAGATAGAATTCCTGATTAATTCTTAGAGAGTTAGCATGTAGATGCTCATTAAACCAGTGATCCTTCTCTACTCACTACTTGCCGAATTGTCTTGGTGTAGAAGCAGCGAAGGAGAGACAGACATTTTAAAAAACAGCCTCCAGGGGCTTTACAACTGAATTAGTTCGACATGATTTGTTTCTGATGAACAAGTTACCAATAACTTATCACTTTATTTTCCTCTAGGTGCTTTAAAAATACAGTCTATTAATCATTCTGACAATTTAGGAGATATTAAGTGCACTGATCTGAAATCCTCTCTTCCCTTCCTCTTATTACAAACATTGGTCTGTTCCTGCCCTTTCCAGGCCCCGAGGCCTCACCTGCCCTTCCTGTGTTCGGAACCTTCGCCGCCGTCGACTCCAACAGTTCCATCACACTGTAGGGAGTGTTCACTAGCACGTGAATCCAGATATGCTCAGCTGATAAAGGCTTTATTACCTTTAACCTGTTCCATCCCCGCTCTCCTATATGACTTTTGTATTTTCTAACTATAGTCTCAGCTGACTGGTTTGGCTGGTGCTATCAGGGATGATCCCGCACACGGTGCCTGCGATCGTGACTGGGGTGGCAGCTTCTGCAGTGAGGGTGTGCACAAGACAAGCCATCTTCTTCATGGTCAAACCATCCTGGTCATCTAATCTGTTCTTTTCTTTAGCACAACCCTTTATTTATCACTTCCTTAATTTTTTATAATAGTTGATTCAGCAAGTAATTTGTACGGTGTATTCTAAAGTTCAGAAAAATTGAGGGAAATAAAAGAATAAAGTGATATGCTGGTTTCTTCCAGTCTTGCAGGAGCTGACAGAACTTGTGGTGGTATCTTTTCCCACACAGGTGGTATAATTATAAGTGATGCATAGGCACCTGAGATAGGAGTTATTTATTTATGTGGAATTCAGAACATTTGATATTTCATGTGTGTCTTGAAGTTTGCAGAAACAGCAGAACTGGAATGTATAATTTCTGATAAATGTTGGCC
This sequence comes from Cnemophilus loriae, assembly GCA_013397755.1. Classification (NCBI taxonomy): domain Eukaryota; kingdom Metazoa; phylum Chordata; class Aves; order Passeriformes; family Corvidae; genus Cnemophilus; species Cnemophilus loriae. The sequence goes on along the minus strand of VZTF01002829.1, from coordinate 6,509 downwards.
AAGTAGAAAGAATATTCAGACAAGGTACCATAGCTTTTGTTTTCTTCCATTGAGACTGAAAAATGTCACTGCTACTGAAGTGTCAGCATCCTGATGCAAAACACACAGAATATACTTCATACATCAGCACTATAAAGCAGGAAGCAATGGCAGTGCTTTATAGTTAGAGCAGTTTAGGAAATAGCACTGTATTTTCAGCTCAGTTAGCAAAACTGCACTTAAATAGGATGGTTTTATTGAAACAGGCAAGAAGCAAGTTCTTGCCTTTATCACATTTTTCTGCAACCCTGACTGATGTTTTAAAATAGTTTACAACACGGTCCTCTAAAAGTCTATTCCCCAGCTGAAAGTAATAAGTAAACAAATTAAGCATACTGTTTCTTAGTATCAACTATTGTTTGAATACAGGAAGCCTTTACTGTCAGTAATAACTGTGGTACACAGCCCTGTCACTGCCATTCTTCCCCCATCCTGTCAAGAGGTGTAGTCCGTGTCAGCAGAGGGAAAAAAGTTCAGACTTTGAAGAAAGAAAATTATTTGACCAGTCCTGGTGTTCTTAATCACCTTTATTCTACCAATGATGAATGATCAGTAAACAGCTTCGTTTCCTAAAGCACTGAATGCCCCTGTTTATTAAAGGATAGATGTATTACAAATCCTTTATTATCATTATGGTCACAAGAGCTACCTGGACATTTTCTGAAACCAAAATATCTTGTAGGGCTTCTTTCAGAAATCCTCTCACATCCTAGATGAATTTCTGCCTAAAGAGAGAGAATACCACTCTAGAGCAGCCAATAGCCCAACAGCTCAAGTAAAATCCCATTCCAATGCATTTACACTCACCAATGAATAAATTTCCAGTTATCTAAATTGAGCACAGATAATTAAAATATTTTGTTTTGGAGCAGTCACCAGCCTTATAGTTAAAAGAGATGTTCTCATTCAGGTTATGAATTAAATTCCTGATTGAGGGCCATCACCCCACACAACCTGAATCTTCTTTAGTCCAAATCAGTACTCTAAATTTATGGTATTTTTCTGTACAATTGAAGATTGCTACTGAGTTATTCCACTTTTCCTTTCAAAATCCCTTCCTGTGAAATGTTTTTTAGCTCTCACTGAATTATCAACTTGTTTACAGTTTCTGTAGAATGGTGCCCTACCTGGGAAAATATTACAACTGAAGCCTCAAGTTGCTGAGGCTGCAAAGTAGTTACTGCCTAGGTCATTAAGCCTTATCTACGGAGCAATTTTATACACGGATTCAGCAAAATACATAAGAAATTCAGTTACAGACCAGCATATATTTCAGTAATATTTTGACTGAGCTCGAATGTTTTGAATTATTTAGGTATCGTTGTAGCTGACTATTTTAAAAAGCAAGTATTGTTCACACTAATGTTAAATTCCTATCATAAGCAAAAATCTCACCAGTTCCAAGTTTTCCCTCCAAAACAAGATCTGTCTTATCGCTCCCACGTAGAAACTTCAAAACCAGAAAAGACTGGAAAAGATTTTGAAAAACTTAAACTCTTATCTTCTAGGAACATTAGCAAGTGCAAATGACTTCTAATACTTATTTAATTTATTTAGTTGTCATAGAAACACTTCTTATATGTATGTATATATAGCTAAACCAGACTGCAAGATGGGCAGAAAGACCATTGCTGTCAACCGATAAATGTACACTGGCAAATCACTTTAAGCATTCCTTTCCCATGGTTCAACATAATCCAAGCCAAGATGTGCAAAGATTTCTTCCTCACTTCCAGCTTTGAGAAAGATCCTCTGTGAAAAAAAATTAAAAAGAAAGTCAATAAGGGTTTTAGAAAGAAATTTCAATTGATGTCTTTTGCTGTTGAAAAGGAGTTGATTTTCGACAGTTCTACCCATTGTATCCTCCACAGAATACACTGTCTTCATCAGTCTGCGTACCCTGAAATGCAAAAGGAAGTTAAAAAAGAATTCTAATGCTGCCTGATGTTTTCACTTCTAATGACTAGTTTACAACTTTGTTTTGATTTACTTTTTGAAGACCCTCAAATCCAACTTACATTTCCCTTCCATAAGGGTCAATTCACTTCCTTCATAAAATCATGAATGTTTTTAAATTAATATAGCAATGTTCCCTATAAGTGCATTCAAACTGATTTGATGGTGACACTAACTGTGCATAGCCAAGCATTAAAAGCATCAATTGAAAGCTAAGACTTTTTTCTTTACACACACTCCTGCTGAATGTTTTACAGTAAAATGCAGTTTTGTTTTTTCTTATCTGCACTTCTGATAATACAGGAGATTACTTTTACACAGGAACACTCACAAGCCTACCTCCCCTGTGATGGCTGATATAATAAAGTACATAGCCTTATGCATTCCTTTCATCACTAAAGTACAATAATAATTTTAAAAGCTGCTAAGGTAGGTGAATATTAAAACAGTGAAAATCTCACAATTTATAGGAGTTTGGAAGCAAGAAAGAACAGTTAATATTGCAGCAATTCCTGAATCATTTGAAGTCTAAATCAGTGTTCAGCTCTGAACAATCAAACTCCAGTGTTGTGAAAAGTTCAGGGTTGAGTTCCTAGGTTTACTCTCTACCGTGAAAGAGGAGATGCTGTCTAGAGAACCCACCGACAAATTCCTTTGACTCTGGAGAATCTCTGACTACAACAATGTTTAGGAACATGTGTGCCAGCACCTCTTCTCTCTCAGCTACTGAGCAATGCCTCCAGGAGGGCTGTGCTGTCCAGCACACCCATGGGAATGGGTCAGGAAGAGAAGTCCATAATTAGATCAGAGTGGACCGGTGGTGTGGTGGAACAACTTCTGGCACCAGAGATTCACAACCGAGAACTGACTGATTAAAGTTGTCTCTGCAATAGCAAAGATCACTTATAAAGCATAGACAAATAATATTCCTTTTTTCCTAGGAAGTTCAAACGTCAGATTCTGGAATAAAAGGAATCTACAAATAACACTGAATGGCAGAAATACTGAACTTTTTCATATAGACAGAAGAAGAAAAAAATGGAAGAAAATAAAAATTGAACAGAATAAAAGAAAAGGAAAGAAGACATCGACAACTGCCCATTGGATAACAATACTGGGGATATTTTGTTCCTTAAGTATCTCCTGGGATGACAGGATTGTAGAGATTTTTTTGTTCTTTCTTTCTTTTTTTCTTTTAGTATTACTAAGAAAAAGAGGGCAATCCATACGCCTACATTACTGCAAAAAAAAAGAAGAATAAAAGTAAAACAAGAAAAAAAACCTTACACTTGTAGACAGATGTTACAGACACTCTTTAATAGAAGCTCTTCATATCTCTGGGACCCCAAATGGCATTCCATTTCTTTTGTTCTGTCACTTTATGTTTTCCTGCAAGCTAAACTCATTTCATTTGCTTGACAGGGAAAATTTCTAATACAAAGTATTTGATGCTGAATACCATTCTCAGTAGCTACAAGCAATGTTTCTAAATGAATCTCTAGCTGATATCTGCCAACTGCTTCAGCAATGTAAGTGTTATTAATGTTAATCATAACCTATGATTTTCCTTCTATGTCAATCTATGCAGAGCTTATACAGTGATGCAAATTTGTTTATTGCATTCGCTACTATTCTTGCTTTTTTCTTTTTGCCCAAGAGAAGTAATGAACTGCTTGCCTAGTTGTGATTTTATTTCATCATCTTACTAATAATCTGCAGATCCAAAACCTGCCCCATCAATATCAATCAAACTTACAAAAAAACAACGCTCTGGAGCTTCTGGTATCACTCTTCTCTTATCTCATTTAATCATTTCTGTCATTTCAGTGGATGTAAATATTACACTTGCAGTTGTAAACATGACCATTAACTACACCTAATGTAGAATAACTGCCATCCAAATGTGTTCTTATATGAATTGCTACCTCTTATTTTTCATTTTGGCATTAATGATCAATAATACTTTTGATGAAAGGGAAGCAGAGGGTGAAGGCGCAGAGCTAGCACAGCTTTATGATATCCTAACTATCATGGCCAAAGTCCATGTAAGTTATACTTCTACTGTCCCTTGGTTTCATATCACATTTTAATACGATGAATCCAGCAAAACAAAAGCATTACTTAATAAAGCAGAATTCTAGTTCTAGTTATCTAAATCAGCATTAGTCGACAGCACAGCCTTCTTGAAAGGCACACATTTAATTGTATTCCAAGCAGACTGATATCCTACTGTTTATTACCAAATTGCTTGGCAATAAGTGTGTTTCCCAATACCGAATTAAATAATCTATTACACTTGAGTAATACTATGAATAAATCTTAGCCTGTCACTATAGCATTTCATTACTATTTACCCCATCTCAAGATGAACTTATAAAATTAGTTTGAATACAAGTACCCAAAAGTAGAAGTCAGTACCACATATTATCATTGATGAAATGGGATTTGATGGTTCTGAACCAGCAGAATCTGCTGCAGAGGGAAGGAGTCCAGGTTTGTATGTACATGTGAAATCCAGTGTTCTGAAGATGAGACACGTGGTGCAAACTTGATTAATTTCTTTCTTTAAATCCTTATAATCCTTGGTATTAGCTGAAGAACAAGAATTAAGTATGAAGTTTCCTAATTGATTACTGGCATAATTTTGCTTTATAAACTATTTGAACATTTGTTCTTGAATAAGTCACAGCCAAATCGTGCCCTTAAAGACCAAGTAATTTCCTTCCATTTCCCATTTTTCCTACTCTTTTCAGAGCCCTGACTTTTATACACTTTACAGCTGTAATTCAGAAAGAATGCAGTCAGACCCCGGCAGATTTCATTATTCTTTTGAAAACTACGACATTGTGTACGAGGCACACCACTTCCTCTTGCAAAAGACCCTGAAGGACCATAATTATTCAGGTTTGTCTGGACTCATTCTGATGTACTAGTACATGAAATGAATAGGGGAGGGGAGGAAGGGCATGGAGATTATTGCCAACAGTATCTTTTTAACAATTTACAAAATACTCCTTGATACAACTTTGCTTCTAGACAAGCATCTGGAGTTTCATTAACATACACATTTATTCTAACCTTTTCTTGTGTCCAGGATTATGTTGCATGCTTTAAAATGGCAAAATCTTACACGAGGTGTTTAGGGATTTTAAATTTAATTTTTGTCTTCTCTCACTGATTTTCATATTGTTTCACATGCGACACATATTCACATCAGTTTAATTACCTTAATATTTCCTTTTCTTTTTTAAATTATTAAAATGAAGATATAAAGACAATGTGATCGTACCTAACTTTGTAGTTCTACCAGCACACTGAATGATAAATACCAAGCAGTCTAAACCCCCATCACTTCACATCTCAAATTATCGGAGTGGCCGTAAGCAAGACAATGATAAATGAACAACAGAAAAGAAGAGGACAGACTGTCATTTGCAAACTTGGAACTTAATTGTTCATTGTGCTTGGACAGAGTCCATTCTAAAAATAAGATTTATGGATAAAGTCAGTTGTAGATGAATGATGATAGCAACAGGACTTGCTTAATCAGCCATGGTAAAAGATACCACAATGCACCCTAAATTTCTTACACGTGTATTTGTCACTTTAGTCACATCTTCACAAGTCATCACTCATGCCAAGTCAATTGAAGAGTTTTAATTAAAGATAATTGGAACAAATGGAAAGATGATGCTGCTTACGTTCCTTGCAATAGCTTCTTTAGATACGAAAGGCCACGGCATTCAGTGAAGCGGTGCACCATAACATCAGACCCACAACTGATAGAATATACCTCAATGGCTTATCGGACTAAAAGTACAAAGCTATTAAATTGGTCACACTCTCTTTTTATCTGATCCCATTTGCTCAAATAGCATTTGTATCCTTGAAAAAATAATTAATAAAAGGGGCTTACAGAAAGAATTGTGAAGGCAGAAACATAAGTAATCCATCATATCTTCTACATGATTGCCAGTGGGAATGTTCTGTGTGTTTACCTGAGCTGAGTGTTACCCCAGCTGTTCTCTGCCCCTGGGCCAGTTCTCCAGTGCAAGTGTTGATGCACCACCAGGGCACACGGGCACACCAGCACTGCAGAAACTTTAGGAAGAAGCTGTGTTTACTAAATCAGCCTTTTATAAGGTATACCTGAGAGTGTGGGTATATATTTCAGTATTTTGTGACTTTTGGATTATTTTGACCTAAACTCTGCATATCAAGCCAAAAATATTCAGCTTGTGAGATAGTCTGAGCATTGCATCAAAAAAGTCTGTACAACCACATATCCACAAAACAATGTACTGAAGTATTTTTGTTTCAACATTTCCTGCAATTCTTAGATTGACTGCAGCTATCTTCTGTACTCAATGGTCCTGTTTTATTGAGCTCAGTGCAAGGTTCTGACCATAAATGGGTAGAGCGTTAAATTAATTCTCATCTGTGAAAATGTTGAAATAACCACATACAGAAATAAAACCAACAAAACCAACCATCCCCATCATCAGTTTAATACC
>VZTF01002828.1:607040-638928 GCA_013397755.1 Cnemophilus loriae | reverse complement strand
GTCCCGCGGCGCGGGCCCGTCGGCACCTGCCGGCCACAGCCGCGCTCGTTCCACCGAGCTCCCAAACGGGAATCAGCCCTTGACACCTTCCTGCCTCGGGCCACAGCAGCAGCAGGTGACACAAGTGACACCTTTCCTGTGCCTGCCTGCGATGGGTAAAGCCAGGCACCTTTGGTTCTCCAGTATCAACCAGGAAATAAATACATAACCTGTACCTATGATTTGGTTTCTCTAGAATTCTCTTTTCACTTGGTTCTGTCAAGCTGTACGTCTGCTAACAACAAGTGAGATAAATTTACGTCTTTAAGACAAAAAAGATATGGATGTGGTCACGATGTGGTACCAGGAGGGATGTGAAGTAATGCTCAATGAGCTAAGGAAATGGGGAATTCCTCACATACCGTTTTTCTACTTGTCTAAACAACCTCAATGGATACCAAAAAAAATGCTGTGTACTTATCTGTAGCTTGTACATATGTGCATATATATATATACAAACACACACACACTTGCAGTACATATATATCTGCTGTATACTTACAGCATATACTTCAAACAGTTAGTTACCAGAGTGCCTTGGGATGCTTACACAGGTGTTGGATAAGTTAAATAGTAAAGGAAACTACAAAGTCTAGTACAATCACTACTCAAAATGTTACTGATAAATTGAGTAAAGTAAAACAAAGTTTTAAGAAATTAGGTAAGGTATAAGAGTAAAAAGCACTGTCCAAGAAGCTTTGGTGTGAATCTTACCATAATGGAATCAAAATAATTAAACGCGGTTTAGAGATTAGCTAATTAATACTGTTTCATTTTAAAATATTATTTAAATTATTCTGGTGACCTACTTTGAAAAATCAACTTGGATGCGATTTAAAAGTTGAGACTGGGTGTCTTGGTGTTAACCAGTGTACATACAATTTCACCAGGTTTGCATAAATGTAAATTCTAACTATACCGTAAAGACTTTACATTGAATTCTATAGGTACAGTAAGTTGCCAGAGACCCTCGGGATCTTGTGAATGCTTTGCCTGCAGCTCAGATTGTCTTTTGTACAGACAATTATAAGAGACAAATCCATTGGAAAGAAAGAAGGCTGTACTGATTACATTGATCAAGAGGTTGCTTAGATGTACTCATGAAGAAACAACAGGGTGTCTATAGGTACAGATCCTATCTGCCACACCTAGGAATTACTTGGAATCACTTGTCTAGTTGTTGTCCGTATGAATAATACAGTAATATGGTACAATTAATAGAAAACTTAGCAGCGCTGTAATGACTTTGCCATCTCTTCTGTATATTATGACTGCTTCTGGTACAGAATTATTATTACTTTCCTTAGTACAATGCTTAGTATGAATTTTGGGTTGTAGTAACCTCTGTTTTCTTAAGAGAGCTGTGGTTTTTATTGCTGAATTTTACAGATCATAAGCACACCACAAAGACTGACCAGTTCAGGGAGTGTTCTGATTGGGAGTCCGTATAACCCAGCCCCAGCAATGGTCACACAGACACACATAACAGAAGCTTCCGGCTGGGTCCCAGGGTAAGACTTCTGTCTCATTTAAAGATGTCTGAGCATCTGTTCTGATCTTTTCCATTATTTATACTGTTGAATCTATACACTGACTTACAGTTGCTAGTTCTTGCACAACTAAATGGAGTATGGCGTGTGCTTTTCAGACTGGGAGGCACTTCTGATGTCTGGAGCATCTGAACACAAATTATAAGCACTAGTCGCTTCACTGTCTGCTTTAATTGTGGTTTCTGGCAGTGTCTGTTTTCTTGGTGAAAATTGAGAGTCACAATGACTCCTGTTAAAAGAAGCCCTTATTTTTTCCATAAGTTCATGGTATATCCATGTAGCACTGCTATTGAGCAAAGCAGCAGGTGCTTACAGGGGGAAGAGACTGTCAAAAACACTTCAACAGGCATTTAAGAATAAGAATAAACTCTAATAGAAAACTTTGAATATTATCTGTGTGGTATTTTTATTACTATTCCACATTAGCAACAAGTTTCATGCGGTACTGAGGTGCTCCAGCCAAACATGACATTCTTTATCTCTTCTAATTAAATCTGGTCTTTACAGTGTTTCTTGGAATTTTGTTTTAACATCAGTACTGCTGAGCTTAGTCTCAAAACAGAGATGTAATGCTTTGCCTCTGAAAAAGTAATATATTTCTGCATCTAGATTAATGTTTCTAATCAGTGATGAACGTCAGTATTATCTTTCCAACATTAGAGGTCAGAAATGGAGCATCTAGGAAAAAGCAGAAATGAGAGTGCAATGTTTGTACCTTGACTTTCTCCATTTTCCTCTGTAAGCAAAGACTGCCATAGGTTGTACTTCCCAATGACTGTATTCCCCCGCAGGGAGTCCATAAACAGCAGGCCCAGCCACGCAGTTTTTAAACTTAGGTTTTTTGCTGAGTCTGTGTTCATTTCCTGAAACACGTTTTGAATGCACTTAGTTCTGATTTTATTTGAGAAAGGAGTCATCAGAGATTACTTTTTTTCTGCAAATTTTGTGAAATGTAGAGGCCAGGCAGACGTTCTTTCAGTACCCAGAAGAGGGACAAACTCTGCTGTCTGGTAACAGCTTGCTAAACCAAAGAATCAACATGCCTCGCTTTCTGAAGTGTCACCCAGTGGTGGGGAGTCCCAGAGCAGCCTTGTTGCAGTGTATCAACCACCACCACCAAGAAGCACCATCCTTCTGTTTGTGTACTGTCCAAGTTGAGACACAGGATTTCCAATGAGCTTTATCTTTTGCTTCACCCATAAAAAGGATCGAGATGACTCCAGATAGACCAGTCAATAGTGAGCCGTGCAGAAGTCCGTACAATAGGCCATATTTTCATCTGAGGAACAGAGCTGAGGAAGGGTCTGTGGTATTCCTGAACTGAGGTAGCGAGCCCTTGCTGAAGACACTTCAGGAGACTGCTTACTTTACCCATTGTTTACTCCACAGACTCCAAATTATTTCTAAAATGAGAGGAGCACGTTCACTGGCAGGGCTCGGCACAGGCTCTGGCAGCCCGGTGTGCAGAGCAGGGCACAGCTCTCACTCACTGCCCTTCCAGCCCCGGGCAGCACTGCAGCCCCCGGCCCCAGCTGCTCAGCCCCCGTTAAGCACCATGGACAGAAATCCCGTTGGTGCTGCCGAGGGAGCGACCTGCTCGTGCATTCTGGATCACACGACAAGTGTGTGCTGGCTTTCAAGCACAGGTTTTGAAACCCATCATTTTTGTTCAGCTTCCTTCCCAGCAGTGTCAGGTCTTTAGCTGTGTAAGTCTGTGCAGGGAGCCCCGCTTTGGAAAGCGCAGGGAGACAGCGTTCCCTGGCTCAGCACAGCTCTCAGGCAGTACCTTGGGTCAGCTGCAGCAAGAAAAAGCAGGTCTGGAAAGCAGCTCCTGCAGCCTGCTTGCTGTGGGGAATAAACAGGATGATAAGGAACGGCCAGTGATTGCAGACTGCTGCTGCTGTCCAAAATTCATGGCAGCTGCTTCTTCAGAGTCTGTCTTCGGCTCTGTATGCGTCAGCTCTAACAGGAACATGTTTAGTGGTTTACCTTGGGGTTTTGTTTAAAGATTTATGAACATTCACTGGCTTGAAAATATAGGAAGTATCTCATGCACTGTTTAAAGACATTTTTCTTCCACGTGGAGGAATTTTAAATAGGAATTTTCAAAGGAGCCCAGCTTCTCCCTTTTGATGGACTTTGGACATCTAGCTCACACCAGCACTCTCTGTAGTTCTAGGTGAGGTGACTTCCCTGAATTCATAGGGGCAAAGTATGGTAAAATTTGGAATAGAATTTGTCTGGCAGTGAGCTTCGACAAGTTCCTCCACAAATCCTACCTACCTTCCCTCAAATTTTGTCAAGCTCTGTGTGTTGTATTTTTCCCTTTCAGTAAACATGTAAGAGCAAACACTAGAACCAGCTAGGCCCTATGTACAGTGATTTTAGTGGTCTACAGGTATAATGTTATTTTCAACTTAAGTTTGAATTGTCTTGTCTTAGGGAGCGAAAACGGACTCAAGAAATTATAGAGTCAGATTTTTCAGAAAGGTGAGTGTTACTGAATGTATATTTTACATACAGAGTCATACCTGGTTTGCTTCAGATTTGCCTTTCAGAAAGACGGCTGTCCAGTTCCTACTTTCAGCAGTTTTCACTCGTTCACATCAAAGCTGTGTTGGGGTTTTTTTTTAGTCTTCTGGTGTTCCTTTTTACTCTTTTTTGTGTCTTTTATCTGTGTTCTGTTTTCTTAAATACATTCACAATTTTGAAAACCATTCTTGTTTTTTAATAGTTTCTTTAGCTTTTTACTGCTGACAGGGGCCTTTTTTCTGTAAAATAACAGCTCTCCCTGAAGTACATTATCAAATGAAACCATGAGACTAATTAAAAAAAAAAAACCAAAAACAAACCCAAAAACAACACAGCTGAACTTTTTAAAGGCTTCTATTGAATTACACATCCAGATCTAGTTTGCGTGATAAAAACCAACTGCTCCTGGTTTTTTTTATTACCATTACCTAAGCTCTTGCTTTTCTGGAGGAAGGTGAATGGAAAATAACCCTGACAGTTTGCCAGTTCTTAATTTGGCACCTTAAAACCCAATGAATATGTACTTACTCTCTACAAAAGAGATTCTTGGATCTATTCTATGATGGGCACATCATAGAATAGATGTATATATATGGATATATTCTATGATGTGTATATATGGATATGTTCTATGATGGACACACCTTAATTCCCCTAATGACCAAGTTTAGTATCTCGTGCTGTATTTTAAATAGGAATGTCTGAGCCTTTCTATTTTAGGCACACACATGAGAGATCCCCATAAATCTGGCTTCCAGGCACATAAGCACCCTGGGCGATTTGCCTCTTTTTTTTGGTTGTTCTTTTGTGAGACTACATGGAGATGAATTACAAATCCATTTTAAGCATCTTCCCAGCAGCGTGTGTTCAAGTGCCATAGAAATAGGCAAGGAAGGGGAAGGGCTCGACTGCATTTTTTTGCCAACATGTAAGAAACAAGAAACTGATGCAAAAGTTTTATTTTTCATTTAGATAATCCAGAGTTCTGTTGCAAAAGGTAGACCTTTTGTTGTGTAACAAAGTAGCTTATTAACATTCAATGTATTAAAATACTACTTTTATCTTTTCAGTAAGAGAAGCAAGAAAGGAGATAAAAATGGGAAGGGTCTGAGGCATTTTTCAATGAAAGTTTGTGAGAAAGTTCAACGTAAAGGAACAACTTCATACAACGAAGTCGCTGATGAGCTTGTATCAGAATTCACAAATTCTAACAGCCACCTAGCAACAGATTCAGTAAGCAAATATGTGTTGAAATTTGTTATACCAATACAGATTTGTCTGGTTTATCATGGAATTCTGTTTCTGCACTGTCCTGCCACAGTCCATACTCTCCTTCACTTAACTAGTTCTGAAATGTAAAGACTTACCTTTGAAATTTAAAAATAGAGTATCAAAATGAAGGCTTGAACTCCCTCTAAATTATAAACAAAGTAGAGGAATCCACCAAAATAACTAACTTTAAGAAAAGGCTGCTCTTGTATATGTGGTCTTGTCAGGCTTTTCAACTGTGCCAGGCTTGCCATGATGGAATTTCCTGCAGAGAGGCTTCAGGAAGGCCTGAAGCTTCCATTTGCAACCAAGCCTGCTGAGGTGGTATCCAAGGGGTATCACAGATGAAGGATCATGGTTTAACACCACTCTGACCAGAACTGCCATTTTGGCATTTGACCTTCTCCATGTCTGTGGAGGATGCGTTCTATTGCTTTTCCTTTCTTCATTCAATTCTTTTGTTGTAATTAGCGTTGTATTGTTTTCATAGCAGGCTTATGATCAGAAAAATATTAGACGGAGAGTTTATGATGCCCTCAATGTCCTGATGGCAATGAACATAATTTCAAAGGAGAAGAAGGAAATCCGATGGATCGGCCTTCCTACAAACTCAGCTCAGGAATGTCAGAATCTAGAGGTAAAGGGAGGTACATGGGAAATTCTGTTTAGTTCACGTGTTGTAATAATTGAGTTGCTCTTCTTTAGAAGAGGAATTTTTTTCTCAGTTTGAACCTGATTGGTTTTGATGCTTGTGCACTATGAAAATACAAATTTCGATACTGGAATAAAATGAAAAAATATGTTTGTGTATGCTTAGTTCAGTTTCATTTAGTATACATTACATTTAGTTTTTTAAAAAAGCCAAGCTCTTTACCTGACAAAAGCGGACATTGATTAAATCAGGGATTATTTTTAAGATTAAAGTCTGTAGTACCTTGAATTACCCAGAAGAAAGTGAAAAGCATTTTTAGTTCTGTTATGCTCACAAAATGGTTTACATTTAAAAGAAGACCAATTCTCTGTTAATGTCTGTACTTGGAAATATCATTCAAAGGAAATTAAATTGAAAAATAATTCCTGCTGGGATGTCAAATACTAGTTATGAACTGGCAGAGAAAATAAAAAGAAGTTTCACTTCTTGGTTATTTCCATTATTTTTTCAGCAGGCTAAGAGTTACAGTGTTTTTTTGCAGGGATGCCAGAATTTATATGCACAAATGTTGCCTGTCCTTCAGGCCAAATGTGCTATAAATAAAAGGGACAAGTCACTGTATTTACTGCAGTGTGCTGTAATGGCTGTCTGCAAATACATCTCAGTTTGTGACACTTGGGCATTAGTTGTTCTAAAAGGTGGGTGGGTGCCTCTCCAGTACAGAACAGTTCTTCTTGTGCAGGGTCATTTACATCAATTGTCTTTCTAGATGTGGTAAGAGAAAAGCTTTTGCTGTCCTTGTCCATTACAGCAACTTGAAAAATACATCCATCCAAGGAGAATGCATGTATTCAATCATTATGCTCCAGGATGGTTTTTTTAATTCTGGATAAATCTACATTTTGCTTGCATTCATGTGAATGCATTGTTTCCAGTATAGGTTATTGTTACAAATATGGAACTTGAATTTCATTGTCTCATCTTCAATAATCATATGCAATTCACTGTTTCAGACTCTAATTACACATGCACAAAATGGAAGCCAGGCATACTTTTCAAAAAATGTTGCTTCCCCTAACATAATAGAAAAGAATGTAAAACAAAGCTGCATTTTCATGGTGTGAAAATCCGGAATTAATTTTGCTTTTAAAGCTGTATAAAGTGGCAGCTGTTCTTACAGTGTAAATCTGTATTAAGATTACCAGTACAAAAATCAGTGCAAAAGAGCTTGTTATATAGAAATCATGCCTGAATATCTGTACTGCTTACTGGTTTTAAGACTCCCAGCACAGAAAGCCATGTACTGTGCTCTGAAAGAAGCATTTTAAACATTAAAGTGTGTGAGGAGGGAACCACCACAAAGTGACCTTGTAAATAAGATAGAGGAGTTTGGGCCAGCTAAATTTTAAAAGACCAGATCATTTAGTGTCAGTGCTTGAAAGGTAATTTAAGAGTTTAATATTTTGGGAGCCAGTGATACAGTGCTGGCACCAAGAGGATGATGAGCAAAAACCCCTTTCAGCCCCAGTGACTATTGTTCGGTTCTCCAGCATTGCCCCAGAGGACACTTCCAAACGCTGCTGTACCTGCAGGGCGTGCAGGCAGCCGGCATTGCCCTGTCCCAGCACTGCAGGTCCCAGGGACAGCAGCTTGGCCACATGAACCAGCAGTAACCAAACTGTTACAAGAGCTGTGCTCCCGTAGGAAATGTTACCTCTACCCCTTTTTTTTGCTGCAGTCTTACCAGTTTAATCAAGTCTCAGACAGAAAGTGGAGGTCACTGGAAAGATATAGGTGATCATAAGCCCAGCCTCCATATATTTATGTCTAGTAGCTTGCAGCTAGGAGAGCAGTGGGACATGCACAATTCCAAAGGAGCTGAGGGCAGAAGGGAAAAAAAAAACCCAAAGCATCCCCTCGAGCAAGTGTTTAATTTGGTGCCAACTGGCACTCAGTGCAAGACAGAAGAGGCAGAATGGATGGGGACATAATAGTCTCTTGTAATAATTAAATCCTTACTGGAGTTAAAATTGTTGACAAAGAAAGACATTACAGTCTGCCAGACCTGTTTAATGGAGAAACTCTTATGCCCATGCAATTTGCCGCCATTTACAAAGAAAGGCTGTTCAGTTTGGCATAAGGGAATGGACAAGGTAACTAAGTATCTTGATGCATTTACATTTATCTTTTAAGATAGAAAAACAGAAGCGGATTGAAAGGATAAAACAGAAACGAGCCCAACTGCAAGAACTGCTGTTGCAGGTATATTTCATTTTAATTTTTTTCCCCATAAATGAAAATATTGAGTGCAAATCTGACACGTTAGACCTTCTGAAGTTCTTTCTAGAGTTAACTAACAGCTGTGTTAAGGAGAAAGGAGAAAAGGAGAAAAGTTTGACCCCCATGACCTTTCTGGATTCTGGTAGGGAGACCTCTTGCCATCACTTTGTGGTTCAGTTTTGCCTGCTGTAAACCAGCATGCTCCATCTGTGTGCCACAAGCTTTCCTAAGTGTTCTGCTGAAGCTTTGCCAACCTTAGTGGGAATGGGAACAACTCACAAGTCCCTTTTGTTGACTCTAAGTTCTCCCAGAGCTACCCTGAGTCATTCTTCAAATTTTCTTTTTGATCTAAGCTATGAAGTTCACAAGAGAATTTGTGTAATTGTGTGTAAAGTTGTTCTGGGGGATATAGAAATTTCTGGATCTTAAGAGTGGACGGCTGGCAAATCCAACACCTGTACTTTCTGTCACGTACCTTTGAGATGAGTTTTGGCTTTAATTGCTGAAGTATATTACGAATTAATCTTGTTTATAAAGTAACATTTTATAAATATAGTTATGAGCATTCTTTAATGTTCTAGTCTGTGCAGACTTTTAGAAATTTAAATGCAATCAAACTATTTTATGAGGTTACAGCAATAAGGCTGCATTTTTGTCCTGGTTCAACTACACTGATACAATTTTCATGTAATTGATATTCACTGAAACTTTCAAATATCTGATGCTTCTCCTTTTTTCATCACCAAAAGCTGTTTGCTTAGGGTACAATTGTGCTTCTATCTGTCTGACCCAACACATCAGCAGCATTACTCTAAGAGTAACATGAAATTACACTGGTGAAAATAAGGCAACCCTCTTAACTTTTAGTCCAAATATGACAGAGTTGACTCCCTTACTGTCCACAGCTGTCATTATTGCCCTGATTGTGTTGATTGCCAAAGGGTTTACCAGTCCTTTGGGATTCTGGCTATCCATCTTTTTCCCTTAAGTGGAATAAGTAGTGCCTCAAGAGGTAAGTACACTGACTTCCAGTCCCTCAGATAACATTTCCTAAACCCACACATTTTCATACATGTGCAGTCAGATATAAGAAGCTGGCAGGCAACGAGTGGTGTCACAAACAGCACCTGTTTAATAACTTCCAGAGTAGAATTTCCAAACTCATTCTTTTGAGAGAGACAAGAAGGCGATGGATGAAAAGGGGAAGAGAATAAAAATACAGATATGGGAAGTGGGGGAATTTTTATTAATTTTTGTTTCAGTGTAACTACCTCCTACCCTGAGGTAATTACACATAAAAAGTACCAGAGAAGACCTCTGACTGCAGAGCCTTTTCAAAGGGATTGGGGAAGCATTCTCCAGCAAGCCTTATTGCTCCTTGTTTCTTCTCCAGGGAGTGTGAGGAGGGGCAGAGTCAATAGTATATGTGTGCAAAATTTGGGTTTAACTTCTGCTCCTGGTGAACTTCACTAGTGCAAAGAGAAGGTCAGGCCACAACTCACTTTTTGACAAAACATTACTGAAGATGTTGAGGGTTGGTAAATAAGACCTATGAGGTTTTATTTGCTGGAAACACTGATGTCTGCTCTTTTATTGTCAGTGATCATTTTTTCTTTCTTTTGTTTTACAGCAAATAGCATTTAAAAACTTGGTACAAAGAAACCAGCAAAACGAACAGCAAAATCAAGGCCCTCCATCTTTGAACTCCACAATACAGCTGCCTTTCTTAATAGTCAACACTAGCAAAAGAACAATTATAGACTGCAGCATATCAAGTGATAAGTGAGTGTTTATGGAATTAATTTTTATAATTTTATTTTCTTTGTGGACTGGAATTTTTCCTTAAACAAGTGAGGGAAATTTTTCTAGTTTACTCAAAGTAATTGTTGTATTTACATTTGCAACTGTCACTTCAGGGGGTTGCTTGTTGTTTTTTTAAATATTTAATGCAACTGCAGTAGTAATATGAATAAGTTTTTTAATACTGCCTTACAGTCTCTAGTTAAAACAGGCTGACTTTCACGGTTGTAAAAGGCACTCCAGGCTGACATTTCAAAGAGCATTCACTGCACAGGAGAAATAACTGAATGAAACTATTTACTAGGACAGCACTACCTTTTAAAGCAGCCATGTGGTTGTGTTTCTAAATTCTTACTCTTAGTATGCCTTAAAGATGTACACAGTCAGAAATACAAGATTATCCATGTGACACAAAAGTAACATACTCCAGGTGATGATGATAACTTTGAAAGTGTTTTTTAACAGTAAAACATTCTTTGAAGGAAAAGATACAGAAATTTGTAATACTGTCTTTATGAGCAAACTGCTACAGGTGCATTCACATTAATCTGAAAATCTTCCCGTTACCTAACTGTGGTGCTTGTGCTCTTCATCCTGTGAAAATATGGCTGAAGTTTGAGGTGCTGTTACGTTAACTGGTAATCGGCTCACAACCAGTTTATTAGCTGAAAATAGCTGGCTTTGCTCTAATACTGTAGATTACAGATTTCACTCTGTGGTATGCAAATCCTGTACTGAACTTCAAGCCAATCACACAGCAAAAATAGGCTCTAGTAACCCAAGCATGAGCATGCAAAACAGCAATACTATTAAAAGTTGAATTTTTGTAGAAAATTAGACTGCAGTCCAATATATTCTGTGACAAAACTTTAGGAATACTCTCATGAGCACTGCAGTTCAGCAAGTTGGGAATTTTAGGATCATTTTTGATTTAGCATAATTATACCCTTATCCTATAGTCACACTATGGAGGTCTTCGTGCTCTTTTAAACAAGGCTCTACATTTAGGTTTGAAGTTGTTAAAAAGTTGAACGATTTCATACTGAAACTTCCGAACTGCTGCTTTGAGTTGTCAGAGATTAATCTGGCATTTGGGATCCAGAGCAATGTAACACGTGTCTATGCTCTCCAACTGTGTGAAAAACTCCTACTAAAAGTGAGCACACCAAAGTTATTGATGTTGTTGATACTTGAATTTATATAACTCAGCTTTGGTAGTATGTCACCTGGAGGTCATTAAGCGTACAACCCAAATTAAGCCAGCTTTCCAGTGTGGTTATTATTTGTGCAACTGATTAGTGGCAGCAGCAGTAGGTAAGCAGTGCCAGAACTGCTGTGTTTTAACCACTGTTACACTGATCTGCTAAACAAGGCAGTTAGCAAAGGTGGTCACTCGGTTTGGAGAATTCCCAGTCTGTAGTTGATTGGAGAGTATTTGTGCTGCCTGACTCCATCACCGGTCAGCTTAAGTGCTTGCTCTGCACTTGGTTCCAAACTGAAAGGCACTTTTTAAAGAGCTTCCATTTTCCTTTCTTCTCCAAATAACACTTCTATAAAGTGCTGATGATAGTAAGTCCAATGAAGAGTTAAGCTCACAGTATTAGCTACTCAAAATTGTATTTACAGAGGAAATTCTAAAGGAAAGTAATTGCTTGGAAATGTTGTACATATAAGGGTCATTTAGTATCAGAAAGAAAATAGGTTTGTGTCCTCTAAGCTTTTTCCTATGCAAGAACAGCCAAAATAGAGTGAAATGTCTCACAAATAAAAAAAAGAGAAGTTATTGGGCAAGTTTTGTTTAGAGTTTGAGAAGGTAAAGGGGTGCCAAGCAGCATACTGGGAATGGCATTTCTGAAGTTGGAGTAGGAAAAGCAAAGTCTTCAGGGAAAAAAGGAAATAGTTAAGAACTAATTTTAAAGACAAGGCACCTGAATAAGTAAGTCCCATTTAAACAGGAAAAATGTATTTAGTGTATATGGTACTTCTGTACAAATGCTGTCGGTCCTAGGAAAAAGAACGAAAAAGTAACCAGAATATCTTGTTTTAAACAAGCAGTCAGACCCAATAGATGTATCAGAAACTTGGGAAATCAGAACATCTCTAATGGGAAATGCAGAAGATTTTGTCTTTGGAGATACAATGCTGTATGTTAGAGAGAACACGCAGGAAGCGGCCTCTTGTACCCTTACAGAAAGAACTGCCTGTGGCAGCAGAAAATCCAGATTAAAGTCACTGGTGATCAAATTTGCACTTACCATGGAAAGGGACAGGAAGTGTACTCAAATTTTGTATACACAGTATTATTAGCCTCTGGACCTGGCTTGTAGTACTGAATAATAACATGGCAGCCCAGTAGATCTTTCTGTGAGAAAAAAAGTTGATTTCTCAGTAACAGCTGAAATCATGCTGGGAATTACTAGGAAAACCAGTAAGGACTACAGTGTAAAACTGGATGCATATAGTGCTTTATATCTGAAATGCTACACACTCTCATGTTCTTGGAAAAAGTATGGCATAAACAGGAGAGACACAGGAGGGCAGCAAGAAGGACTGAGGCTATGGAAAGGCTTTGATGGAAGGAACAGATGGGCTCTTTGGCCTAGAAGAGGGAGGACAGTGGATCCCCTGGTGTCTCAGAAACCACCGGTGATATGGTGAACATGCATAGAGAACAGCTGCGCGCAGTTGCACATTAAATTAAGAGACGCTAAGAGAAGATACCAGGTCATGGCAAAAGTAATGCTTTTGTAATAGTCTATGCAAATCACAATATTTTATTTTGTTCTTGCCAAAAGTTTGCGTAAGTTCAAAAGGAGGTCATGTAAAGTGCCTTAAAGAAAATCCTCAAATAGCTGTTAACAGCAAAGTAGAGGAAGTGTAGGGATTTCCTCTATCAGAGACTGCAGGGTGCTAGGTACTAAACTGGAGAAATACTGAAGAGTGAATTTCTCAGTTTGGAAACTTGCTGGGAAGGGGAAAGAAGTTACCTTCCTTTCTAACATCCCGTATTTGGCCACAGCACGTGGGAGAAGAAATGCAGAGCTGTCAATAAATGCAGCTTTTGATCCTGTGCCATAAATTGGAATTCAGTTATGAGTCAGTAATTATGCAGCTTGCTGGTAGCAGCTTGGTATGACACTGAGCTGTGCCAGTTTAGGCAGCAGCAATGTAATTGTACTGGTTAAAGTTATAATGACACATCTTATTTTCCCTCTCAATGTGATTATACTGAGATAAATAAAGGTGCATAAACAATAGGTTTTACAAGTAATATGGTATGAGCCACAGAATAAATGCTGGGTGTAGCTGACAATTATACCCGGCACAAAGCATTAGATTACCAATTGAAAATTCTGTGTATAAACTCAAGAGCTGTAAAGCTTCCAAGCTTACTGGCTCGGGTGTTAGAAAACAAGTATTAGAAAACAACCTAGCAAGAAAACTGACGTGTGACATGAGCTTGGAGAGGTAATGGAAGACCCACGAGTGCATTATCTTTTAAAGACTGTATCTCATAGATGGGTTGCTTTTCCAGGGATAAAGTCTTTGTCAGCAGAAAAGGAGGTATGGGAACTAAGCCTTATTTTACAGACCAGAACTGTCCAGGCTTTTAATACCTATGATGACAGTGTAAGGCCAGGCTAAATGCCCCTATGTTTCTTAAAGTTGTCTGAAGTTTACATCTCAGTTTCCACTTTTGTATGCAGTTAAAAACATTTTGAGAGACCTGCAGCAGAAATGGTGGGTTGTGAACACACAGGACTCTGAACAGACTGCTTTTCTAGCTGCATCCAAAAAAGCAAAATTATACCAAGGTAAATAGGTCAGTTCACAGGAGGAGTGTTGCACATTAGAACAGAAAGTGAAATGTAAAAGCAGAAAAACAAAATAGTTATTTTGGTGACAGGGCTTCAGGTGACCTTATTGGCTTTACTGCAAATGAAGGTTCATGTTTAATAAGGCCTCCCTCTTCCTCTTTGAATCTACTTAATGAGGTAGAAAATTTTAAACTTTGTTCCTGCACTGGTGAAGTTACTTTAATTGAGAACATGCCATTTTAAACCTGTAGGCATGCCAGTCACAGAAAAGAGAAAGCATTTCTTGCACTTCTCTTTCCTTAAGGACTCTTTACAGAAAACCAAGACTCTAGACACTTACCTCAGCGCATACCAAAAACACCAGAGAAAGAATAGGCAAGAAAAGCACAGCTGTGCTCTTTTCAGAATCATCTCACTTTGAATTTTTTGCATGCAGGTTTGAATACCTCTTTAATTTCGATAATACTTTTGAGATTCATGATGACAGCGAGGTGCTGAAGAGAATGGGAATGTCCTTTGGACTCGAAGCAGGCAAATGCTCAGCTGAGGACCTAAGAACTGCAAAATCACTGGTGCCAAAAGCTTTAGAAGGCTACATCACAGGTAACTTTTGTTCTTGATCAAATCCATAACCTTACTTAACTGAAACAAATTTCAGTATATTAACTTATGTATGTAACATTTGAGAGTTTGTGGGACTTAGTAGGGTCGGTACATGAACCAGTTGTTTTACTGTTAATTTTGGAAGGTTTATCTGAGTTGACCTGTTGACTTAATTCACACTGATTTATAACAACAAACTTCTGTGTGAGTTGCATTATGAAGAAATTATTTCTTAAATAACTAAGTTGACACCGAGAACAGATTTTCATGTGTTAGTATTAATTTTGAGTAACTGGATGTATGGAGAAGCAAACTGGAAGAAGGCAGCTCTTCCCAAGCTGAGGAAAAGGAAAGAAAAAGAGCATCTTGAACTGGTTGGGTGTAATCCCTCAGGAGCCAGCAGGTGCCACCTGAGAACTGAGCTTCTCTAAATAAAGCAAGAGGTTCCAAAGACTTCAGGATAGGTGTCCCAGGCAAAGGCTTCTACCTCCCCTGTTTGAACAGGTCGTGCTTAGACACAAAACTAGAACTCCTTCAGTGTTGCATCATTGGACTAGAGCTGCTAAAATTTGCTATCACTTCCTACAGTTATTGTCAGAGCGTGTTCTTCTCGCTGTACCCACAGCTTAAACTTAGCCCAGCATTTTCTCAAGTTTCTGGAGGGACTTTATCTGTAAAGGCAGTGTTATCCAATTAACTACTGTCTACAGACCTTTGTTTTTGAGGAAAGGGAACGAAGCTCTTGCCCTAACTTCTCTACTGCTATATATAAATTAGAATTCAGTTACATTCGATAAAAGTAGTACATTTTAAATGGCTTAACATTTCGAACTACATCAAATGTGCTTATGTTTATTAACACTTACTTGTGTTTTCCTGGTCCTCTTGTCCTGTGGGTTTTAAAACTAAGATTTCGTATTTTATTTTTGGTCAATTTTGAAATTACACCCGAAGTCTTTATAAGATGGCATTCACAACAAAAAGAGAAGTTGAAAGAAATCTTGATTTGTTCCTCGCAGGTTCATTCAACTCAACATTATTTACCATGTGATTTATCAGCAATGTAAAAAAGGAGAAAGGAGCAGAACCCATGTCTTTGAATAGTGTTGCAATGTTAAAGTTACTTAATTGCTCCCATGTGTCGAGGATCAAACTAAAATTTCTTTTTCATTTTAAGCCTGCATTAATTTACCTCCAGAGAACAGGGTTTCCTTACATTTGCAAAAAAGCCTGTGTCATTACACTATTTACTGAGTACTTCCCTAGCAGCAAACCGGCAGCCTGGAACCTATATAGAGTTTTAATCATAGGAAATGCATTGATTTTATTTTTTACTCAGAAATCATTAAGGCAAGTAATGTACTCTTCATACATAGGTTACATTCAGCTGTTTCAGCCTCTGTAAAAACTAGCTCGGAGGTCTTCCTACTAGCATAGGTATTTAAAAAAAAATATATAAAAATATGTACTTTAATTTATATACATATTAGTACATGTATTTATTTTAAAGGTTTATTCTATTTGTTGCTTGTTACTTAATTGTGCTACACAAATCTACAGTTAAGAGTATGAATTGCATAGTGGTGGTTTCTAATTGCAGTAAGTGACCAATAAAGGAAACAGATTTAAATGTTTTGCACAATATTTGAAAAGCCAGCATTTGCCTTATTATATATTTTTGGTTATCTTCTCATTTTAACCTTGGGAGTCTTTAGACATTTTCTTACACAGCAAGAGTAGGGAAATAGAAGGGGTCATCACTGGTTTCTAGAATTACTGGTTGCTTCTACATTGTCGTGATGGCTCTTTCAAGAACAATGGCTTCAGTTACGACTACACAGGAAAAACAAACCAAGGTCTCTTATTTATTGACTGAGTAAATTTACTGCAATCAAGATTCATTACGATCATAGTAGCTGACTCCCTGGACAACCGCTCTAGAAGCCAGTCCTGTTCTAATATGTCCAAGTAGGTGAATCATTTCCTGTACAATGTTAGTTTGACCTTAGCCTGATCATCTTTTCAGATAATTCCTGACTTCCAAATACTAACAATAGTTTGTACTATAATGCTTGCCAGTAGGACTAGAGGAGCAGTTGGAAGAATCCCAAGTCTAAACCAGTTCAGTTAAAGAAACTTAGACTTGACAAAAAATGTTGGACTATCTCTGCTTTGAAAAGCAGTAATTTTCTATTTGCATTAAACAGCCACATAAATTGCGTGGAACTGCTGAACTGATGATGTGCACATCAAAGCTTTATTGGTGTATTTTCTTTTGAAGAGGATCTTGTGTTTTAGCCGTTCTTCAAGTGCCCAAATCTGATAAAAGTAGTGTCTTCTAGGTTTGCTAGTTTCACAATGTTTCAGCAAATAAATGTATTTTTGCAATATGCATTTTAAATACTACATCAGTATGATCCCCAGGTATGACTGCCATTGAAATCAGCAGAAGCTAAGGCATATTGACCTCATAGAGAAAAATATTCTGTGTATCTTCAATTATTTTTGTTGCTTGGCTGTCATAATTGACAATGTCTAAACTATGACACTTGCACCAGCTTAAGAGGACATTCTGAGGACACAATCCTAATTATATGCTCCTGCCCATTTCTGCATTTTGACCCAGGTGCTTTCCTGTGTGCTCTCCTTGAGCTGGTTCCAGGTACTAAACTGCAGGCTTTGTCTGGCAGAGGAAGTTCCAACAATTAAACAAGTAGAACTATGTAGCAAAGGGTTAAAACCAGAACAGCTCAAGTGAAAAAGATGGAGTGCTGTTGCTGGGAGAGCAGAAATACTCCACTGCCTGGGACAAGCAGAAACTCGTAGAACAGCAGCCAGAGTAACATCTCTGCCTTTTGAGCTGTGCACATCCTACAGGCAGTTAACACAAAACCAAGTCCCACCTTTGTTAGCTGAGTCCTGATGACTAGAAATGAGGCTTCAGATTTTTAAAAAAGCAGGAAATAAAAATTCTGAGGCACTAACAGCTGGGGTAACAACATCTCATCTTATGTATCCCACTCAGGCAGTGGGCAGACAAAGTGGTGCAGTTTAGGACTTCCTTTGTTTCTCTGCATGAAGAAGTACTCTGCTGTTTACCTGCATAATAAGCCATGACTGGAAAACGGCCTGGAGTTGGAACTTAAGAGTGAAGAGTTCCCAGTGACTGAGCGAGTTTGTTCAGATGTCAATAACACCCTTATGCAGCACTTGTACATTCACTGCTAAAGCTATTGAGGGTAATGCTCTAGAGCCTTCTCAAATAAAGTATAGATTTCTACCAAGTGTATCTGCTGCAAGGTATGCCTAGTGCATAACAATGCCACTCTTAGGTTGGACTGCAGCACCTTCGGAAGGTTTATTCAAACTGCTTTCCCTGGTGTAATTGATCTACACTGGCAGAAGAAATAAGTCTTCATCGTAGGCACACTTCTATTTTGGCAGACTTTTCCATAGTGAAAATGGCTTCAACTCTCCCTCTTTCACGAACTTCTTATCCCTTCCTCCTCACAGCCCACTGGAAAATTGAATTTGGAAATATAAGGCAATTAAAATACAAGGCAGGGACATGCATTTATGAACCACCTTGCTCTTCAAAAAGAAAAGTAACGTGCTATTATCCAGAAATGTTAATAAATCACAAGATTACTAGCAGTGTCTTGTTATTCTTCTGGAATATTGAACATGTACACACAGGTACACTCCTTCACAATACCAGGAAACAACACTATAGTACACCTCTGTCAATCTAAGTACAATGCAGTCGTTCCAAATGGTTTAGCCTCCTCCTGCAAAGACAGGAGAAAATGTCAGAACATGTTCTCTGTAACGTGAAACCTGCATTTAGGCCAATCTTAATGAAAGACATCCAGCTCCATCCACATTTAACTGTTCTCATCTATTCTGTGCTCACATGTCACCCTAAAACTGCCACTTAGTAACGTGTGCTGTCACATTCCACTGCTGCCACAAACACCACCCTTGCTACCCTTGCTTTTTAACAGGACATTTAAACATCTTGCCGCAACAGCTTTCCACAGCACAAACCAAGGTAGCCTGTGGATCCATCTCAGTGGATGGTGAGCCAATTTACATGGCTATGTCAACTTGCTTAAAACAGTCCCTGTGCTGGGCAGCACTGCCAAATCTTGAGGAACCAAAGCTTGACAAGAACACAGAAGGACAAATGAGAATGTGCATGTAACAAACACAGTTATTCCTCTTACCTGCTGTTGTAGAACAATTCTCGATAAATATGAGTAGTACAGTCCCAGTTTACTGCCACTGTGCTGTCCAAAACAGGGGCTTGGTTAGGCGTAGAACTTAACAGTAAGGACTCCAACTCCTGCTTTAATGCATCCAGCTGGAACCACATGCAAGTACTATGGAAAAGAACTAGACAGTCTTGATAACTTTGTTTTGATGTTAATTTTGTGTTGAGATGGAATTTGGGTAGGTCAATAGAAATACCTTACCTAAGAAACAAATTAAAACACAAACACACACACACACACAAAATCCCATAAATGTAATTGGGTCAGTGGAC
This sequence comes from Cnemophilus loriae, assembly GCA_013397755.1. Classification (NCBI taxonomy): domain Eukaryota; kingdom Metazoa; phylum Chordata; class Aves; order Passeriformes; family Corvidae; genus Cnemophilus; species Cnemophilus loriae. Next base: position 619,839 of record VZTF01002828.1, on the reverse strand, counting down.
TTGTTTTGCTGATTCTCTTGGCAGAAATGTGCGTAACTGGAAACAACTGACAGGCATTACTTGTTAGGGAATTTGAAAACAAGTACTATGGGGGTTGTAAGAAACCTGTTCACAGCAGGGGGGTTTAACAAACCCCCTCAGGGGGTTTTTAACAAACTACCTCAAGAAACTCAGCATTATTGCCAGACCATTTTAATGGTCTTAACCCTACCATTTCCTATCCCTAGTGAGGAGAGTGCCTTACATGTCTCATATGCAGTGCACAACAGGCTCTCTCTTCCATGCTTGGCACCAGCCCTTGACCATGGTCTGTACATGTCCACAGCAGGTGCCCCGCTCTGGCTGGTGGCAGAGTTGATTAGGGGGCTGCCCAGCCATGAGAGCACCAGGCTGAAATTGCCTTTGGCCACCAGAACACACACAGTGACACAGAGACTGCTTAGGTGGCTTCACTATCTCAAACCCATATAAATACAATTCGTTTTCTACCTTTACCAAGCGGAGCAGCCAAGGCACTTGGAGCTGTTGGGGCATTTCACAGGGTCAGGCTGTAGCAGTAAGTTTCCATGAAGGACTCCAGAACTTGTATTTCAGATATCTGAGACTGCATACAGCCACCAGCCAGGTGAATCTTCTTCAGACAGAGGGAAAAGCTGAGTGCAAGGCTTAAGTGCATCCACAAACACAGGATATAATTTCATCTTGATTAGACAGGACACATCTACAGTATAAAAATTAACTCAAGCTACTGGCACCTTCTAAACTAAACTAAGGGATCCTAACTGCAAAGTGAATGCGAAGTTCAAAATTGTAAAAGGAAGAAAAAATGTAAGTAACTATCATAAATGGTTATGCTTTCTTCTAGATATGTCTGCAGGGTTTTCATGGATTAACCAAGGGTTACTTTCAAGTTCAGCACAACCAGTTTCCCATTTTGAGGCAGCTGGAGGCGCTTATGATGCTAAATCAAGGTAAATAAAATAATTTTTTATTCAAGGATTATATATGCTTGTGGTACTTTAGTAACCTTGCTATTTCATACCATTTGCATGCAGGAATTGAGATATTTTCCTATCATGGTTGATTTTGATTGTGAAGAAGTCTCTAATTCTATCTTCCTTGAAGGATAGTTATATTTGAAAGGTCAAATCAACATGCTTTGAATGCTGAACATACCAGCTATTTTGTACCTATGTTTCATAAGAATAGAATCACTTTCAAGCCCCTTTTCCTGATTAGCCTTAAATTCCTGCCTGGGCATGGACTACAAATAGATAATTACATGTGGATAAAAGCCCAGTAATATTTCTGAAGAATGCATAAGATTGTCTGGTGTCTAAATGCACTGCTGTTTAAGCTCTCATGAAAGAAGTTTAGTCTGCGCAGCTTAATAAGAATTTAAAATTAAAAACCAACAATCAATCAAAAGAACACCATGCGCAAAAACCCAGCCTAAAATACACCTCAATAGCCAGACTTCGCTTGGAGGTTACCTGTACCATAAAAAATGGAAATAGGAATTATTTGGAACAGACTCTTTCTCATAGCATTTAATAGATTCATTTTATATTGCAAACATTTCTGTGTATTAATGAAACTGTGGTGGATTTCCTTTTGACTTCTTCAACTTAAGCAATTGTACTAGTTGTTTATGAAAAAAAAGAAGTCACCCAATAATCTTTTTTATGCAACTTTCCAATGTTTTATCAGCTCTCCTAACTAATAGCTGTGTTTACTGTAACACTTTGGGATTTTTCCTTGTTGGTAGCATTTCTTCGATTAAAGGAAAAGCTGAGGCCAAAAAGAAAAAGCTTAAAACCTCATAAAAACCCTCTCAACTTCACCCTTTCTGTTGTTTTGCTAGTGAGAATCCAGGGTTGTGTTTGGATGCTGAAGTGGCCTTAGCAACTGGGCAGCTGCTTGCCCCTAGCAGTCAGCAGTCCAGCAGTGCAGCATCCCGGGGGGAGACACCCTGCTCCTTCAACGAGGAAGATGAAGAGGATGAAGATGAGGATTCTTCCTCCCCAGAATGAGGACAGTAGAAAATGGAATACACAAAATGCTGCTCAAATAATTCTTAATGGGAGTTCCTGTTTGGATTTTACTGGTTTCTTGCCTTGGTTTGCACTGTGTTTGGTGAAGCAAAATGGAAGCTTCAAAACAAGTTTATCCATAGCTGAAATTGAAGAACTGTATAACTGAACACAGAGTGACATGCAGAGACAGAGCAAAGTGGGTTTCGTAAACTATAAACGAGGAAAAGAACAAAGTCCCTGAAGATTTGGCAAAGGAAACCTTAAGTTCATCTTTTCTATTTTGGGCCTCAAGTCTCTGTCTTCTCATTGTCTTTTTCAGATGGAGAAGAAAACAGAGTCAGTCAGAAAAAGCCAATTCTTGCATTGTCTTGGCGGTGCTGCCTTTAGAAAAAGGGGGAGAGAGAGCACACACAAATGTGCTAAAATCGTTATTTAAAACTGTCTTGTATGAAAGTGGTTATAGGGAAAAGGGGCTGTTAAAATGTTTGCTTTTTTCTGTTCAACTTGCTGTATAGAAGATTCTTAAAGTAATATAAATTGCAAGTGATTAAATGAATCTTGAAACAGTTTAAATCCATTTTAGATACTCTAAAAGTAACATTAGTATAAGTTCATATGTTCATTTATATTGCAGGCCTAATTTATTATAAGTGATTATTCTTAGCCATTATTAAAACAGTCAGGAAAAAACCAGTATTCTCTGCACCAGCTTTTTTCAAGGAAAAGAAGTAAAAAAATTGTATTTCTAGATTACAGTGTATTCAGTGTAGCTTCTCCTTTGCTGTTCTAACTTTATATAATCCCTTTGATGTTAGAGCATGTGTTGTTTTTTTTAAAAAAGCCTCCCATCATGTTCAGGATCTCAGGCAGCATGTTTTCAAGGCAGTCTTTTCAAATTTGGGATGGGCAGGTCACATAACTTTTAAAGTCATAGGCTGAGGTTCTTAGGAAAAAAAAATAAAATTTCAACAATACATCATTTCATGTTTTGCATTCTGGTGAGCTTGGATTCTGACAGACTTCCTTATCAGTAACTTCAGTTGCACTCACCTTGATGCACCTTTGAAAGTTGAATCAAACCACTTAAAATAATCTGTGACTCAAGTTACCCAACACGTATTCCATGTGAACTGTTAAATTAGACTTGCAGCAGGAGGCTGTGTTTTCCATAGCTAACATCACATCCAATCATAAAGACCTTTAAAAAAAAAAACAAACCTTGAATATCAATGCAAAATACACTGTAGATGTACTCTTCCCATGGTGTTCCAGCATCCAGGACTTTAGGTAGCCTCAAAGTTAAATATTTTTCATGAGGTAAATCTTTTCAGTTTTTACTGTCTGTAGGTATTTGCCCCGTGTCTCAGCTGTCTGAGGGAGCTGTCCTGGCTCTGTTCCTGCGCTGGGGGAGGAGGCAGCTTGTGCTGCTGCTCACCTGAGCAACGGCAGCAGCTATGCCTGGGCTGCCGGCAGCGTCACTCTCACAGCCTGGGCTGTGTCCACATCATCTTTGACGGCCAAACCTGCACTCACTCAGGCCAGCGAGATCCAAAAGCACCGAGCCTGAGCTACAGAGAGAAAATGAGGCTCCAGCTCTAGAGCTTCCTGGCCGTGTGCAGGAGTCAGCACAGGGCTGGCTGCTCGCAGGACAGGTAAAACTGTGAGGAGCAGACAAGCACCAGCCGCGTATTTACATTACACACTAAAGCATCCAGACAGAAACCTTTCACAGGTAGTTCAAACTCCTGCACTTGAGGAGTACCCTGAGGGCAGCACCCGTATGTAAGCATGGCGCTTGACTGAGCTATTTCACACAAACGAGTTGCAATGCACAAAGGAAAATGCCTGCCATGGTATTCACCCTTGGGGCAAGACTGTTAAGACTATGCTGTGCTCATGGCTCACAGGCAGCAGCAGACTGAGGGCTTTACACTCCCTCACTTCCACCGAATCTGGAACACTACCTCGATACCAAGAAAAGCTTTACAGATACAAAAGAATATTCTTGCTGAGAGAGTCAGTGCATTTGAGTGAAGTGGCTCACTTTTGAAATGGGGGGAGAAGGGAACAGATACTCCAGACATATTATTATAGAATTGTCAGCTTCATGAATGACATTTCATTTAAACAGATCATCACTTTCATTCTTAAAAAGTCATTGCTTTTTCACAAACTGTCCTGTCAGTCAGCTTTCATTGGAGAGGGCAGATCAAAGATAACTTATATATGCCTGATTCTAAGGAATTCTTTAAGGGGGAAATATCTTCCAAAGTAGTTATACCTCCCTCCCCCTAACAATACATTAGGGGCACATTTAACTTTACACTTTCTTCACACTTCCCACTCAAGATCTGTGTAAAAAGAAAAACCAGCAAAACACTGAACAGTTCCTAAAGAGCAGCACTTTGAACTATAAACCTGGCAAAAAAAGGCTTCCAGCCCAGAAATGGAATGTATTTTTTTAGCAGTCAGTGGGCTTTCTGCTTTACAGAGGGAAGATCTTCAATGATACCTTTCCTCCATTGATGTCTGTGGCCTTCAAAGCTGCAGCCTGCACAGCTGGTTGCTTTCTGGCCAACATCAAACTATCAAATTTAAAGATAAAAAATAAAAAATATGGGAGCACATAACATTTATTTGACAGTTGAACCGAGCCTTTAAAAGTTTTTTTTTTCTGGGCTTGTTGAATACAAAGGACAAAACAAGTTAGAACATTTAGAAGAGACTTCAAAAGTAAATTCTTTTCTTGGGCTTCTTTGTGCCAAGTACCAGTTAAGGATGAAGTTCAACTAAAGCACTGTGGTCTTGTGGCTACACCAAAGTCTGGGAACTAGGAGAATTCGGGGCCTTATCCAGCCATAGTCACTTGTGTATGATCTCAGGCAAGCCTTTCAATCATTCCTGGTGATCTCAGCTGCCATATTTAAAAAAGAAACAAAAAACACACACAAAAAGCACAAACCAAAACAGGTAAATGCAAGACCTCACTAAAGGCAGCTGCTGCAATTGTGAGTAACAAAGGGGTTGAGAATATTAACAAACCACAGAGCTGCCACTAAGCTCATGGCCTGTGCTCAGCTGCTTCAACACACAGGCCCTCCCTCCTGCTGAGAGCCAGCAGACGCTTCCCACAATAAAATGGTCACGACCAAGACTGGTTTTCCCATTTTCTATTCAGTTCCCATCATCTTCTCCTGTCTCATGCAATACCCCTGACATTCACAGACAGGAATCAAGCAGCAACTGGTACTAGATCATACTTCGTATAAGAAAAAGTTAACATTTAAATTTTCATGCAACTTATATTAAAGTTAAGTGATGTTTCAGTGTCTTGGAACACTCTGTCTTGGTTATATATTCAGAAGGCACTTGGCTGCAAGCAATATAATGCTGTATGTAAATGCTTTTATAGCTATAGTGCAGTAAACAGCTTTATTTCTGGACTAACTTGGTGGTGCTTGAAAAATCTAAATTTGATTTAGAAAAACATGCCAGCTCCACTATCTAGATGAAAAAATACAAGTGGGAGACAGCATTTTTCTGTTATGTGGAAATCTGACATAATGTTTGTGGATTTTGGTATTTAAAATTGCATTAAAGTGCACCAGTCTTCTCATTTCCACACTGGAATTAATGCCAACAATCCACCTAATCTCAGAAAGCGTGTGTATATAGTAAATAAGACCAGTTCAACTGAAGGTATGACTTAAATTAATACCATTAAAGTACAAGCCCTGCTGTAGGTGTTTCCGTTTTGGTTAAGGGGTTTTAATTTTTAAACTACAGTTTGCAAATAACCCTAATCCTTTTGGGTAGCTGGAAATTGCCGAGGATACAGAATTCCCACAGAAGGGCTTCTGCTGATCAATTATTTCAGCCTGAAGTAACATTAAGTAAAAAGGCCTAATAACCAAATTTTAATGCTTTTGGTTTTTTTAAAGAAAAACGAGGCCTTCAGGTTCATGTTCATACACAAAATGATGCTTGAATTTAGAATTTCACAGTTAAGGTTTAAAAGCTCAAATGCTCTTTCTTTTGACCAAAGCCACCGTTATAATTCAAGACCATGCCTGAAACTTGACTACATTTGAACTCTGGGCAATACTCCTTTTTGTAGTTAACGGGCCCTTTTCAGCTGAAAATAATCCAGGCAGTTGATTGTAAAGACTTTCCTTTTAGTGAGTTAAAGATGTTTGGGGTTTGGATTTAAAAACAAAGCCAGTACCACAGGGTATATATAGAGAAAACAAACCCAAACAAGCTATCTTCTGCCTGACCCACCTCATTTATATCTTTTCATTCCAAGAATCTCTCAGGAAACCACGATATTAAATAATCAGATTTAATGAGCGGAGGAAAGACAACGTGTGCTTTTTTAATTTGTGATTTAAAAAGTTCTAGTAATAGCCATACTTTGAGGTGACATCCTTCTGCTGCAGTTGGGTCACTCTGAGGCCTGGTCTCTTTTCTGGCTGAAGGTGTCTCAGGTGTCAGCACTGGGAAGTGGTGCCTCCTGCAGCATTAGAGATGAACAGGGGAGGGAGAGGCCAAGGACCTGTTTATGGCGGTTTTGTTCTTTAAAATGTGCCACTTCTTGAATTCTGGCCTCTACAAGCAATACACCAATGAATCATTTGTTAATTTGTGGCCATCACACACCTACCTGAGCACGTGAACAGCTCTAAATACTTAATTTTCTGCTGGCAGGTGTTCACACAACCCAATCCTGATACCATAAAACTTCCTGAAACTCATTCCTTAGACTTAACAAAGTTCCCAAATCAGATTATCTCTTTCCTGTTTAGCTGTTAGAATTTTGTCTGGTGAGTGTTTTTAGAAGGCTGTGAGTAACTCTTCTCCCCCCGGATCCAGGTATATTGCCAAAACAATACCCATAACCAATGTTACTCCCAGTTGTTCATTCCATCTGCAAAGGATTACCGTCCTTTCAAGTCACTGTAGAGCTGCATGTACAGAAACCTCCCAGCTCCTTCAGTCTGATTGCCTGATGTGGCAACCATGGGTCTCTCCCCAGCTGGCACTGACAGTGAGGGGAGGGAATGCTCATTAAAGCAGTCTGACAGTAACAACTGAGGGGGCTGTTTATGGCAGCTGTCCAGAGATTGTATAGTCACTCTCCACCTTTAATACTACCTTGTCTGGCCACCCAGAGATCAGCCAAAACCAAAATGTTTTCTTTCTGCTTCCATATTTTTGACAGTACTCAATAATCCAACATTTAGGATATCCACCTAAACTGCAGGACACCAAAAATCCTTGCTCAAAACTGGGCAGAATTAACATCTGAGATCTAACCATCCAAATCCCAAGGGAAAGCCTCCTGCTTAGGAACAATATGGAGCAAATAAATACTTCTGCATTTATCTAAGAAGAAAATCTTAAATTCCTGTATCAGGTCAGTATCTGTAACAGGGCCATGATAATTCCAAGCAGATACAGGAACCTCCCAGTAGCCCAAACTTGCATCTCTTCTTAGTCTTCTGTATTGGCTAGAAAAGTCCAATCACTTAAATCTTTTGTTTTCTCTAAATGCCATTCTTAAGTACTCAACACTCTCCAGGCATAGGTACTTTAGATACATGGACACCATGGGATAGGAGGATACCGCAGTGTCAAATTTAAATCCAGTTGTAGATCAAATCAAACTCATCTATGCAGAAACTTTTTCCAAGACAAAATGAGTCTTTACTGGTGAGGTGGTTTTAGGCCATTCTCCCTCTCCAGACTGAGTGAAACACTCGTCCTTCACACTGCCTGGTTCCTGTGCTGTCCATGCTGCCCACCCACACGAGCCAGGCAGCCAGGGAGGGGAAAACACCACATATCCACAGCCCTTCCTGCTGACATTTTCAGGTCACATACAAATACTCTGAGTGGCTACAAAAGTCAAAACTCAGAAAAGATGAAGTCCACAAAATCAGTCTCCAGGCTTTTTGATGGGTTCGTTAAATTGTTATTGTAACTTTAACAATTAGTAGTTGTGGTTGTAGTAATGCAGGGATTAAGTGGATCTCCCAGAATTTCCCCAGGAAAACACCAGCCCATCATACAAGTTTCTGAAACATTCCCTTGTCTTAAAGGCCATGCTGTGTACATGAAAAGTACTTCAGAGAAGCATATGCAAAAGTTATGACACTGTATCTCAGAAGCACCTACTGTAAAAAAATGAATCCTACTTGGAACAAATGTGTAAGAAGTAGGATATGAGTCTGTCGTCGTTCCTCAGGCCCTGACTGGAAACCATGCCCTGGGACCAAGGCACAGCCTTTGTGTTTGCATATCCTACACAGCATCAGGAGTAGCTGGCCAGCAAGCACAGGCAGAGTTTTACACCAGGACATGTTTGTTGGCACCTGGGGGATGATCTGGCAGTAGATGAGTCCTTGGCACGGAGGACCGATGCGGAGTTCTGAATGCTGATGTGCCATCAGCCCATGTTCTGAAGGTGCTGCAACACGCAGCAAGGGGTAGAAAAGGCAGGTCCAGCCCTCCATCCCCCCTTACAGTAGCACTTTTTAAAATCCACTATATTCTAACATGGAAATAATTGCAGAGACACTTCCTTTTTATATTTAAAATGCAGAAACCACTTGAAAGTCCATTAACTTTTAAATTAAACTTTTTTTTTTTTAAGAACAAGGCCAGTCATGGACAAAGCTATTTTATGACCTCCAATGCTGAACTCAAAGCAGGGTTTTGTAAACATGGTGGGTGGGAAGAGAGAAATCCAATTACAAGCATGCTAATTATATGGGATTTGAAGTTTTAATTAATTTTTTTAATCTACTCATCTTACTCTCCCAACGTGTATTGGCACAAAGCATCACACAAACACTTTGGTGGAAATTTTTCTCCCTTTTCTTGTGCTAAACTCTTGTATCTTCAGGAAAGTCCAAGTTTCCCATTCATTATCATTTGCTGCATATTTTTGAATTCTCCATAGATTTCTTTCTTTCCAAATACCTATAAATTATAAAGTTTTATTTTTGCAGAAAGTCTGCTATTAAGCTATGCTGATTTTTTTTCTTGATAAAATAGTGTTAATTTCCACTACCACATTGTACGTGGCTAGGAGTAGTGTAAAAAAGAATGTGGTAGTATTTTATGTGCTTTAAACACTGACAAAGATATAAAGAAAAGTGCAAAAGTTTTACTTTCCTGATAGGAACACTGGCATTAGCAAATAGTATATTTGAACCAATAGGAAATATTACTTTGTAGTAGCAAACACTTTGTAAATAAAAACTTGTTATTTTTTTAACGGAAATTTTATAGAAGCTTTTTCTGTATACTCAATTGATCCCATGTTTACTGAAAATGCTGCAAGTGGGAACTGTACATTGCAAATGGGGGTGGGAAGCAGACAGTCTGACTGAGGTGAAAGCTGTGTATGCTTTGGAGAAGAACATCCAGTTTTCTGTGAACTGAAATGTAAACCTTAACTGTAGAAGAACTGAATAAAAGAATTTCAAGGCAACAGGACAGAGCTTGTCTTTGAGAAGAACATTGCAGAGAAAAGGTCGCTCAAGGTTAACGCTGCCGGTATGTGCACCTTGTTAGGAAAAAAAGGAACTGCCCTGCTTTACATGGGAAACATTGCATCCTTTGGTTACTGAAAATATCACAGTCTAGCAACTGCATCTGCACTGGCTGATCATTCAGAGAAACTTCTTATGTCATTATTCAGGGAAAGATGCTGGACTTCTGAAATTGTTACATTTCGATAACTCACAAAATGTTCAGGGAAATTATTGTCCCTATCCCTTTAAGACACACACCTAATCTATACCTGAGAGAAGGGCCCAGAAACAGGGTGTGTTCCCCTGTTTCATGCTGGATCCTCTGTCCTGTTGAACACCTTTCAAACACCTATAGGCTCTGAACATACATCCTGCCAAACCCCTTCCTCATATTTTGGTAGCAAGAATCCAAATGACAGGAAGGTAGGCAGCATTAGATGCAGTCCTTCTTCATCCTGTGTGTTGGTTTTCCAACTCTGCCAAATACAAAAGCACCAAATAATGTCACGGTGCCTGCTTTTCCCCATGTGCACAGAAGACCCATGACTCACTATTTTTAATCTCAAACCAGCTAAAAGTAAAGGTTAAAGACAATAGCAGAAGACTTGCAAAACTGTGAGTTCATTCTTGTGTAATAAATAGAAACTCTACCACAAACCCCTTTCATCTAAAATGCAACAGCATATTTGGGAAGGCATATTCACAAACAGATTTGGCAAATAACCAGCTAAAAACTCTTGCAATTTCTTTTTTATGGGCAAGAAACATGACTGCAGAAATGAGATGGTATAGTCTTTATACCAGCAATAAAGATATTTAGGGCTTATTTATGCTTCTCAAAAAAAAAAAAGTCTAAAAATCCTTACCTTTTTTTGTGTAGTGCTCCACAAGTTGCTACCAGGATGATTATGAAACATTAAGCTGATGGTGGACCTGGTTGGAATAAATACTCTCCTCTAAAGAATCCTTAGTGCTTTGTGCTGTGTTTTCCGCTGAGGATCTCCTCCCCAAGAACCCAACAAAGCAACTGAGGAAATGTGAAAGCATAAAAGCCTATTTCACCTTTTCTAAGAAAGAAGTACTCAGCATGGATCTCTAAGAAGTCTGCAAATAATGCTCTCTGAAATACTTTTGGTTAGAATTTCTCTGACTGTCCAACCCGATACCATCATATAAACTACTTTATGCTTTTTATGTTACTAGTTGTTTTTCTTCACATAAGTAAATCTGTATGTTTCCTAAAAAAAGGAATCAAGCAATGGTAACTGCTGCAGGATTAAGGTGCTCTTTGCTAATAATGGAAACATTAAGACAACAACAAATATTGTCCTTGGTTAAAAATAACAGCCTTTAAAACTGTATCTTGTTGAATTCCACACATTGTGTTAGAAAGCAAAAATATCTGAAAACATTCAGGAAAACCAGAAACCCCCCAAATTTGTGTAGGTTTATTATTCATTAAACTCTGTCTCAACCCCAAGTGTAGGACAGGAGATAACTGTGAACAATACTTCGTTGTCCGAGTGCCGTGTCACGAGTGCTGCCCCTGAGCCGTGTGATCCGTGTAGGTTGCTCCTGAAGGGGCTCGGCTGTGCTGCAGTGCCCGTCCTTGGCCTGCCGGGGAGGGGCCCGTCTGCTCTGGGGGTCCTGCGGAACACTGAATTCCTGTTCTGGGCCTCTGACTGGAAATCATTCAAAAGGCTGAAAAATCTAACGTCACTGGGACCGTCTCCCTGCTGAAACCACAGTTCAGGGGTAACAAGACAGAAGAAACTGTTCCTGTGTATTTCACAGAACTTCCCTTCTGTCACAAAGGTTAAGTCAAGTCTGTCAGACTGAAAGTCCCAAGCTGTTGTAGGCACTGCTGCCTACTCGTTCTTACAGCTGCCCCCTGGACAACTCACTGCAGGCTCGGTTTTGTAACATTTCAACAGTCCCTCACCATCCACTGAGAGAACTCACACACCCATTAAAAAACTGAAAACCATTGTCCCAGGCAAAGCTGCACAGGAAGTGATAGAAGAGCCTGCAACAATGAGATGACATCAAAAGGAAGAAGTAAGCAAACAGAAGGGTTTGTGTTCTTCCAGCATAAGGCGGCAGACAGAGCTACAAAATGGCAAAATTATCTAAGCACCATTCTTGTACAATACATGAAACCACACAGCCAATACTCTCCCTTGGTTCAAATGACCTCTGCTAACCAAAGTTTTCATCATCTTGACATTAAAGTCCAGGTTATGCAGCAATGACAGTGTTACATACAAATACTACATTCAATTAATCTGCCACCACTAATTGAACATTATTTTTCAAATATTAAATAACAAAAGTTCCATTTAATACCATATTATGTAAAAAGCAGCAAACAGCAGCTACTGGCTTAAGGAAGATAGTTATTTCTAGTAAATAAGCACCACAAGGACATAAGTGTCTCGGCACATTTAGAAGTTAAAAAACATTTCAAATGAGCAAACCCCACAAAAATGTCCTAGCATTGACCCGTGTACAGTTTAAGCCTCCGGCTCTGCAGGGTGAAATTAAAGCAGCAAGCAGAGCTCCCAGTAACAGGACTAGGCTGAGTGCGTGGAGCACAACAAGTTGCTGCAAGGAAAGGCAGGGTGTGAACGCGCCACAGACTGCCCACAGTGACTGCCCGCACCGCACCCACGCTGCTCTGTGCTAAAGGTAAGAGTTATTTTTTAAGGGGGGGGTGAAAAAGAAACCCATGGAGCTTCCACAACTGCCAGCATGTTTTAAGGCCACACCTTAGTTAAGCATCAGAAAAAGAGGTATTTGCATGCTCATGTATTTTGTTAAGAGGCAGTTCTTGTGCTTTAAATCTACTGTTTTGAAATGACAGCTTTTGACCACAACACTTGTATTGCTCTCCTTTCCAAGAAACTGCATCCCTGTCTCGAGGACCCGTCCTGTATTTGCCGAGTTCCCATGTCTGCCCCCGTGTGTTCCAGCGCTAGGGACACCTGCGCTCCCCGGCCCACTCCGTTCTCGGCACTTCACGAGACACGCTCCGCTTTCCTTCCGCACTCACTGCCCAGTGAAATCCCCCTGCGCTCTCACCCCGCCGAGGTTCCGCACGCCCTTCCCGCTCCGGAGCGGGGCCCCGCGCTGAGCGCCTTCCCCTCCCGGCTCCAGGGACACGCACGGGCCGGGACCGCCTCAGCGCCCGCGGGGCCGAGCCCAGGCGGGCCGGCGGCGTTT
>VZTF01002828.1:581218-606912 GCA_013397755.1 Cnemophilus loriae | reverse complement strand
ACGGGAACGGGAACGGGACCGCACCGAGCCCCGCTCCGCCGCGGGAACACGGGAACGGGAACGGGACCGCACCGAGCCCCGCTCCGCCGCGGGAGCACGGGAATGGGAACGGGAACGGGACCGCACCGAGCCCCGCTCCGCCGCGGGAACACGGGAACGGGAACGGGACCGCACCGAGCCCCGCTCCGCCGCGGCAACACGGGAACGGGAACGGGACCGCACCGAGCCCCGCTCCGCCGCGGGGCCTCGGGGACGGGACCGCACTGAGCCCCGCTCCTCTGCGGGACCTGGCGCACTGGGAACCTGGGGGCACACAGATGCTAAATCCACCTTGTTATAAACATTCCCGATTTCTGACGAATTTGGAATTAGCATCTTAACACTAAGATAACGCTTCCACATTACCATAACAAAGTCATTAAGTATTACTAATACTAAATTAACCAAATTGTAGAAAAAGCTTCTGTGACTGTTGCTAATTAGAGAACTTCGTGTGAGACGTAGGTTAACACAGCTGCTGGCTCTTTGCAATCAGGTTGGCCAGGCTGATGTAAGACCGGGGAAAGCCCATGTTTTTATTGTTATTACTTCCAAACCTTCTCACCTTTGATATTTTCTCATCATCTCAGCATGACTAAAGCCAAGTTCTAAACATTCTGTCTAGGCTTACGAACTTCTATTTCATGCTCTGCCAAGCTTCTACTTACTGTTTTCTGTCATCAGGCAATGCATTAAGTCTATTAAATTAAGATTGAATGTGATAGGGCTGCTCTGTCTAGAGGCCATCGTCAAATGACTGAGTCAACTATATCAGAGCATTCATCAGACCACTATTTGTTGGCCCTCAAGCAGCAAAATGAGGAGCAGAAGCTTTCGCATTGGCAGAGACCTGGTGAGGTTTGTACATTAACTACAGATCCTTCTAGCCCATCTAACTGTACAACTGTGTGTGTTCCTGAGATGGTTGGTATTGACCCATCTATTTATCTGTAGGAAATTGGTGATTGGCATGATGACAAATGGGCACATATACCACCAGAGATGCAACAATTCCAGGAAATAAAGCAGTCCTGGCTGCCGAAGATTTTTCAGAAATAACTGCAAATTCATTCATTTCATGGAGGAGTACCCGTATTTCAAGCCTTTGGAAAATGTATCACCAAGCAGTATATTTTCTGACTAATGAACCATTCACAGTTAAAAGATACACTGAACTAAAAGATAATTTAAAAATATAACAATAATTTTAAAAGATAATTGCAGCCAAATATACCCCACTCTGATTACTAATGGATATAATCCCCCCAACTGGGAGTTCTCTTGTTTGTATTCAACTGGTTAAACTTGTGTTAGAAAAGATTAAACAAAAGTATCAGTAGCAAAAAAAACCCCTAACAAATCAGGAGACTGTCCTTTCCAGTGTTCAGATTCTTAAAAGATACAAACCTGAAGGTAAAATGTAGTGAAGTACAAGGGCATGGAAGAGAGTGGGCCAGCAGACATTCCTAACCCAGTGGGCCTGGTTTCATGGGCACAGGAACATACAGCAGAACAAGCAGGCACCTTGAGGAGTGATGAAGGTACTTCCAGAATTATTTTTTGCTTCTCCATTGGCACGTTTTTGTAACTCTATAAAGAGGGTAAAACACTGCATGAATTGGATACCCAGGAATGTGCTGAAGCTCTGAAACAGCGCTATGGAAGAGAGCAAATGCACGTGCCATACCCTGCTCAGTGCTTCCTGGCCTTGCTGGTGTTAAACTAAACAGCAAAACTGCAGAGACTTGTGCACTTACCCCCACACTTCCACTGGCCCTTACTAATGACCAGCAACCACTCAGTCAGTGGAAGAGCCACTACAGATTCGTGCCTTTACATGACTGGCAGCATACTGTGTAAGCTTGCTCTCAAGGAGTTTGGCAAGCAGGGGAACACAGAATGTGTTTTTTGCGGTGCAGAAGGAGTTAAGGGGCCATGTGCCCGAGTTCCCTACAGACAAGAACAATGTGAGCCCCCTGACAAGCCAGGCAGGCAGCTCTGGCTCAGCAGATAGCAGGCACATGAACTGAAGGGGGAAAGACATCTCACGATTCCAACAGCCATTCATATCCTAGGGAGATTTCAGAGAGCTCTCTTGTCATGTTTTAAGCCATGGCTGCATTTCTCTTTGTCAGAGTGCATTTGCTAGTTGCACTGCTGAGTCTTCATATGCAAGTCAGCCTACAGCAGTTTCCAGTAATGGCATCTTATGCAATTTCTGACCTACTTTAACACATTGGGGCACTTGGAAACACGAGATCCACTGCAGCAGCCTTCTTCTTGACAGTGCGACACTGCAGCAGGAAGCGCAAGTCTTTAGACAAACACATGGATCCACTAAAATACAGGTGACAAACAGACTTTAATTTTCAAGTTATTTGTCAAGCCATTAGGAGCATCCAGATCAATCATCATACATATTATTTTTAGCTAGACACCATGCACATTATTTCAAAAAGATCAAACGGTCAAGTCAGTAAGCTGTTACATATGCACTGACCTGCGTGCTCTTTCTCAGCCCTTCTAGGCTGCAGTTTGCTGAAGAACACCTCAAAGGAGAGTTTGTGTGTGTGACTGAAGATAAACCATGACCTGGTTAGCAGGACAGGGATCTTTCCTTCTGTCCCACCAGCTGGCTGTGTTCAGAAGAAAGGTGTCTTCTTCTACACATCCTCCCAGACTCCAGCAATAAATGGAAGGTCTCTGAGAACTAGAAGTCTTATCAAAGAGGATATCTCATACTCTTATTCATTCCACTACCAAATGTGAACCTAACACTACTAACAGGGACCTAACACTACTACAAGAAAGACAGCATACAGAATCATTCCTACCACTAATTAGAACTAAGCCTTGAATGGGAGAAGTAGTAAGAAGAAATTGGGATTACTCTCCATTCCTTCTCCCCCACGAGAAACAGGAGTCCAGACTCATTCCACTGTGTGCAAATTTCAAATTTATAATCTGATTAAGGTGTCTGACGACAGGTGTTTCAGTGGGCCAGCAGACACTTGTCACTGCAAACTATGTTGACGTTCAAGATCTATAGAGCAGTGTAGATCTTCAGAATAATGCTGGAAAGGTTGGATTGCTTTTGGTTTTTCCCCTCCCCAGGTTCTGTTATTAAGGGAGTTTTAAGCATGGTTGAAGCAAACACCATACGTGCATCATGACTCCTCCCATGCATACAAAACAATTAAGGCCAAATGACATCCAGTATTATTCACCAACAGCTGCTTTACCCGGTTTCTTTAATGGATAGTTATCACTCTTGCCCTGCCATTTCAGTCTAATTTGTACCTTACTACTACAGTGCCCCAAAGATCTTTCACTGTTTTTCTGCAATGCCTCAGCTTTAGGTGAGGCTATTACTACTACTGAAAACTACAAGCATTTTAGTATAGTCTTGCTTTGGGGTCAATTACTTTCTCTGTCAAATGAAAGAGGTTTTATGTAAATGTAATGTTGTTATCCACTGAATTCTTGTTTTGTGTCCTTTAAGATAACTAATAAAATTAAGAGGTATTTCAGGCTTCACCTGTAGGTTAATACATCACTTTGAACCTCAGTGCAAACTCTTCTATGCTATCAGCTTCAAAAAAAAAGCTTCCTTATACCCAACAAGGATGTTACTATGCAATTTAGAGGACAAAGTAATGAGATGCTCTCAAAAGAAGGCAGAGCCATTCCTGCAACTTTTCTCAAGAGCACATTAGAATTTGTAATCTTATCTGTGGATTTGTTTCAAACTAACATTTAAATCAACTGGTCTGAAATTTACTATCACTTGTAAATAATGTTTAAATCAAGCAATTTCACAACACAAATTTAGAGAGGAACTTGCAGAATTACAGATGCTGTGCTAATTATGTGCTAACCTCTCCTGAAAGTTTGAAAGGCAAAAGAAGCATAAAAAAAAGTCAGGTGTTAAGCAAAAACTCAATTCCTTACACTAAAACTTACCGCAGCTCTGATGCATTATGCTTTTTCACATTCACAAGAACACTTAAAATGTTAAGACAACTTGGTTCTTAATAATAGCCATTAAAATATTTATAGTGTTAAGTGCATCTGTCCCATTTGCAATCAGGAGTGAAGTGGCAGTTTCTGCAGTTAGAATCTGCAGCCCAGCGGGTTTAAGAGAGACCTTGTTAGGGACAATAAACCCTGGAGGAGTTCTCACCATAGGGGCTCTCTTGTGTCACAAAAATAGAAATAGCATTAATATGCTCACAAGTCACATAACATTTGGGTACTGGAAGGACACGTTTTTATTCCATACAACTATAAAGCAAATTCAAAAGAAGATAATCCTCTCTAATACACAACATACACAGCTAAGTAAACTCTCCAAAATTGCATATGGAATTTTTTGTTCCAAATACATTGATAACCATCAGCTTTTTACAGCAATTGTTGCCAAATCCAGATGAAACTCTTAACAATTCTCTTCAGGTAATGCAAAATTAAGATGAGGCACTGCTTCCACAGCTCCATGCAATACTTAACGTTCAGAGCTGCACCACATAAAAAGATTTAAGTACATGCTAGTGAACAAAACTTTGAGATTTCCTTTACTGGCTTCCTTAGATGCTTGCCTGAGATTTAAAGAGATAAAAAAAGTCTTACTTTTTGTCAGGAATTATTAGAGCTATTTGATCCAAACTACACAGTGACATTCAAGCTTCTAGTAACCCTCGTGTTAATGATTTTCTGATAGCTCTGCTAATGATTTTAAGTTAAGAATCAGTCACCAAATTAACAGACTGCAAACTGCAGCAACCTGAATTTTTGTCTTAGCTTTCGTCTAATTTTTTTCCCTCCGATTAAGACAAGAAGAAAACCTGCAGAAAGTATCTTACAGAGGAACTCACTCTGATCTTTTGTATTAAAATGCTTCTTCTAACAAGACAATGGCAGTTTTACATGTTTTAACTGAAGGGCAACTTCTGTTGCAAGACTACTGTAAAATGAGGCCTCTATGACAGAATCTTTTGCTATAGCAACACTGACTATTCACAGTCAGGTAACTTCTAAGGTAAAAGAGGAGTCCCATTTTTGGTGTGTAGCCCAACATCTGTAACCAAACAAGCAACAGGACAAAGATTCACAATGCCAAACCGCTGAGGTTAAAAGTTACTTCAGTGATTCATCCCCTCAGCACAGCTAATACAAGTAAAGCTTCCAATACGGAACGGACGTTCTTCGAAAGGAAACTGGAAGGAAACCCCATGCATTCTTACCTAAAAGAAAACAAATAAACACCAAACCAGAAAAACAACGCAGTATTGATGTAGAGGATGGACTGCACTAAATGAAATAGTTCTATTCCCCCAGTGTACGTGGGTAGAACACACAAGCACCTCAGGCCATTTGCACATTTGCAACAGCCTGGAGCTAAGGGAAACCAGAGTTCTGCCCATTGCAGGTGAAGCTTTTTCTCTTCTCCATACGTACAGAGCTGGACCTGACCTACAGGCAAAACTGAACAGTAGTTTCTGAACACATTTATGCCTCGCATATTCTATTAATACAATACAAAAAATAATCTGTCTAAATGACAGATTTTTCATGGTAGATGACATTAACAGAATGTTTTTTTTGGCAAGAAAAAAAGTACTGGTTTTCAGGTATATAACACAAACTGTAAATATAAATTCATTAAAAAGCTTCAGTAATTTGATGGTAGACTTAGTGTGAATGCTGAGGTGTAACAAAGTGTCCAACTAGCAAGATGATGATTAGCACTTCCACTAGCAGAGAAGTCAAAGCTTCAAAGCTCTGAATAACTGCAAAAAATCTTTAAGATTAAAGCTTTGAGCAGTCTGAGGTTTTGAAATCCACACTCAGAGCTGCCCACATACTCTTAGCATGTAGGATTTTTCCAGTAAACCTTAAATTATACTGTTTTCTCCATCACAGGAGATCCATCTCATTTTTAAGCAGACCAAAGTGTACCCTCTGATGCAAAGTTCTTGTTCAGCTTCAAGCTCTATTTAACTCAATCTCCCCAAAAGTTATGATGAATAAGCTTCACAGAGAGGCAGACTTAAATAGGGCAAATCCAGGTTCAGTACCAGGTTCCTGAGAACACTGCATTTAAGAAATTGTAGGAAATCATTCAGCAGGGCTTGGTGCAGAGAAATGTATTTTTCCTTTCCAAATCTCCTACTGAGAAAGAGGCAGGGTGCAGGGGATTAAAAACACTAAAACCAATACCCACCCTCCCCACTCTTGTTTTTGTTTCCATACTGATTCACAACTCCTTTAGTCTACAACTCTTCCTTCTACTCTTCATTTGCATCCAGATTTTTCTCTCTGCTGCTGGGGAAATGCTACAGCAGACATTTCAGTACAAAAGGAAAGAGTTTTCTTTACCAGTGTTCTACCAGCAGCATCATCCCCAGCTGGAAGTAATTGCCAGTCAGTGCTAAATGTCATCTGTCCTCAAGGGATCATCTCACCTACTGCACGATGGATGTAAATAAAGCCTTCCAGCTCCTTCTGCCTCCTGACAAGCTGCTCCTCAGCTTCCCCTGTAACCCTGTGTGTGTGTTCACGTGACGGGTGGCAGGGGGAGTGGGGCATAGCAACAGGGTACCTCAGCTGATTTGGACACACACTGGCAATTTTACAGGTTTGAAATTAAAAGTCCTTGTTCCAGATTTGGAGGCACTAAAAGTTACCTGGTAAGAATTTACCAGTATAAAAGTTAAACATTTCAAGTTTCTGGTAACATGGTAGTAAACTTAAATCTTTATTCATAATTTAAAATGAAGGCCAAGAAATCTTTACTCTAAAGTTCATATGAAGGAAAACAGTAATTTTATCCTATCTTAATAGTCTGTACACCTATTTACAATAATTCCTGTATCATTTACCTACTCAAGACAAATAAAAATGAGAAATAGTTCATTTTTAATTAAATAGCTTAACACTAGACTTACTACCCACATACACGGTACATGTTTATTTTGATAGTGGAACCCTTTCAAAAGTTGTGGTTTTTTCTTTCTCCTCTCCACCCTGTCCCCCCAGCTGATAATCCTTACATGTTTAAATTTAAAAAAAACCAAAAACAACACTTGTACAGAATCTAGGGAGAACAGGAGTTTATTGAGTTTTACCTGTCTGAAAAGTGCTGGTGAAAAGTTGCCATTTCATGCTTTGTCTACAGACAACATAAGTCAAAAGAGAAATTGTTGCAAAAAACAAGCTCATTTGAAAACTGAGTGTTTCTCCAGAACTTCTTACCATTCCTAAGTGAACACAAATGTGAGAACTTTTTACATGAAGCTAGTCCTTTTCATTATCAGTTGCAACATCTACACTTAAGGTTCCTCACAACTATTAAAATACTTTCAGGCAGTATTAATACACGGAGAAGCAATTAGTCATATCTTCAAGAAGCCAGGTATCCCAGCTCTAAAAGTGCATCATTTAAAACATTAGTAATGGAATATTTTGAAAGAACATCTCATTCAGTATTAATGCATGCCAATATTACAAAAATATTCATTGCATATTGTAGGAACAACAACTTTCTTTTGTAGACAACAAAAAGCATGCTGAATGGTATCAGATCAATATAAATCTATTTTTAATGAGGTTTAAGACACTGTTCAAGTCCCATTAAGAGCAGCTTCCTCCAGCTGTGCATCAGTGTAGGCTTGCACAGCTGTTAAAAGTTTTTCACTAATGTGGCTTAGACTGGCCCCAAACTTAAAGCAGGGCATTAAGACTGGATCTTGAATTTTAGAAATCCTTCATTTAATTTGTTTAAATAAAATATTAAAAACCACTGTAATAATTAGGTATAAAAGTTGTTAAGTAACAAATTTGGGCCTAACTAGCACAACATACAGGTATTTACACAAACGCACATTTGCTGTGGTCTTTAACGCTGAGAAGACATCACAATGTGAACCATGTGCTCAAGCCCACCCCCCTCCCCCCCCCAAGACCAAAAGAAACAAAAATCTTGGGGAAGAGTAATATAAATTGCATGTCAGCTCAACTGCCCAAGTCATAGCCCAATAGCATGGCTCAGCCTGGTTCAAAGTGAGCAGCAGTCACAAGTAAACCAGTCTGGCTGTAGTCATTTTAGCAACTGCACTTTAAGTTACACTGCAAGTAACTAACCCCAAGTCAACAGGGTGCTTCTATAAAGCAGTTCATGACACCAATTTTCTAAATGGATGATGATGAAATACATAGAAAGTCCAAGACAAAAGAGCAGATGAAGACGTGAGATGTTAAAATGATGCAACAGAACAGATATATAAATTAAACAAGAATGTTTAATCAAGACAATCCTTTCTTTTTCCTTTTTTTAATCTTAAACAGAGGTTCTTCTTGAAATTTTTTAATTGGAAAATCAAAGCCTATTCCCACAATAGTGAGGCCACTTCTTTCAAGCAGCTCTGCTGTACAACTGTTACCAGGATCCTAAACTATTTAAATTGTTTTCTATTGATATTTCTGAACTAAAAAGTTTTAAAATATTGTATAGATTTTATTTGTGCTCCACATATTACAAGCAGTTAACAACACAAAGAAAGGTTCAATTCCTCAGCTAGAACACCAAACTCTATACCAAGTATTACATGTACACAATACTTGCACAGTGACAAGCACAAGAAAGTACTAGTTGAGCACTTACTTTCAGATATCCATACCAACTCTTAAAATCCACTTCAGTTCTCCCACACCACCCAGTCTACAATTTAAGGCATCTCCACACAGCCATCCATCCACTGACCCACCCACTCCCATACACACGATTTATGTTGGAGGTGTTTACTCCTACAAAGAAATCATTATGTCAATCGGGTACCATTTATTATTTATCCCTCTAACTGTGTCAGCATTGAGATATGACAGTTAAACCAGTGTTAAATCAATACAATATTTACAGAGCACAGCACATTAAGCTTGAGACACTCACTTGGAGGATAAAACCACATTTTAGAACAGGACAAAGGTCACCATTATTATGTGTTTCAAAACAGCTATTTACAGGTCCCTATGACATAACTATAGTCTGTACACTGTTCCAACAGGGCAGGCAAAAAGCAGGAGAGGCGTTTATTTTAAGGGAATTTAAACATACAATTTGGAAGCATATTATTATGCTACCCTGAACGCCATAAACCACCTTAACATTCTTCAAGGTGGTCTCATATCCTAGAATGGCATGTCCAGCTGATACAAAACAGACAACACAACATTTACTTTATGGAGAATATTTACTCCAGCTATTCAGACATCATAACTTTGAAGGCAATTCGTCCCAGAAACTTGTCACGGTCATCTTGATTTTTTAAATTAGGTGAGCCCAGGATCTTACACTCAATTGCTATTTCTTCTTTGGTACCGTTGGGGGTAATTGCTAGTTGAACAGCCACTAGAGGCTGTAAATAGTGAGCCTATTAAACAGAAAGATGGGGAAAAATATTTGAGAGACCAGAGTAAGTTAGCATTAAATTAACATTTAATCCATCAGAACAGTTAAGAAAAAAGCCGATTAAGAACCCAACTTCTCAAAGTCCAATCTGACTCAGGTAAGACACTTTTTTCCCAGGTTAGAAATACATTCTTCATATTTCTTAACTAATAAACATAATTTGAGTCACAGACAGTATCTTCAAGAGGCATATGACTTTACCCCTATTATATTAGGTCCAATTTTTCTAGAAACCTTCAATGAAGGAACCTCAGAAATGAGTGCCATCCAATCCGTTCTATCGTCTCTTCTACTTGTTTTGAGTTTGGTTTGGCAGAGTGGGTGTAATCTGCTACAGAATGTAACTTTTCTAGCAGGGTTTAAAGTGTTTTTTTTTTTTTTTTCCAAAAGCATGACTCAAATACCAATAAACTAGCTTCCCTTCTCCCCTATCCCATTTACTTGTTCAGCAACAAACCATTCTGAAAGGTGCTATCTGTTTAATAGCTTTACACAGAAACCCTTCCTTGAACATCTGACAGTGGTCCTTCCTGGTAAGTCATAGTGGGTGGAACAATTACAACTGATGACTATAATAAAAATTAAAATATAAGAATGAGAGCAGAATCAATTCTTTTCTTTTGTCAACCCAGTATTGTACCTCACATCCAATCCAATAAGA
The DNA here is from genome assembly GCA_013397755.1 of Cnemophilus loriae. Lineage (NCBI taxonomy): Eukaryota > Metazoa > Chordata > Aves > Passeriformes > Corvidae > Cnemophilus > Cnemophilus loriae. The sequence continues at coordinate 596,746 of VZTF01002828.1, read as the reverse complement.
ACAACTTGCATTCTCTTGTAAAGTGCCTATGAATTAAACAGGAGCTTATTATATGCTGTTAAGGCAGCATTTTATGCAATGTTCATGCAGCATTTCCATAATTTATGAATATTTTTAGGTCAGTATTGCTGACTGCTGATTAAGCAAAATTATTTCCCAGGTAAAAATTCATGTAAGTCAGTGGACTAAATACAACACTACAGTATCATGTAAGTATAAACCTTGAATTTTAATTGAACAAAAGTTTGTGTTAAGATTTTTTCTCTCCTCATTAACTTAAAAGACTCTTTAATACATTTCTGTTGTTTTTAGGCTCTCTCCACCAAACAACACAGTACAGAATACTCAAAGTCTCATTTACACAGGATGATGTCACAGAAGTAGATGTGCTAAGATCGTTAATATGAAGTATTAGTAAGAAGTAGATTGAAGTAGCTGCTTTCATTGGATAGTGATTTTACTAAATCAGAAATTTTCCTGTGCTCCCATAAACTTCAGACTGGGAGGGAAGAAATGCAGCTAGGCAAGGCTCCCTCAAAACTTTCCAGTTGTAAGGGTGATACCACACTTCGAGTTTTCTAAAAATCACAACTAAAATTCCCATGTTTCCTCAGAGAGAGAATTCTTTTCACCATCAAGGTTTTTCCAAAGGGGTACACAAATTTCTATGATGTTTTGAAAAGAGATGATAGCAGAATGGACTTCTACTCAGTATAAAATTTGGAGGAGGAGAAGGGAAGAGAGGCAGCATCTTTATTAACTGTGTCAGCTCATCTGAAAAACAGAACATTCTCCAAGGTCACGGAGTTGGGCTCATTGTATTAAGCAGCAAAAGACAAAGAACCATCCTGGACCACAAAACTGTAGATATTAGTACTTTTCTGGCTCCTACCTGAACAAGAACAGCAAGTTTATTCAAATCTTCTTAACTCCTTTACAGAAGAAAGTAATTTAATTGTTCCACACTGATATAACACAAAAATTCTGTTGCATAGCCAAGAAATCAATCCAGATCCTTGAGACCTAGTCAAATACTCAAACTTCTCACAACTCTTCTTACTGCCTCCTCTTCTTCTCACTACGCTAATGTTAGGAGAATTAGGCCTCACATAAGCAAGAATCCCTAAAACCACTGCCCCTGTTCCACATGACAAAGTGAATACGAAAGGACAGTGAACCAAAAACTGGGGGGAAAAAATAAAAAAAAATTTTTTCTTAATCACCTAATTCAAGCAAAGAATAGCACTGTATTTTGCCTATCTTCATTAGTGTCTTTTCATAATCTTTCATTTTCCATCAGTACAGCAGCAACATGTGAATTCTGTTAGTAAAGTTCTTCATCCCGTCCTCAATACAAACTGGGTCTTGACATGTCAAGGGCTGCAGAGGCTGTATTTTGCATTTCTTAGGGAAGCAGTGCTCTCCTTCCCTATTCTTTCATTCCAAGAATGGGACAGAGTCTGTACTGACTCCAGCTGCTGGAAGCACAGGCAATCTCTCTGTAATTTGCATGTCTAAGTGAATAGATGGGGTACCAATTCACAACACGGCAAGCAAATGGAAAATACAGAACTACCCGTAAGTAACATGAAAGCAAATTTTGACGGAAAACAAAATCCTTCCTCATTAAAGCCATGGGAGGATAAAAAAGGTTATGGAACTGCTGCAAGTACAGAGTACACTGGAAAAATAACTGAAAAAGAAGTAATTTCATACAAAAATCACTTTGGTGAAATTACAATCACCCACCATTGTACACTGTGGATCTAACAGACTTATGTTTTAAAAAGTACCTTTATCTTCAATGGTGAAAATTTTTATTAGGCTAGATAACTTGGTCAGTAAGAGGCAATATAATCTTCTATTTTATAGAAGGTACAGATTTTCTGCATACAGTGATCACAAATTGATGCAAGAAAATAAAAAAATTAACTAAATTCAAGTTTCAAAAGAAACTAGAGTTTTAATTCTATGTATTCTGTGTTCATAAAGCAGTGAGTTTAGGGTTTTTACAACAATAATTAAAAAAAACCAAAACCTATCTGCTCCCTTGAAGTCCTTCTTCATAAAACAGGGTGAACAGAAAACATGACATGCAGAGCCACAAGGAAATATAATCAACAACACCGTAAGGACTAATAAACTTAATATCCTATACAGAAACACCAAGAATTAACTATTAGAAAGTGTCTTGTCTTGAAGACCCAGTTTACTTTTCCTGCCTTTCCCTGCATTCAAAAAGACTCCAAAAGATTTCAGTGAGCAAAAAAGAGCAGCTGCTCTCAAGACTGCTGGTATCCAGCCACTCCTCCATTAGGACAATGCCCAGTTTGTTCACGTCTGCCAAAGCACATCTCCAATCTCATCGAGTGCTGTGCAACGCCTGCACATCCAATATTCCTTAGCAGTACCTCATTACAAAGTTCAGACTTCAGAATTAATCTGCTACTAGCAACTGCACACAGAAACAAAACACTGACAAAGTGAAGACCATCATTAAGGGATACTTACATGCAAGCTTTTCCCATAGTATGGGAAGTACATCAAGTCCATCGCGCCATTAGGAGGAAAATAATTTATATTAACCATGCCTTCTTCCTGTAATTGCAGACAGCAACAAAAGTAGAAGTTAACGTTTGCTTGCATAAAAATGAACACAAAATTAAAATTATAACCCAATGATAAAGTGCAAGATACCTAAAAAAAGGCAACTGACCTACAAACTCACAGAATAATTCAAAAGAGATTTCTTTTGGCAAACAGTCACATGCTGCACACATCTGCTGCAGTAAGGATTAGCAGTACTACTTAAATTAGCAATCAAGTCAAAGACAGCTTGCCTTCATACTTATGAGTCAAAGAAATGGGGAGGGGGGAAGAGTATCTTCATTGTAATGAGTAATTTAACAACCCAACCCCCCCATATATAACTAAAATCCCAAATATCCCCAAGCAAGCCTGTGTATTTTGGTGAACCATGTGCTGTTTAAAGCCAGGTTTTCAAGCCTCTCAAGCTTGTAATGATACAAGCCTTCACAGAGAACCAAAGACACCTCTCTGCAATAGTTATTCCTAACATCAGGTGCTCTCTATCCTTCAAATGCAGACCACCTAAGCGGAAATCCAAGTTTAAAATGGTGACGTTGCTGGAGTTGTGTGTGTCATCACCACCTCAGAGGAACAATATAAACAGATGCAGGCCTTATCACTCAACTGGCCCCTGCAGCCCCAAATCCTGGAATAAGAAGCAGCTACCTACAAAGCTGCTGCCTAATTTCTGACTAAGGAGTCACTCAATCCATAAAATATACAAAATATGTATGTGTGATGGAGCTGTCCAGACACAGGCTATCAGTACAGCAATACACAAACACCTCTCCCAATATACAACATTCTTCAAGACTATATATCCTGGCAGAATATCAAACTACTGCAAGTTCAAACCATTAGGAAATGCCCACATTTAATGTGACTCTCTATAATAAATTAAATATATTACCATAACCGATGGAAATGTCATTAAAACAATCCCCCCAAAATGTTAAATATAAGTTCAGAACATCACTGCTTGTTCCATGTAATCCACAAGTTCAAAGTGTATTAGCAAGTTTCATTGTTTTTTCTCTGCTACCATATACAACAGCTGTAATTTTAATCAGATACCCTACAAAGTTCAGAAGACAACTGCAGTAAGTAAACATATTTAAGAATAAGCCACAGCTCAAGGTTACCTTCTTTTCACCTCCTCAAAAGAACATACAATATTTTTTTTAGGATATGGCCACATTCTCATTCCTTTGCAGTCTAAACTATTGCAGTTCTTCAATACATGTTTATTAAGTATTTTGGACCTTGAGCTTGTAAATACAACCATTAGGCAGGAATATGTTGATTTTCACCATTATTTTTTATTTTATTTAAAGCTCATGCAGCTGAAAATACCCACTTTTCAAATATGCTGCTGAAATAATGGTTAAATCAGCATATGGAATAACGTAGGCAAGGTAAATAGGAGTAGTGCTTTCTGGAGCAGCTATATACAAGGCATGCATGCAGTCATGACTATACAGTAAATATATGCATTAGGCTATCAGTGCAATAGCAGGGAGGTTCTGGGACATGCAGCTGCCTATCTAATGCAACTGCTGGGGGGTGTTCCAGATTTTCTTGAATAAACAATCCTAATTAATATCCCTACACAATTAAATAAAAGCAACCAAAAAATACCTAAACAAGCTGCATTTGCTGAAGAACTTCAAGGATCAGTCCATTAGTGAGTGTCACTTTTTCTGCTTATCATTCAGTTTCCACAAAGAGCTGCTGACAGTAGCAAATCTAAAAATTAGACAACTTAGCTGGACAGACAGACTTCCACCTCACTAACTGGGTCTTAATTAAGACTGTAGTTTAGAAAGAAGAATTTTACCAGATGTTGAAATAATATACAAAGACCCAAGGAAAGAATTTGGGCAGGAATGGTCTATAATCACTTGAGAAGAAGAAATGGAGAAGATAAAGAACAGTATCCAACAGTAGAAACTGTAAAACAACAGACTTCTGTCACAAAAAGCAAGTTAACTCAGATCCTAAGTATGCTGACAGAAGCAAGGCACAGCATCATTCATACAGCCATTCTTCATTCTTGTCAACTAGAAAGTGATACCTAACACAAAGTCAAGATGGTCACTAAACAGCAGAAAAAGATGTATTTCAGAATTAAGGCTTTTTTTCTTTTCTCTAGTTAAAATAAAAAACCAACAAATCTACGAGTTTCCAGTAAAGGTTTTTTTTAACTTGAAAGAAATACTACTGCAAGATGTTCTGGCACATGTGAAACTGCACAACTCTGGCCCCAAATAAAGACCTAAAACGCAAGTCTTCAACCATCTTGGAGACCGACTCTTTTTTTGGTTAGTTTCTCTTTGTGGAGATTCTCAAGACTGCAGCAGATTAGTTCCTCCACGGTGCAGGAGGAAGAACCAGTTGTAACGAGTGTCTGACACTGCAAACATCCACTTCCCTGATCTACAGAAATTACAGTGATGACAGCTTCAACTACGTGAGGGCAGAGGGGGAAGCATCCCCAGCTGTAAGTGTGCCGACTCTGAAATCACCCATCTATCTAAAATTTTTCCGTTTAAAAAAAATCCCACAGAAAAAGTGCAGGGAGAAGAAAGAAGAATCATCTTACAGAAGAATGCCTGAAGAACATAAATTCCACACTGAAAAACTTAAATGACGTTTCAGGCGGCCAAGACTGGCAGGATGACAGACAGAAGCTATTAATCTAATTTTGTATTTGAGAGACTCGTAAAAGCAAAAATACCATTTGAAAGTCAGATGGTGTTAAGTCCAGGCAGACACTTCTCCAAATTGCTCTCAAGATACGTGGGATTGATGCACAGAAGTTCCATCTGAACATGAGGAAGAACCTTTTCCCTGTGCAGTGATGGGGCACTGGAACAGATGGCCCAGAGAGGGTGTGGAGTCTCCCTCACTGGAGATATTCCAGAACTGCCTGGACACAACCCTGTGCCATAGGCTCTAGGATGACCCTGCTTGAGCAGGGAAGTGGGACCAGATGACCTCTGTGGTCCCTTCCAACCTTATCCACTCTGTGACTCTTAATCGTAAGAAATATTTAAAAATAAAGACGAAAGGAAAATAAAAATCAGTAAACAGCAAATCTGTTCATCTAAGGATGAATTCTAACTGGTACCTACACTTTCCTAAGCAAGTAAATCATTATGAGCTAGGATGAGAATAGGCTAATAAAGATAAAATAGATGCATTCAAAGTAGCAAAGCCTGACAAATACTTCCCTGGAAGTCACTAAAGAACTAATACGATTAATAATTTTAAAATTCAAAACCATCACACTTGTGGAGATTAGAAAAATTTTAACTGGATATGGTAGCAGAACTTTGTACTTCTAGAAAGAGGATGCAAGAAAACAAACAATTTATTTCTGCGTATCCCAACCGGTAAAAAAAATAGAAAAAACCCCACTACAATCAATCAAATTGTTATCAAACTCATTGTTTTGCTAGTGAAACCAGTTAAGAGGGTAAGAAAAAGTATCATCTGCTTAGTATAGTTTTTACTACTGTCTCATGGAGCATCCATAGAAGAAAGCTGAAGAAATAGAATCATAAAATAGGATTACCACCAATTTTTTATAAATCACCCGAACATTAGTTCTCAACACATCCCAAGGCATTTCTGGTAGAAATGAAGATGACTGCCCCGGACCCCACTCAGTGTTTCAATAACGACTTGAAATGCAAACCCAAGTTCATTCACTGACGGCCACCGAGCTGGTGCAAAACACTTCAGAGAACTTGACCCCTTTAAAATGATCCTAAAAAATGACAGAGGGGGGGCCAGAAATAGCCACTTGAAATTCAAAGCTGTGAACTTCAAGAAATCACATCTACAAATACAGACTGGGAAATAACCAGAAGACCGATTTAAATAGTAAAACAATTAAAATGAAGACTCAGTGTATTACAAACAGCAAATTCACTTTGCTTTCAATGTGATCACAAAGGTAGAAACACTGCCATTAACAGTATTTCAGCCAGAGGCAAACTTCTGTCCAGTTTGGGATATCACATGGCAAAAAAAATTATAAATTAGACAAGTCAAAGAAAAAAGAGTACTAGTAGAAGGAGCTTAATTGCTTTATTCTATTCAAGAGAACAATGTGGGGTTTTGCAAATGGAAGCAAAGAAATCAGTCTCAAATAAGAGGAGGAATCACCTTTGCTAGCAATGGACTGTCACGGAGAGATCAAAACTTTCAAAGACTCCACAAAAATCAAGTATTAAAATCTATGCCTACCACAGGTGCCTTGGATAAAGGTAGAAACCCTTACAAGTGTTTGTCTCGTTAACTGCTGGTGTTTCCCAGCCTACACTTCTTATCAGTCACCAGAAGCTAGAAGCCAGGACTCCGCCCCTTGCTCAAGCTACAAACTTACCAACGCTTTCACTGCTCCCCAAGCAGTCTAGGAAAAACACCCACAAGTCAAAGTAATTATTATAATTGCAATAAAACATTCTGTGTAAATCCATTGGTACATAACAAATATGCAAAGATTAGCTGTTACTATAAGTAGTTTACACTCGATTTGAAGGCAACTTTTACTTGAGCGGTAACATTAGTTTCCACACACAGTTGTCTTACCCATCATTTATAAAATTGTCTAAGGTGCACTTGCAGCATGGAGAAAAAATAAAAATATAGGTTATGAAATGGGAAAACAAAATATAACTCACAATAAATAAATAAACAAGACCACAAATACATATGTATGCGTTTTCCTCAACTCTAAACCAAGTCAGGTAACTCAAACACATCTAAAGATGAAAGAACAACCAAAAAATGTTTCTATAAGTACACTGAAGAAATTAGAGACACTAAAACTAAATTAGACATACAGAAAGATGAAAAACACAAACAAAAATACAAAGTCTCTAAGAAGAAGGGAAGAGAGTGAAATTAACTATTCCATTATTCATCCTAATCACAAGGAAAATAAACAACACACTTATTTCTTACATTCTGAACTGACCTTAGGGGTACACTGTATATGTGGCTCTCCTTCAGGCTTTAATCCAATTACCTAAAAGAGACAAAGTTAAAATATTTACAGACCTTTTTCCCCCTTTCCAGTTTTATAGACTGAATTTTAACTTTTCCCTTACTAAATATGAGTTCACACAGGGAGTAAATCTATTCAGTGTCATTTTTTTCTGAACACAATTTTAAACTAGGACTAAGATTTAAAGTATTGTTAAGTTAAATAATTTACTCAGGTTAACTCAAAATAGTTAAGTTACAATAGTCATAGAAAGTACTGTTTTCTTATTTTACACTTAGCATGTAACATTAATGGCTCAAACCAGTTAGCAATTCAAGTAACACGTAACATCATTGAAAAGTCAAATACTTCAGAAAGTTTTCATCACCTCTCATAGTTCAAGAGTTACAGAATGCATCACATTCTAGTCAGTGTTCTGGAACACAGGCATGAACACTTTACTTTGCAGAGTGGTCTAGAATCTGTTTCACAGAACAGTAAGTAAAAGCAAAAAACAATGTGCTTCTTAAAACAGGATTCAGATATTTTGATGCAAGTAGTCAAAGCCAATACTTGTAAGTATTAGAATGCTCAAAAAGGTCACTTCATACTACTCTCTGAAATTGCTCAATGTTTCAGTAAATTACACTGTTCTAGAAATGCAAATATCTTGAGTAGCAAACTGAACACATACTTCAGTCCTTTCCACAGTCATTTTTTCATACAGCAGTAGTTGGGAGCACTCGTACTAAGAATTAAAAAGTAAGTAGCCACTTACTCTGTTCATTTTCACAAGCACACAGGGAGTTCCTTTAGAATAGCCAAAATTTGTATCTTCCTTCCCAGAGCATTGTCCAAGCTCAGAGAGGCTAAATCGACAAGCCTTTTTAACAGCAGCATCACTCTGATCGAAGATCTTTCCCCGTGTACAGTCTATGTTTTGGGACTGCTTTGAATCATTATATGCTATGAAACAAAAACAGCTTGTAAATAAATGGTATAAAGCACATAAGCAGCCAAAACCTGCAGACGCCTATGTAAATTATCATTGTGCTACTTCCCTAATAGTTTTCTCAAAGAAGTATTTGCAGAGCACTGTCTCTTACATCCATCTTAACAAACACTTTTTCAAAGCCTATAGAGAAGTAGCAGTGTACTTGAATGAAAAACTAGAGTATTACGGAAAAATTAATACTTTCCTGCTTTTTAAATTGTAACAATAATCACAACTTCATTAATTTCTGTACATAAACTAACAACATAGTCTAAGCTAATAATGTATTAAAATATAAACAATCAAGTTTTTACCAGGAAACTCAACCAGTTTTCCCTTTGCACATGTTTCTTTTACAAATACACAAGAAAACTTAAAAGTATTTCAATAACTAATATTAAATTGTCTCTACGTTTACATCAGGTAGTTTAATTTATGTTATACTGACATCTCAAGTTGTTTCTCACTTTCTTGTGTTTCTGAAGTGCACAGATCACATTCACAAATGCTAAACTATTCCCATTTCAGATACTTTGTGGTTTCTTCTCCTCCCTTACACCCCAGCTCCCAGCTAGTAAGGTAAAATGAAGAAAAGGAAAGTTCATCCTCGATGCAAGACCCACAGTACTGCAGGAGAGGCAGGTAATCATGAAATGCAGCATTCCTCCCAGGAACTCTTGGCAGAGCTCTGAAAGAAAAGCCTACTCATAGAAGCTTTTAGTAGGCACCAAAACTATGAATACGGAGAGATGCAAGTACAGCTGTAGCTAACAATGCAACTCATGCACACAGGTGAGATTTCACAGCACATCCTTCCTTCCGACTCACAACTTTTGAGGGGTTAAACTTATTAATATTTTCAATGGATTTCCATATTATTAGAATAAGTGTACATATAGTCACATACATAAAAAATAATATATCACAAGCTAGTGATTTTGCCATCCTTCAGACTTGTCTCGTGTTACCTTTTCTCTGTGTTCTAAATTCAGTGTTTTAATATTTCTGTCTGTAAATACTGTGTATCAGAGTGAAAAATCAATAAAGAGCAATTAATTTAATCTTTCTGTGCCTCGTTTTTCAAACAGACATTTAAGTTCTTCAGACTAAAGTATTCTCACTCAGTTACCAAATCACTTAGATTAAGACTAATCACATAAGTCTTGATAAACTGTCTCCAAATACAAGACCTATGTTATTTTACATTGAATTCTTTTTGCATATGTAATTTCTACATCTTACAGTATTTAAATAACCACATCATGCAAAACTTTCCATTATGTACCGCACAATTCCTCATGCTCAGGCTGTCTGATACAGGCATTATACTTACCTTTTTCTGTAACATACAGACTTTTATAACCCACATCTACAATAACCCTGAACTTGCATTAGTCTCCATTAGCAATTAGTAACTACAAGCAAGAAATAAAATAATGTACTCAAGACTAAGACTCCTAAATTACTTGGGCAATTGTGACTAATTTACTTACAGTCAAGGAAGTTTTGAAGTGTAGTAACATATTCTAAATATGATTGGCTGTCACTCCTGTTAAAGTAAAATTCCAATGCAGTGTCTGGCTTTGGTGAAATCATAAGTCCTTAAAAAGAGAAAGTTCAAGTTAAGAACTAAACAACTCACCTTTCCTTCCTTACCACTCTAACTCCTACTCAAATATCTATAAATTGGAAAATGTCTATCTGTAGAGAAACATTAATGTTACCCCTATATTCCACAGTACTGGAAGGTACTTCGTGTTTGAAGCCAGTTATCAAAATCAACATTACATAAATTAACACTTCAATCAAACCCAATGTATAACTGCAATTCACAAACCAAACCCACATGATTAGGAAAAGTAAAATCAGCAGTTTAATCACTTTCAATCAAAGATTTTTACTGAGCCACTTTCCACACTCAGCAAATTAAGCTTAAAAAATACCCAGAAGGACACCCAGAAAACTTCCACCTCAAGCAATGGTTCAAAGCTTTAGGCAATACTGAGTGAAGCTATGATTGTAAAATTCTCATAGAAACACAGAAAAAATATTCTTAAAAAATTGATTTTGAATAAAGGTGGCTTGAAAGTTACCCCACTCAAAACAGACAAGTTAGTTTTCAGTCTTCTCCTCCATCTCCTCAAACAAAGTTTAGGTGCCATCTGTTCCACGGAGAATGCAGGCACAGCGGAACGGCTCAGCCAGGCCTGGGAACCGCGAATGCTCCGGAGCTGCCCCCAGGACCCCCCAGCACCAGCGTTCCCTGTGGGAACTCCAGCTCCTTTCGGCTGCTGCCCGGGGGCACTGGGGCAGGAACCACGCCCGGCCAGGAGCCAGAGCCGCAGGCAGTATGAGGACACGATCACCAAAAGCTGAATCTAGCCTCAGCTGAACGATGGACAAGGCACACATGGAATAAAGTAGGTATGGCCCTCTCGAGAGCTGAACTGCCCCTGCTTCCCAGCATATGGCCCAGAAAGCTGCAGAGTTCAATCTCAGGGATTTCTCTGGAGCAGGTGAAAGCAAAAGGCACACTAATACACCCAGCCTGTGCCATCAGGAGCTAGCACAGGTACCTGATGCTTCCATTACTCATCACAGCTTCAGCAGCAGATGAAATAGCACTACACCACCAGATACTGCAGCAGAGATCAAATCTGCTCAAAAAAGGGTGTATATCTGATTGTTTTATTCACACTACCCTAAGGTAACTCTTATTTAATATAAATAACTAGCACAGGTAAAAACCCTACAGTTGTGATTAACAGGCGAGTGTCCATGCATCTGTCTCTTCAAGTACAGCTGAGAACGGACACTGCAGTTCTACAACAGCAAAAAAAAAACCCCAAAACCAAACAAACAATCTAAAACCCAACCTATATTTTATCAGATTTGTTTTCTTCTAAGTTAGAATGTTAAAATTGTTTGATCAAAGTCAAACTGGACATAAAGGAAGAAGCTGCAATTGCACAGCAACTGATCGTATCATCTTAGGATGCCACGTAGTTTTCCTATCCTCTGGAAAAACCAATTAAAACTAGATTCCCAAATGAATTAAATTTAAGGCAGAAAACAAAAATCTCCAAAAAAAATTTAAAACCAGGCCTTCTTTATAAAAAAATAAAGATTTAAGAAGGTAAGACTGCAGTGGGAAGATAAAGTTAGGTTACTGTAGTTAACCACCACAGTAATGTTTTGTAAAGCATATCAAAAGTATAGTAAAGCAGCCCAGGTCTACTAAGGATTTACCTACAGAAATGGCCAACCTTCTCATCCAAAGGCAGAAATTATTTACAAATACTTGCAACTTGCAATTCAGAATACTAGAAATTGATCACAGACATTTATCTTTTAGCTTTTTAAAAAAACCCAGATCTAATTTAATGTTTTTTATTCTAGGTCTTTTGTAGGATTCCAAATAAATCATAAATTGTCTTTTTTGCAATAACAGCAGTTAAAGCATTTCCATGGAAACCACAAGCAAAGGCCTTAATGACTGACAGTCCATAAAAAACTACAGATACTATTTTGACCACATATTACTTTGCACCATTACAGTCATTTTCTGGCCTTCACACTGAACTGGGATTCGACAAAATAAAAGGCAATTAGTAGTAGGGCTGAAAAATGACTGAAGGGGTTTTGCACATTAGGAGCTTTTAGGGGATAAGAGATTATTATCTACAGAATTATAATGTAAATGAAGGACTTCAACAGTATTTTTTAAAGGGAATATGACAAAATAACTAGTCATCAATGAATGATAAAAATAATTTGAAGAGATTTACTGCTTCAGGGGAATGTCAGAAACATCCTATGAGGAAGGGACTGCTCCACTTCCAGTGGATTACAGTCTGCCTAAAAACTATGGTGTAAATTCTACAGAAAAAGCTATTTGAAGGACTGATGCATAGACAGAGATGCAGGATTTGAGCTCTTCTAGAGGAACACAATTAACAGCCTCAGCATAGGATCACATCTAGGATTGCAAAAGAGATTACACTGTATTATAATTCCAGCAGGGATTTAAAAAAAAAAAAAGGTTTTAGAATCATCCGGATTTGATTTATACTATTATACCCCAGTGTACAAAGCAAGTCAGATCTCAATTATAACATAAATCAATTGTGAGATTTCCAAGTATGTTTAACATAAGAGCAGAACCTTTGACCTACGGCATCCAGGTTTTGTGTGTAGATTTTTTTTTTTTTAAAGAATTTAAGTTTACAGCCAGGAACATTACATGTCTCACTGCAAATGAAAAATGACAGAGTTAAGGAGAAACACTGAAACAGAAACAAGTAATTTGATAAACTTTAATGTATGAGTTACTAAAGACATGGTTAATAAAGAGATTTAATTCAGAAATGTTACAGAAATTCTTCAATCAAAAACTAATTGTGGCATACATACTTCTAAAAACAAACATCCCTTATTACTTATTTCAAAGCCAAGGAAAATTAATACCCTGAACTACAAGAGAGAAAAAATGCCACTCAAGCCCAGCATTAAGCCACAGCTACCCACAGCTCCATCCACTACAACGCTTCTGACTTCCACAACAGATACAATGGAAATGGGGGAGAAATGGTCAACTAAGCCACATTTTTTTCCTCATTTATTTTTCTTCTCTTTTTTTAAAAAATTCTTTCCAGAATCTAGCCCATTCTCAGCTTGAAAAACCAGCACAAATCCTCAAAATCCCTTATAATATGACACTTGTTAGAGAAGACCAGAATATGACACCAAAACAAATTCTGTTCAGAATCCAGAGACATCTATCACACTGGCCCAACTGCAACTTGCTCACACGAAGATCACTGTACCATCTAAAGTGTGGATACAGCTGCAAGATGATGTTCAATTCTAAGAGCTTTGCATTCAACAAAAGGAAAAAGTATTTTAAAAAAATATGTTGTCTCACTTCCATGAAAATACTATTGTATTGGGGAAGACAGGCACCTTGTTACTCATTCTTAGTTGTACGGGCTTGTTTTTTTTAACATACAGTTCCTTGAAGCAGCCGACAGTGGGATGGGTGGGCAGTACACAAAGGAAGCAATAGTTCCAGGAAGCAAGACACCACTTTTAGTGGCAGCTGCGAGTTACATGAACTTAGCTTTAGCATAAAACAGGACCCTCTAGTGGATCCCTACATAACAGGTCAACAATCCTTGAAATCCATAGACATTCCACGCCACTTGGAAGCTACCTAATACTGTAATAAAAACTCTGCAAAGGCCTCTGTCCCACAGTCCTTACATGCTCTTGAGCAGATCACACCCACAGTACAGCCTTCCTGTACCTTCTGCAAAGTATCAAACACTAATCAAGGCAGCCTTCCATCTGATCCAAGAGAACTGGTTTAGAGTATCTTTAAAGCAATTTGATTAAATTATAAATCCACTTCTACATCAGCATGTTGTGTGGATCTGCAGGCAAAATTGTTGTCTACATGACAAATTCAACTGACAGGAGCTTAGAGGAAAAAACAACAACAGTTAGTACATACACACGAAAAGCTACTGCCTGAATTTATGCTACAAACATACATAACTTGCCTCACACCAACTTTTAACCTTCGCAACCTGAAAGTTACTGAATAATAATCACAGTTTCCTAGAAGTAGTTCATACATCAAAAAAGTTCTCAAATGAAACTCAGTTGTTAAACCAGACAGAGGTTTATGAAAAAATAAATACAGTGTTACCTGGACTAGAAATCCGGTCACGGTACTTCGGTATATCACTGCTCAGTGTCTGAAGCATAACCCACATTGTGAATGTGAAGAGTGCTGCTAGGAAGCCATAGAATACCAGATAGAATAGCAAGATCAATCCTGTAAAGAAAAAGCTAAAATTACTCTTTTTGTTTCATCTAATTCCATTACCTATTTTGAAAATCAAAGTGAGAAATTAGCAATACAATGTTTGTAATCATAAATATGCCTCTAGCATACATATGTAATTCATAGTGCACAATAATGCATACAAAGAGGTTTTCTTAATACTTTCTGAGTCTTAAAGCTTATAGGATATTTTGGCATATCTATTTTTAAGAGAGAAGCATTAAAAACCACACTTTGGGCTATGCAGGAAAGCTGGCAAAGATGACTAAGCAGTGCTTTAGGAAAAAAAAAAGTATCACTTGTTTACTGGAATTTTAGCTTTGTATCTGGTTGTTGGCAAGATGAAAGAACTGAGCAAAAAGATAAAATTATCATACTGGATCCAGACCAGGGAGGAAGCAATTGGTGCTTTAATAACATAGTTGATATTTGAGGGACCTCCACACAGAGCAGTCCTTCACACACAGCCTGTTATAAGATACTTCTCAAGGTGAAAATGCTTTCTGCCACATGTTTTCGAAAACAAACCAAGCCTTCTCTAGATTTATCCAGCATAACACACACACCTGCTCTACCAATCTACCTTGGGGACCCAGCATCCTCACCGAATTCACCAGTTACACAGATATTACCAGCTTCAACTTGTTTCATTAACTGACCACTCAATACCAACCTAAAAAAGTGTGTGGGATTCTGTTTTAAGACTGAGCTTCTGAGACTTAAGGACACATGCAGAGACTTTGTCAAAAGGAATGGATGCTATTAAAAGTACTGAGGGGACTGGATACTTGGACTGAGAGCCATCTTTAAAACCGTTCTAATTCAAAAACATAACCAAATGTTGACGCAAATTCAATTTTTATTGGATATTCTAGCTGTAAGGGTGCCATCAGAAGCCAGAGATGTAACTCGGGTGATGCCTTGAAGAGGCTACCTAGAACAGAGGCTAGACAGATTTAGAGAATCAAGGAGATATTTATTAAAAGGCCTTCAAAGGATACACCTTGTGCAGAGCAAAAGCCTGGCCAAGATGGACAATAGTCACAAGTTTCTCAGACGGATATAGGTTTGGTCTATTTGCATATCAGAGGTTAACTGTCC
>VZTF01002828.1:525287-574094 GCA_013397755.1 Cnemophilus loriae | reverse complement strand
AGCGGGCTGGGGGAGCCGGCTGGAGGAGCGGGCTGGGGGAGCGGGCTGGAGGAGCCGGCTGGGGGAGCGGGCAGCGCCGAGCGCGGCGCCCGCACGGCCCCAACGGCCCCAACAACGGCCCGGCCGCCGCTCTCCGACCCCGCCAGGCCCCTCCCAGCCCGGCTCCCGGCACCCGTGACCCCGCCATGTGCCCGGCCGGTGCAGCGCCGGGGATGCTGCGCGGCGGGGCGAGTCCTGATGCACAACCATCTTAGAGAAGTGCCAGGGCACAGAAAGGCTCGCAAGTGTAACCCCCATCTCGGCACTCGCCGTGATCCTGCACCGCCCTGAAACGCGGCGTGACGGAACACGAACGTGTCGAGATGCTCCAGAAGGGCTGTTGGTAATGTGACGCCTGGAGCAGAAGGACCCGAAAGCTCCCTTGCTGTTACGCTGCTGAAGGTGCAGGTAACACAGCACCCAACCCCCCGCCCCATCCCCCGGCCGAGAGCAGAGGAGCAGCCTCCATTCACTCTCTGGCACGATAAAGAGCTTACGTCCTGGAATTCTCTTTGCCCAATACCAAGCGGAGCAGCGGCAGCCCCCTCGCACCCCCAGCCCTGCGAGCAGCTCCAGTGTGTTCTCCCTCACAGAATTCTCAGCCGGTGTCAATAATGGCAAAACTCAAGTGTAACAGGAGAGCTCCTACATCAAAGCAGTTCTTTAAAATAGTAAGAGATCAAACCCGAGTGAAAAAGCTACGCCAGACTACATCTTAAAAATGTAAGAGGAACAATTTAAGAGATGTCTTATGAAGAAATACATATTTATCAACATGGTTAGTTGAAATCTTTACAATGATTGCAGTATTGCCGGAAAGCAGTAAATGTAAAATATAAAATGGAATAAACCTATTTTGCTCTTGAACGTCTGATTCCAGTAGTCTCTACTGTTACAGTGCATCATCTAAATCATTCTATTTGCTGTAAAACAACAGCAGAAAATAACATATTGCTCGCTAATTACTCCATGTCACACTGCTCAGCTAAAAGATTCTATTTCAGGCCAGAAATAAGCCATCTCCATTTTTATTTTTCTTCTAAATGTCACCAAGCAAAAGACTGATTGTCATTCCATTTTAACATCTGCTTTGCTGAATTATTTTTCCCAGTTTATTCCAATAGGTATCCTACACTATTAGGGAATAACATGTCAGCAACATGTACCTATATCCATCTTTTTGGACTGGGCACCATATTGGTTCAATAACATTAAAGTTTACTAGATGCAAAGAACTGAGGGAGTTAATAGAGATTTTAAAAAATCAGATTGTCTCTAAAGAACAACCAAGTGCTATATTATGCAATGAAATGTCAATATCTAAATATATTCGTATTCTTGAAAAATTAAAGAAAATGTAAAGCAAAGTATTAGAGGAACTAGTATTATCCAGCATCACTGAAACTCTTCAGTCTGCACATCGTAAAACGTAGGAATCTTTTTGTACTCTGCTCCAGTGAGTTTCAGAGGCTGTTTTACTCTGATAACTATTATGCTTGTTTTTAAAATCAGCGACCTACTGCAGCCCAGCCTGACTTGGATGGAACAGTGGATCCTCACCCCCACTGAAAATCAAGCTGTTTCCGAGATGCAAGAGGGTCAGTATTCTGACTCATGCACATATAAACCCACGAGCTACACACTGATCCCAGGTAAAATAATGGAAGGGTCCCTCCATACTCCAGTGAACACAAAGTGCTGAGTGAGGACAGCCTGATCTGCCACAGGGCTCCTGCGAGAGCCCAGGCCTGGACATCAGCCCCAGAGTTGGGGACCGGCTGGGCAGGGCCCTGGCCTGGCACAGGGACCAGCACAGCCCTGGCAGTGCCACATCACGGGAACTGGAAAAGAACTAATGCAATCTAATGGGCATAAAAACTTGTCTTCTAGAAAGCAGACATCTGCACGCATTGGTGGAGAAATGGTACAAAAACACCTGCAGCCACTTCTGGTATTTACAATAGCAGGGAAACATTAGTGATAGTTCAAAGAGTACTGAAAAATTATCCAGGGAGCAGAAAACAAGCTAACAAGAACATGAAGCTTCCACATTTCACTTTATTTAGCTTCTGAAAGAAAAAAAAAACTGGCAAGAGACTGGATTACTTTGAAAAGGTACTCAAATATAGGAAAGAGATCTTGATAGTATGACCTTTTCCACCTGGCTGACAAAGGCAATGCTATCCATTTGCTGGAAACTGGAGCAGGACAAACCTAATGTTGACATTTCCTGACTGTGAGGGCAATTAAACATTTAAATAGTTTATATCAGCAGAGATAGCGGGTATACCTTTGCTTGGGTTTTAAACATGAGATTAGATATACTTTTTAAAGACAAGTTTTAACTCAGGTTTGGAAGAAATCCAATTGTGTGTCAGGTGGCTACTGAAATACTTGAGTTGGTTCCACAGAGAGAAATGAGTGAATGGCACTGGTGGTTCTGAATATGGGTGTCTGAACACTGTCAAGTGTGGGCTCATCTCACAGACCGTTCAGCACTAAGAGTGCTCCTCAGTTTACAATTTCTTGTTTCTCTGGAAAGGCAGCTTAATCTATATGGCTGATCTTTGTAATGGCGTAATCAGTAATACCTGTTCCCCAGAGCACAAAAGGAAGAAAACCACCTTGAAAATAAGGTATGATGATGATAAAACTGTAAATAATATAATACAAAAAATTCCAAACTTTAAAAATATTGCCTAAACATAACTGCTGAGTTCATTTTAAAAATTATCATGCAGAACTCTGGGGCAAAAATAAAATATGATAGGAAGAAAGACTGTAATCATTAACAGTACAGAAACTCTGTAGAGGGCAGTTCTTCAGCACAAGTTTTTTTTAGCTTTTTTTCTTTTGTGTTGCTAAAGGGAATTTCACTTTGGCCCACTGGAGAATTCCTGAAAAGTAGAAAGCCATCCCCTTCTTTTCTAGTTTGAGTCTAGGGTGGACCACAGCATGACACAACTTTGGCACGACTTGGATAGCTCCCTGGGGCTGCTAACTTCCAGCGGGGCCTGCCCAGTCTCGTTTCAAAGCAGCTTTTGAACTGCAGGAGACATACACATCAGGCTCAAATCTGCCTCTTTATCTTCAGTTAAGTTTAAACTGGAATTAGAAGATACATGATAAACTCAGGAAGGAACAACTTCAAAAATATTGTGACTGAAAAATACTTTCTGCTTCACTGTACAAAATACCAAGACACACGTTTTCATGAGAAAAATATACACAAAAGACTTCCCACTAAAAATTAAAAAGAAAATGTCTGTCATTGTGAGAGTAGAAAGACTATAGAAACAGTTCTTGTGTTTGGGAGTTTGCCAGTGAATCAGAAAGGGCTGGTAAAAATGCATTCATTGTGCAGAGCCCCCTCACTCTTGAAAAAACTCCTTTATTCACAGAGACAAGATTCTGCTCTCATATATAGCACGATAGCTCCTGTGAAGTCAATGGGAGTTGACTTGCATTACGCAGAGGAGATTTTGCCTAGATATTCAGCATTTGTTTACAGTAGGAACAAGAGACTCTAACTATTGTTGAAAACTATTTCACTGCTTATTTTTAATACAAAGGGTTCAAAGTGAGGAAAGCTCAGTTTGTAGGAATTTCGTAACTATTAGGGGTTTTATCCAGTGTATAACACGTTGTCAGAGTTCAGTTTCAGATTTTTTTGCATGGACAAGTAAAAGAGCTTCTTAATGAAAGCTGGTTTGAGAAGAGTTTATAAAAACGAGGTATCTGTCTTAATTGCTGAAGCATTTTCTATCCTCTTGAGCTAATACTTTGTAAACAGCAATTGAGTGAGGGACCACAGGTGTTTACTGGCAAAGTCTACAAGACATCAGTGAAGTACAGGTCTGACAGAAAAAAAAAGAGCTGGGCAAGACAGCTGGCATTCAGCAGTTCATGGGTATCTCTGGGATAGGAGCAGAAAGGGCAGGGGCAAATGGGAAGCCATTAGGAAGAGGGGCTAAAGGGGGAAAATGAAGCAGAGGAGAGGCAGGGTGAGGCGTTTGGGGCCGGAAATTAAGTTTAGTGATGAAACTCACATTAATTGTCAAGTGCTGCTAAAAGAGATGGTCCCTCCTCTCCCTATTCCACTGTCCCTTCCAACCCTGGCTGTGATTTTTAGCACTGGTGCTCATTTTACCCCATGATGACCTGATTCAGAGAGCTGAACTGAAAGAAAAGGAGCTATACAAGTTTAGTTCCCTGACTCAGCTCACAAGGGAGACCAGGACAGACAGTAGGAGGAACGGGACGGACTACCCCTTTCAGTAGCAGCCCACAATTAGATTGGCAGAACCACATCCTGAGTTCAGCAGGGGACTCAGGCAGCAAGCCAAGGAGAAAGCCAGCACTGGCTAAGTCAGGAGACTGAGGCTGAAATGAAGAGTCTGTGAAGACAAAACACTGTTGAAAAATTGATGTTGGACGGAATGAAAGGCCTAGAGAAGTGAGGTCAGGTTTGGAAGGAGGAAGAGGATGGAAAGAAATCACAGGAGTCTGTCCTTGCTGCAGCATTATGTTCTGCCCTTGAAAATACATTAGAAAATACTAAATTTCACTATTCCTTTACCACCAAATTTTCTGATGCATATTATGAGCCCATGTACATACATCATTGCCTTCTGTTGTCGCAGATGATGACAACTCCTTACTCCTACCAGTAATCAATGCATGCAGCAGGGAAGTCTTTTGCAGTCATCTAATCTTACTGATAAAAGCAGTGGTATCATACCAACATGATAGTACTGACATGTCTCTAAGTCATTAAAAAAACGGGAAAAAATATTAAACAACAACAAAACAAAAGAAGGCAAAGGAACTTTGAACACCTGTAAGCTACAAAACACAGTTTTTAAAGGTTGATTCATACATGGCTAAAGACAAGCAAGAAAGACTCATTATAAACTTTTCCTCTAGAAGAGATACCTACAAAACCAAAAATCTTTGGAAGACAAAATTTGATTTAAATTTTTCTGGTTTTTATCTGGTATGTCTGTTAAGATATCTGTCACATGAAAGTGTTCATCTTTTTCATTCAGTTTTCCTTCTGTATCTGCATTTCCCTACTGATGTAAATTTAGTCTATATAATGCAGCAGTTTGTGCAGATGACCCTGAAATATAATAGGTTGCCCGTCTAATTTACTTAAATGGTACTGAGAAATTGTCCCACGATGGGAACTAGTATTTTCAGTTTTCCCAGTCTAGCTTTCTTCCCCCAGCTGAGTCACTGAATCCCTTAGTGATCTTGAACAAATCGTTTGATTTAATTGCACCCAAATCAAGCCAGCGGGATAAGTAAAGTAAAAAGCAGCTTTTCCCTGCAAACCAAACCCTGTGCCTGAACTGTGCCTTCCCCAGTAACCAGACACGAGTGAGAATAACACATTTCCCCTTGGGACCATCATGAGGGAGTCAAACATTCCAAATGTGTTTCAAAACCTAGAAGATGGGTTCAAGTTTGGTCTTGAAAGATATTCTTGCTAATCCAGTAATTAACATGATGGTTTTCCATAGAATAAAGAATCTTAAATATTTAGAAGCATATGATTATAGTGTTTTTAAAGGAGTTACCATTACTTAAAACATATTAATTTACTTGTTCACTTCAAACAGACTAGATCTCAACTGTTATGTTTTTTAAACTCTGGTGGCTTACTTAATGAATGCTTGTGACTCATAAGACCTATTATTAGTCCTTCTGAGCATACATTAGCTAAAAAAATTATAGCAAGCCAGGTTTTATGTACTGTTTAGCAGAAAGTTCACAGTATTATATAAACTATTGCAATGTAGTTCCCCTTTAACTATTAAAAATGTATTGTAACCTACTTGCTTTGGGTATGTTCCATTTTACTTCCTAATCCAAATAGTGTGTGTTACAGACATACACCTTAGTGATGGTGGCATCAAACTGAAGTTATAAAAATATTGAACCAGCTGCTACACAGGAACAGCTCCTGACTGATATTTTATCTGAGGTTATTTACTAAGTCTTTGTGAGTATGTCTGCCCCTCGGTGAGAGCTAGATTTGTTAAAAAGCCAACCACCTTCCTCTCTCATTAACCACAAATGATACTGCAGATGCTTAACATTTTTTCCATGAAGTCCTACATCCATCTGTTCCTGATAAATTCACTCGTAGGGAGTATCCCTATAGTAAGTACAATTGTGGAACGCCCACACGAAGTCACAAGGCTTACAAATTGAGATAATATCCACTTTTTATGCTAGGCAGTTAATCTGTTTATTTATATGATTTTTGAAAAGGAAGTTGAAAAAAGAGAACTTTTGAAAATGGAAAAGGAAAGCCAGCATTTTCTTTCTAGTCTAAATGTGTGGGAGTTCCACCAGTACTCTATTTTTGGTCTGACTTTTTTACAGCATTTTTGGTAAGATTGTTCTACCCTTACACAAATTAATACATAATTTTAAACTTAATTATAAACTCCTAGCAATTTAGTTTTGTTGATTTTTAACTATCTGTGGTTTTGAAAAGGCAGTAGATACACTGTAGTCTATAACATAATTTCATAATTAAGTATTACAGGAATAATATAAAAGAATTGGAGCTACATAGGATCCATGTGCCCATTTATTTTTGACTCTTCAGGCTCCCGCATATTTCATTCCCAGTAAATGCTAGCAGATTTTCCCAAAAGGGCCACCAATAAAGGCTTTCAATTATTTTTTAAGTGGATTTTCCAATTTGTCTCACATTTGAACAAGCACATACAACTGACCTCCCTTTCCATTGCTTCCTAATCACAATACAATCTAAAAATACCTATTCTACCTCCTATTGCCAGATGCAATCCTTTGAAAGGAAGGAAACTATACTTAAACAGAACATTTAACTTCTCTGTCTCTACTTTAAGGGCAACAGTGGTTACTACAAGATGATGGGAAAAAAATTTTAAAACATGGTGGCTTGGGAAAGTTTTTTTTCAGATTCATACTGCAGACAAAAACAACAGAAATCCACACTTGAGTGCTCACATAATAAGCAAAGCTGCTGTATCTTCTCCTGTGCTGGGAGAGATACTTGCCATACATGAATGGAAGTGTTTGAGCAGGAGGAGCAGGATCTAGTCCACTGAAAAATCAAAAGAAAACCCTGTCAAAATGTGGTCTGTTATAATCACAAAGCCTACGAGAAAATAAAATATTAAACTACAAACAAACCCTGAGATGTTCTACATCCTTGTTATTGCAGTTCTCTGCTGCTGTAATTGTAACGGGCACTTTGTTTTAATACCATCAATCTTCATTTTTTATTTATTTGCTAAATTGTTTGCTAACATGAGAAAGACAAGATCATTTATAATAAAAGCCCATCTGCATAGATTTGCACAAATATAACTGCACGTTCTAATGCTCAGACAAGGACATATTGATTGTATCTGAGATCCATTTGTTAACAAATCTGGGGCCATAGAAATGGATTTTTTAAAAGTAATTCCATAACAGATAAAATAAAGTACTTACAGCCATCCTAAGGAGCAAAACTGGTTGTGATTTCTGGCAGAAATCATAGTGCAGCTTCCAGGTGTGGAAGATGATTTATGAAATCGATGAAAGAACTGTATTTCATATTTGCTCTGAAGAGCAGCGCTGTGTTCTCAGCATTTAAACACAAACTAAGCACAGCTGGCCACTGCACTGAACACACCTGTCGTGCTAAGGCTGCTGTACAGCTGCTGTCCTTGCACTTCATGTCAAGAAGGACTACTCAAATCTGGCACATAGAAAAGGTCATTAGCAAGGTTATTAAAGGTTATTAACCAATACTTGAGAGGAATGACTTCCCTGTGTAACTATAATAGAAAAATACAGAGTTAATCACATTGAAAACATTGAAGTGACTGCAGAGAAAATAGTTATTTTGTGTAGATAAGAGGCAACGAATTCATACTCAAATCCATTATATATTGTCCCAAACAGTGTTCAAATAAATACTACACCAGGAAATACTAAACATCTGCCTTAGATTTGACCATGAAATACAATTATAGCTGTCCCCTCCTCTTTGATAATTGTCAAATGGTTGAGATGATCTCAGTAAGAGCAGATTTTTTGTTAGATCCTGAATCATTGTCAGGAGCCACAGTGGAGTCCAGGTAGGGCAGCTATAATCTGTGTCTTGTAGGTATATGTTCTGTATTTTAAAATATTCTTAGAAGGGGGCCCAATTTCAAAACTTGGTTTTAAATTAGGTCTTTTTATTTAATCATTTAAGAAATCATACTACCAAGACACAAACCCAGTTCATCTTATCTACATATACAAATAAACTGGGAGACAAGTAAGCCACTAACTGGAAACTCTGTATTTAGGTGGGAGGAGGAATTGTTTATGCAGCATAAGGAATTGTCAGCAATTATTGCTAAACAATGTTCTTGAACACAGACCTAAGAAATTCTGGGTTTCGGGGAAGCCAGTGGGGATTCACATTTTGCCACTAGTGCCATTTCCATAGCAGAAAGACACAAACCCTCATTTGCAATCCTCAGCCACTAACTTTGCAAAAGCTTGTAACTCTATGCAAAAATCATAATTTTATTTTAATTTCCTGCATTGCATTAAATTACAAAGCTGTAAGTATTCTAGTTTTATCATTGTTGTCTTTGCATTTTAAGTACATTTGGGGCAGACTTCTTAACCTGTGATTAATGTGCAGGTGGAAAATAACAAGTTAATGATGAGACAAAGATTACAGCTTTTGCTTTGCTTCTGGCTTATGCAGAGATTCTGTGTGCTTTTACAGAGATTTCCAGGGCTGGTTCCAAGCCTTTACCTTGTGAGATACATACTCTGCTGTTTCCTAGACATAAGATTTTTCTTCTTTTGGCTCAAGTAATACATAATCAATTTGTAGAGACAATTATCTGATTAAGATTCCTATTAAATAAAAAATCCCTTCTTTCATGTTACTTTTCTAAGTTTGTTTTCAGCTTGAGTCAAGTAGTGCTGGGTTCAGTACACTACTTGTTTTGCATTTCAACAACTTATTTCAGAATAAATCTTCTGGCACCTTAAAATCTGAAGTATTCTTTTACTAGAACTAATGCCTGTTGCTCAAGTCAGAAAAGAAGGACAATGTATTTTCATAAGGTATTTTGTCCTACCATATAGTTAAAAATATGTTTTTTTTCTTTCTCTAAGACTTTTCCCTGCTCTAAAAAGGGTTAATATTAAACATAAAGTAAATAAAAATGCTGCTGTTTGAACTTGAAGCAGCAGAATAGCCAAAAAAATCCTTAGGGTGTCACTTAGTATTACACAGATAAGCATCTGTGACCACAGAGACTCTTATAAAATACAAGTTTTTTTTAACTGAGTTCTTCTGAGCACGTATACTATGCTCTCAAGCTGTTCTCCTTGGGTCTCCTTGTGTCTTCCTTCCCCAGTGCTTTGCTTCTCTAGTGAAATAAAAGCCCTTTACGTTGACAAAACCATTTGTGTTTTCACTAGAAGCAGAAAACTACACAAATGGCTGTGCAGTAATCTATAAATTGTGTGTTGAGCAACTGAGAAATTGGTAGGTAAAGCATTCCTCTAGAGATGGATACACAAAAGTTCATTGCAGTTGGTTTAGTATGTACAATTACTTTAGATGCCTTGGTGTTTGCCTGATGGTTGTAGGCTTAAGGGGAGTTTTCACTTACTGTTAGAAAATAAATAAATTTCTTCTAAACAGTCCAAATATTTTCATATCATCTAGGTGACTCAGAGATGTGTGTCAAAGTCTGAAACATTTCTTCATTCTCTTATTTATCAGTTCTGCTGGTAGAAGCATTAATTGTAGTCTGCTAGCTATATAAAGGAAAAAACAAATTAATAGAGGGTTGTTCACTTGATATACTATAAATTAGAAAGTATTTCCAAGGGGAAAAGAAAGATTCAGGCAGAATTTGTTCTCTTGCTATTGTAGAAAAAAAAGGCATTGTTCTTTTAGAATAATAGCTCTTACAGTATGAGTCTATTTTTCTCCTTACCGGAAGATTGCAGGAACAGAACACAATTAATGCATTTACTGCCACTCCTGATTAAAATGAAGATTTAAGGTCTTGCATATCCTGTCTTAAACTGATTTCCAAATGTCTGTTTTTCAGATAATGTCAATATGATGGTCATTTCAGGACAATACTTTACAGTCTGGAACACTGACCATTCCATGGATCTCAGAATAACAAATTATCCCTGTGTCCATCCAGACAAAAACTGGAATACGTTTGTTAATATAACTCACTAATTACAACTTTCTCCCCTCAAGATTAGTGATTTTCATTACTGTTTTAATTTATAGTTCTCCAATTAAAAACTTTCCCTCTGTTTTACTCTAAACGAAAGACTAAACAGATACCTGTATCTGATTAATTCCTCAATTAATTAGCCCTGCATAAATATGATTGGGACAACACACTGAAGGGGTGTGCGAGATTTATGCTCTATTTCTACACAGAAGATAATTTCATCACACATGTCTGGTCTTGGGTCTATTAGCATAATAAAACTAAAAACCTTGTCATATGATACCCATGGCCAGCCTTTGACTTCTGACTTTACCAAACATCTTCATCACCTTGTTCTTCTCACTGAAAAAAGAATAGCAAAATATCTAAGAACTTGTGCTGCATATGTGCTTAGAGAGTGCACTGAAATCACAAGTATAACCACTGAGGATATGGTGTAACTGCAATAACTAACTCACCAGTTTTAAAGGAGACCGAGTTTCAGAACTGATGCATTCACTTCAAAGGAGTTCAGTTAAATTCAGTAAATCTCAACATTTTTTTAAAAGATAGAAGATATGGAATCCTGAAAATCAGGGTCATATTTTATTCAATAGCAAAAGCAATTAAATAATTCCTGTGCAGTAAGAGATCAACATTCATAAAGCCAGTAACTTTCATGCACTTAGAGAAAAAAGTTAAATTTGGTTAGGAATCACCTGAGGTCACCCACCCCCTGCCTGGAACTGTCTGTTTTTTCAGGAATGTATCAAAATTTGAAAGTGAATCCATCCCTACATAAACTAGAGCAGATTCTTACACTGTGGCCATTCTGCAGAGCCTGTTTCCTTCACTGCCATTAGCTTCACAGATGAAAAGGAGCTGTTTAAGGTGAGGAAACTGTTGGCACCAAAATAAACTAGCTTGGCAAAAGATCAGGAGGTTTCAATCTCTTGGCAAGAAATCAAAGTTTCCTTCCTTTCTTTGTTTAAAACACTTGATCCGCTATTCTCTGACCAAAGCATATGGAAAATTCTGAAGAGATTATCCATTCCTTTATTCCTTTCCCTGCCTGGAACTGAAGTAACCTGAGCCTTTAGAAAGACCAAATATAAGAGTACATACTCAGTTTTGGTTCTTATGGGTAGTAGATCCTAGGTTAGGGTTATGAATTCATGAATTACAGGACTTTTCATCGAGGATCTGTCACCACATTTTCATTCACATCAAAAAGAATATAACATCTTGATTTAGTATTGACACAGAAATGGGAAGAGGAGCAAAAATATGACCTGCAGAAATGAGAAAAATCACCTGGGGGGGTGGAATTTAGGAAAACCAGTATTCGAACATTTATCCATTTCTCGATTTAACAGAATAGAACTCTCATTATGGGATGTCTTATACTCAAATGAAAGCATGAAAATTCTTACATCGTATCAGACAATATATCATTATCAAATTATTTTAAGCAGCATACAAAGTATCCTTACAATTTAGTAAGAGCATATTTTCTGATTTCTTCCTCTGTACCTGATGAAAAGATGCAGTTGCGCAATACAGCTACAGAACACAGCATCCCACATTTCTTCAAAAAGTACTGAGAATGTTCCTGCTTTTACTATTTATTAAATAAAACCAGATCTGAGTATCAATAGATGCATAACTGTAGAATCATTACGCCTTTTCACAGCCTCTCAGAGAGTTCATCCTTTTTAATGCAGTACCTTAAACTTGAAATTTTTTATGCAAGTGTGCTCTGGCATTAGTTTGATGGTAGGTTCCAGATTTTGGCACTATCATTTCTAACTTTCACTAAGTTAGCGTGGGAAACCAGAAGTTTACATACTTGTATATACTGTTAGCAGCACTGCTTAGCTGTCTTAATCGAATATCCAGAATTAAGTCTTTGTCTTCACTCTATACAGCAAGATATTTAAATTGGTCTCTTCAAACTTTACTTAATATTAGGATGAATATTTCTGTGTGGATGCTGATTAAAACAGCCTGCAGCAGTGATACAGTTTATTTACAGACACGGGCAGTAGTTGTACTAGGGAACTGATGTGAGTTAAAATATCTCCTTTTTGCTTAAGAAAATATTCCTTAAACAACAGCCTAATTTTCAATATATGTTGATTTCATATTTCTCATCTTTTTGGCCACCAGGAAATTACTCATGTATCATTATCTTCTCAAGGTAACTCTGTTTTTACCAACTTCATCACAATTTTGGGGTCAAAAATAGTCCCTTATCTGTTTGTAAAATTGCATTAATGTATCATGTCCTAATAGGGAATAGGATAGAAGTTAGCCTGGAGGAAGGCATGAAACCTTGTAAAGAAAAGAAAGGAAAAATTCCTCTATGCTTCAGAAAAACCTTTGCCTAATGATTGTTGTCAAATCAGATTCATAGTTCTTGCATAATTAGGATAGAATAAAACAGATTTACAAGCCAGATGCCATATTTGAGATTACTATTCTGTCAGCTCGTCCTGTACGAGTTCACCAGAGTTTCCTTCTCTTGTTCATAACATCCTGTTGTCATGAACAAGACATTGCTCTTGGTATTCATTGTTTAAGGTATTATGTTTTGGAAATAGAAGCAGAATTCTTTTGCCTTGTTTGTAAACCAGGCCTCTTTCTAGTTGTTGCAGCGTAACAGGCTAAATTGGTAATTGGTACGAGCAGTTCTTCCTTGTGATCCTGGTGTTATTATTACTCATAATGTAATAACTATCCATACTTCTTACTATGAATTTAATTCCTTCCTACAAGGAAATGCACAAACAGGAACACTTTATAGCCTTCCTGTCTGGTATTGTTGCAGACATTCTCTCACTGGTTCCACTCCAATCATCCATTTCTATCAAGAAATAGCTCTACTGTCACTCGATCTAGAGAAGCCATTCCTCACAGTGGGACTGAACTGACTCCATGCATTATGAAACCTGACTTCCTTCTGCGCACTTTCACCCTCCCAAAGCCACTTCTGCCTTCCATGCTGGTGATGCCAGCAGCAGGCTCAAGCCCTCATATCACCACAGCACTATGCTCTGCTCTGTGTCCTCTGAGAAGTCCAGGATATGGGAACCGTTTCCCTCTTTGTAGTTCCATTGATGTATTTGCACAGACTGAGCACTAAGCACTGCAGACCAGCAGTGGAGCTAAAAGAAAGCTTCCACCGCTGTCCAAAAGGTGTACAGTGGGAATAGAATGTATTGCTGTAGGAATGTTTGCAGACAAGAGTGATTAACAAATCTGCTCTTACTTGCAGTAGCCCATTTACCCCAGCGATTCAAAAGTCACGAGACAGGTCTAGCACATCCCATGTCATGCTTGCTTGAAGTCTTGCAAAGCAAACATAACTGAACATTCCTGTACAATAGCTGTTTTTTTAAACAGTTACTTCACTATTGTTAACTGAACTACAAGTTATGACAAGTGATATATCCATAGTCATCCCTTTGGCATTCTTTATAAAAACATGAATCACGGAAACATTCATCATGAGGAACTCCCATCATAAGGACGTGTACACAGTGTGTCGTTCAGCCTCGCTGTATCTTTCCACTCTGTAAAATGTAACTGTCAGAACAACTTCAATGAATTGTACAGGCCAACACGTACGTTTGGTAAAGCACAACTGATAAAACACATGTCAGAATTCATTAGTTATGTTTAACTTCAAGTAATGCTTGTGTACAGAGGAAAAATGAAATTTTTCTTTCTTTGTAAGTCATTCTACCAAACACTGCAATAGCACCATATTGGTGTACATTAACCGATAGAAAACAAAACACTTGGAAGAACTGGCCAACTAACAAAGCTCAGACATTGAAAAGTATGGATAAAGAACATAAACAGGATAAAGTAACTACTAAACCAGATTGTGCTTGCTCTTGGTCAACAGGAAAGGGAGGAATTAACCACTGCAGCTGCCCCAAAATTGTCAGAAGGAAAGGAGTAGACTTAACATATCCAGAAGCCCTTTCAAAGAGATTTTTTCCCATGTTTTTACTCACAAAAGCCTTTCACCACTTAGGGTCAACACTAAATGGTGTTGACAGCTATTGGTTATGGCACCTTTTGCCTGTCTAAGATACAGAAGTAACAGTAAGTTTCTCTGAAAACGGAAATGGCTTCATTCAGAATTGCGCCAGTTTTCTGGTGGTGACAGGAGAGGGTACACAGGTGGGGTAAATATAAAAACCATCTGCTATGCCGTATAAAAGGAAAGGAACTCAGGAGAAGGGTGCTACCTACAGACATCACCAGGCATGTTTTCCCATGCATCAAGGTACTTGAATTCCAAGAGATACAGTGACACCCCCTGTGTTCTTACTCCTGCTCTTTTCCAGGCAAGAGATGCCAAAAAGATTTCCACTCCCTAAGGAAGAAGGCTAACTGCTAAGAATTTCGTACTAGCTCTGCTCAGGTTCAGAAAGTTATATAAATGAAACTCAAGAGAAATACCAAGCAATGATTTCCTAAGAAACATTAATCTTTTGGTCTATTTTTTTTAAATGAAATACTAGATTGAGTGTTACTTGCTGTAATGATGCAGTGCCAAATCATAAAATGTCGTGTGCTTAATTGAGCTGGTTTTCAGTTTCTGCCCGTGCACTCCTCACTGTGCCCGTGCAGCTTCCCAAGGCCGTTGTGACACAAAGTTCCAAATGCACTCCCTGAGCTGCACTGATCACAGGGGGCCTTTACCCAAACATTACACGTCAGGTCTCATACTGTAAAGCACCAGTAACATCTTTCACCTGTAGATTTCAAAATTGATGTGTTTGTCACTTGGGCAAAATGTATGCTCTGCTTTTAGCAGAAGTCCCAGAACTGGTAGGATTTTCAGTGCTTCTATGGCGCTATGAGCCATAGTTGCTAAGATCTTTATGAAAATCCTATTATGGAGAAACATCACCGTATATAAAAAAATACTTCCTTTACAATTCATTACAGCACAAAGAGATTAAATGTTTTGGTATTAAAAAACTAATGATAAAAAGATGAAAAATTATTGTCATAACATAAAACAAGCAATTTATATTTTTTAAGGTAAATAACATGAGCATACTTACTTATCCTTATCATAGATGTGGATATTCAGATCAGAAAAATGTTATATATATATCATTAAAAGCTGTAAAAGCAACAATATTTTAAATACAGTATTATAAGCATTTCATTTCTAAAAAAATGATGATATTAAAATTATATAAAACCACGCATCACTTTATAACTACAACTGTACAATTTCAGGCATCTGCTCTAAGTACAGATCTCATCTTACTTCTGTATTGGCATTTGTTTATGGTTGAAGAAATAACTATCTCAAGTACTATATTTGTTATGATGCTTTTAGCTTAATGTAAAGTTGCCTTCCCTAATAAAGATGCAACTGGTAGCCAGAAATTTGCACACGGGTTCCTATTACTAAATCTATTTCATATTAGAATATAAAAGTGAACTACTTGCTGCAACACAAGGTATTTATTGACTACATGAGCCTTTGCCATCAAACAACTGAAGGTACTTAGTACCACTGAGAAATAATCTCTGTGAACAATGATTTCATTAGGTTAATATTGATACCAAACATCATTTTGTCTCTGCTCAGTGAAATGAGGGGAGTAATGGTAAGGGAAAGAGAGATAGTATCAGAAAAAAATCTGGACTTGAGATACAAGGGAAAGGTGTTTCTCTTACACCCTCTCAGAGCCAGCAGCCTTTCTTCAGTGTTGTTGAACTTTAAATTATGTTCTTATAAGAACACATCAAGCCACTACGAATCTCACATTTCAGCCTGCTACAGTTAGAAATACCAAACAGTTCCAACAGCTCGGCTGAGTAAAACAGGGCAGGAAAGACAGCACTGTTAGTACAATGTCTGTAGAGTGGCCAGGGCACTCTGTAACCTTTCACAGATGGCAATTAATGCAATAGAGTTCATAATTTAGTTTTTTAGATTATATTAGCACTTGAATGCATCTTATCTGCTGGAAAAAGAGGCAGCCAAATGAGACACCACAACATTGGCAAAGCAGGAAAAAGGGAGACAGCTAGAAGAAAAAAAATTGCAGTTTCAAATTACATAATTTCCTTTTGCCACAACAACTCAAGTGATCCACAACCACATGGTTTTTGTCCTCCCCCAAAGTCATCCCTCATTTTCTATCATAAACATCCAATGATCTGGTCAATACTTTTGACTTGGGCCCTGCTCTTGCAACACTTGCATACATATTTAAGTTTACTCACATGAGTTGTATCTTTGGTTGCAGTAAGACAATTCATTGAACATGTAAATCTTTTGGGATTCCTGGCTTTTTGTTAAGGTGAAGCAGGTTGTTAAAATAACTTTGCTCCTGAAAGTTTAACAAGGAACTTTACAGTGGCAGGAAGAAGAAAAGAACCAAGCATTTCACAGATTCCTTAAAAAAATTTGAAAATAATTTTTAAAAGACTCACTGAAAATGCTAACAGGAATACAGAAATAATCTTTGTCCTGCTCCCTCTCAATAGTGCAAATAGAAATTGTCCATGTTGTAAAAAGAGAATTTTAGAAAATTAAAATGAATATTTCAAACGAACACATTCTTCTCTGTCATACGCTCTGCCAAACTGTGCATTATCAGACTTCTGATGTGTTACTCTGAATGATTCATGAAACACTTAATATTATGGATCTCACCGATGCACATCCTGCTGGGATTAGTGACACTACAACATTTCTAAAACTAAATAACCCAGTGTTATGCATACACGGTGTCTCGAATTCACAGATCTCAGTATTGCAACACATTTTGAAAAATGCAGCCTTGCAGCACCCGGTATCACAGGGGATATGTGGTTCTAACAGGACATTAAATTCTGGTTCTATCTATATATAACCTCTTTCTAAATGGGAACTCAAAACTCAGTTATGCACTGGAAAACCTACAGCCATTTCAGAGTACTGCAGTATGATTCTGGAGGATTTTTGAAACAGCATTTTTATGGATTTGAGGTATATCAATTCAGGACAGAAGTTTGATGCCACCGGCACTAACAGGTCTGGCCTAGATGTAATAAGGTAGTGGTTGTGGGTTTTGTGTTTTGTGGGTTTTTAAAAGTGCATCTAATAATAAAGTTTTCTGTCTTGGTTTCTTAAATATATTCGCCTAGTATATTTATTACCACTGTGAGAGAGTTCTGCAGGTGGGAGCAATGAGAAAGAAAATCAATGGATGTCAGTAGTGGAAGCGCACTTATAAATCCATACCAGGACCACAACTCAACTTCCTCTGCTTTTCACAATCTTTCAGGATCATCCTTCTCAACTAAAAGACCAAGTCAGAATTCAGCTTATATTGTTTAAACTATTTGACAGAAAGTCTCCGCTCAAAAGGCAGACAATTTTATGCTCATAATTCATGAACAGAATTACCCACTAATCCTAACTAACACTGTTATTCTTGATTTTTCACTTGAATATTAAGTGTATAAAGCACTGGAAAATCAAATTTAAAAGGAAAAAAGAGCAATTCTTTTTCTACTCAGAACAACACAAAGTATTATCAATGTATTACTTAGCTGTGACTAAAACACAAAGTACTTAAAACTAAAGAGTTTGGGATGCACTATTAGGTTATAAATAAATAGCAATGCTCTGTGCTGCACATGACAGATCTGAGCACAGAAAACATTGTATCTACAGGTTTTCCTCTTCTAAAACAGACGTGTGAGTTAATCCCAGTATCTAGTTAAAAGAAGTCCTCGAGTTCAGTAGGAGGTTTGCTGTATGAAAAACAGAAAATGGGGCATTTGCAGCCTCCAGGACTCCAAAGAATGAAGCCATTTCAACGTCCACTTTAGTCAATGGAAATTATGGCCGGATAGATGACAGTGACCAGCATGTGCAGGATCAGTTTTAAAAGTTGTGCAAAGAACAACTTCTTATTTTCTTACCACAGAAAATCAGCAGGAGGCATCTCATGAGTAATACACTTCACCAGTAGCACGTATTCATAGCAATATTCCCAAATAATTCAATTTAGGTTGCCATAAAATTGAAAAATAAAAACACATCAAAATTTGCATGAGAATCGATAAACATCTGAAGATAGTTTCAACTTGCATACATAACCTTTTCACCATTACAGCACTTAACAGTATAATGCATTTTGCAACTTGAATTAAAATCTATATTACACTGAAATAAATGTCTTGTAAAAAGTCAATTACAAATTGCTTTGGTCTATCTGTAGCTTAACTTATCATCAAAATACAGAAAAATTATCAGGAAATCTGATATAAGTTTAAAATTGCCAAAAACAATGTGTATTTACTTACAAATACATTTTCTTTGTATATGGTATTATCACTTAAAAGAATACACTTAGTAATAATAAATAAATGCTTTATTCCATTAAACTGGTGCAATCTTATCTTCATTCCATTAAAATAACTTTTGAAAAGAGTTTGATCCTGTTGTTCTTATTTCCTAGTGATATGTAAAGCTTTCTTTGTATCTTACGACAATTTGAAAATATTAAAATAAACCACCCAAAAACTATCAGCTCTTAACAGACAGACTGGCTAACCAAAGGGATTCCAAGTTTTACATGGTATATGAGCTCCACTGTCCGAGATTACTTGAAAATTAAAAAATCCTTCCTGAAAACTGTAGAACAAAGAGGAAATGTTAGTAGAAATAACAAGAAAAAAGAAAGAAAACCAACAAATCATTGTATTCAAAACAGTAATCAGTCATTTTCAAAAGCTGTTGCGTCTTTATCATTGCTTTTTGTATTTCAGAATTTCTATTCTAAGCTGCTTGGCGAAATATGGTTTTTCATTTGATACATCTCCAATAACACAAAAATATC
Organism: Cnemophilus loriae; assembly: GCA_013397755.1. Lineage (NCBI taxonomy): Eukaryota > Metazoa > Chordata > Aves > Passeriformes > Corvidae > Cnemophilus > Cnemophilus loriae. The sequence continues at coordinate 554,935 of VZTF01002828.1, read as the reverse complement.
TCCTTTCTTAGAGCAAAGGAAAATAATACAGTCTATTCAGCTGGTGGTCCTACATAGCCTGTCAATGTCACATTACACTGGCTGGTTCTTCTCAAGCAGCTGTACTGAGTTTCTGAAACAGAGTCAGAATATGGAAAGTTCTGAGGTGGTTTCTACTCTTTTTGGTAATGATATAATTACAACAACAAACAAACTCCTGACTTAGCTTCCCCTCCGTTTGCATAACCTCCAGAAACTACTCTGTTGGGATCATTCAGTTCGTCAAACAGTCCTGTTTCAATGATTTCTTCCTGCCAGGGTATAGGGACAGCACCTGTTGCAAACTTTTTGAAGAACTTCTTGTCTTTGTCATCAAACTCAATTCCTCGTATTTCAGAGAAGTCAGCAATGTCTGCAACATCTTTGGCATAGACAACTGATGGATCTGGCACAAATGGAGGGTCAACAAGGTTTGCCTCTAGCCTGTGGAAATTTATCGTTTTGAAGAAGCTGTGTTTTCTTGGGTCATCATCTTCATTCCTGCAATAAGGCAAAAGTTTGTTCATCAGTATGATGTTTTGCTCTCAGAGAGATACAGGGGTGTCTGTGTTTTGTACATGAGAGTACTTTAAAATAAGGGGGGGGATATATATATAGCATGCAAAACAATTCCTTTTTTCCTAACCAAAGAACGCTGCATTGTGCAGCGTAAGTCAAGCTAAGAAGCTGAAAACATTCTGATCCCATTACTCATTACTCCACCTCTCAGGGTATATCAGCCCAGGCAAGGCGCCACGCAGGAGCTGCAGTGCTGCATCTCGGATACCCCACCCAAAGGTCACTTCCACCAGAACTGAACCTACAGCAGGATGGGGAGGGGGAGTATTGGATTTACTGTCCCCCAAGGGAAGTTCAGTGATTGGCTCCATATCACCTAGGATAAGAGTATCTATACTATAGGGTAAGAATATGCATTGAACTCTAGAATGGGTACATTGGGTTAATACATCTATAGACTGACTCTTAGCAGCAATAGTCTGAATAGGAAGCTGGTGACTAATGACAATTCTGGTTTTATCTTAATTCAAAGCACTTGCACATTTACATCCTAAAACTCAGTTATGTCACTCAAATAAACACTCCCACTTTTAGTGACTGTTCATTCAAAATAACTACTCTTATAAATTAACAAAGATTTTTTAGGCAAGAGATTCACAGGTTACGACATTAACATAAGTATGTTTGCCACTGTCACAAACATAATCCTTTGTTAATATAGTTAAAACCCAATAATAAAAACCAGAAAGGATTAAATCACTGTAAATGTTTAAGTTAAATAAATCTTATGAAAAACAACAGCAGACCTCAGGGAGAACTTCAGCTGTAAAAGAACTAGTGAATTTTTTTACTGTTGACCCACAGAGAGACTTGTAGGATATTTTCTGATGATAAAAATCATCTGAGCCTCAAATGTGTGCTTGTTGAAGCATGACCAAAGACCACAGCTTTTGAGCTGTGCCTTTAGTGTCAAGGCATGCAAAGTCTGAATTTGGAATTCTAGAGAAAGGAGGAGCAGAGAGGAGCACTGTCTTTTCTACACCTATGCATTCTTTGTTTAACGTACTTATAGATGCACTGCTCTTGAAAACAGTAATATAGGAAAACTAAATTTGTTTGCATTTTGGCTTCAGAAAATGGTAGTTCCTAACACACGTTAAAAGTTCCTCACTTTTTTCTTTTCCAACTTCTTTACAAAATCAAACTTAGCAAAGTGTAAGCTCTCATGTATTTCTAGACAATATTCTATGAATAAAATGTAATGCAAACCTTTGGCAAGTCTTTCTATCTTCATGAATGTGCAGAAGCACCATATAGAAGCAGTAGATTTGTGTGACTATGGAAAAATCTTTATTTTTTAAATCCTCATTTCCATGCATGCAGAACAGTTCGTCCAGCTTGGCACTACTGCCTGCTCCTCATGCTGCCCTGCGGTGCTTCTGGCCTGCCTTGGTGCTCCCTGGGCACAGCAGACATGAAACCACCAGCTGCCCTCTTCAGCCCCTTGCTAGAAAATTGTCACTTTGCACCTCTGCTGCCCAGTTCTTCTGAGAAAGCCACCACCAGCCACTACCCACTGTATACCACCATGAACGACCAGGATGCCAAATCACAGCCTAAAGAATGATGGATGCTGCCATCCGGGCACGCTGGGCAATGAAAAATATGATGTCTTCAACCCTCAAGCACCATATGAACAAAATTATGGATGTACAGATTAAGCCAACAGGTATCTTGACTTCTGCATATCCATAGGCTTGCAAAATCATCTCCTACCTTACCTAGCCAGTGATAACCAAGTATTTGAGCAGCCTGACATGATTTATTTACAGCCACTGTTAGCCTGAAGTGCATTTCAGCTGCTGTTCAAATTAACTGGTGTCCTGGAACACTGGTGAGCCAGTAGTGCTGACTGGGCAGATGCACTCACAAAAATCTCCCTTTATTTTGCTTTTCCTTTCTGTAACATAAACCAAAAAGCACTAGCAGCTGGTGGAGGTTTCAAAATGGATTGCTGTAGTGTTCCTCATCCTGAAACCATAAAAAGTTAAAAAATGTAAAGCTACATGAATGCCATCTACTGGAACTGAGACATCTTCCAATTAGCTGGAGATGAACCTGAGCTCATCTGTGAACTGCATTTTTACGTAACTTAAATAGGAAGAGCAAATGAACTCACATGAAGTGGGTCAATTTTGTATTCTTCCATTAAAAAAAAAAAATTAAGAATAACTTTACAGGTTTGGGATTTGAGATATCAGTCCCAAAAAGCTTGAGTGGAGAAAAGGGGTTACATCTTTCCTGAGTTAGCTAGTGAAATCACATCTTCAGTAGAAAAGTGGAGGGTTTTAAAAGGTCAGGTGTACAAAATAAAGCTGTCTTTGAGCAGCTTTAACTTATGCAACAGGCACTTCTGTGGATAAAGCTCTTGTTGTCCTTAGTAGAATTACAGTGCTAATCTTTACATAAGGATGAGCTGTCCTGAATAGTATCACCCTGTTTAAGAGGTATGTGCAGGTGCAGGCTTTTATTCCGTATCATGCTCAGGGTATAGATCCTATTGTTTTCCTTCTCTAAGTATGACACATCAGAGGAAGGATATCTTAAACAGCAGAAAATTAAAAATAATATGTGCAGTAACCTTTCTGTGTACATTTCTCCTATTGCTGAGAAGTAATGGAACAATAAGCAGAAAGAAAGATTGTAAATTATTCTCTTGGAAAAGGGGATGTGGTTACGGTAAGTGAATCGTCTGTTGCTGGTTTTGTTTCAGACTTGCTGAATGAACTCAACCAAGTCACTCATAATTTCTAAATTTCATTTTCCCCTATTCTGAAATTTGTTTACTTCACAAAGTGCTGTAAGTCCAAATGTCTGCAAAGTATGCTGACTTTAAATTAGAGTGCTCTGAATGTTTTTGTGTTAAATTTACTTTTAAAGTAAGCTTTTAAACATATTAAAATAATATAGATTTTGTATTAAACATACTCCATGTGCTGCTGAAAATAACTTTTTTCTGCTGCCCTGTTCAGGCAAAATTCATCAGGCATAAGAGTAGCTGTCTTCATTTAGCAACAGAATATTAAGAATATGTGTATTAATGATCTATTATCTTTCATTAGAGTTAATTCTTTCAGACAAATGTTTGCCCAACATTTTGAAAAACTGTTCCACGTTGCTATGAAATATAAATTTAGAAGACTATCTATGCATTTTCAATGAGATCCTTCGTCTAGTCCACCTTTAGACTGGAAAAGCACCTGATACATACATTTGTATTCACAGATGATTCAAATCACGGTGTATTCCAAAGATAGGTATTATCGGTTTCCCAATAATTGTTTACATTTTTATTATACCTTTCATTTGTCTATGTTGCAAATGTAGATGTGCAATCTGTCTCATTAGAAATGCACTAAATTATTTATACACACACACACACATATCAGAGGGATCACAGCTATTACAAGTTAAACATTACAAGGTTTAGTTTTGCAATTCTCTTCGTACTGAACAGTTCCTTGAAACTGCTAAGTCACGGACACATCTACCAGTCTTCATCAACCCAAAGCTGCCTCTGAAGTGCCCAGAAATGTTTTGCTTTTATATGAATTTGTGCCAAATATTCTTTTTCTCCCTGGGATGAGTCAGCATGACCAGAATTTCTACAACATTTTTTTAGAGCACTTGAGCAAAGCAGAGGGGTTAAGGTCTCTTCAGTAAGAAGCCAATGACGCAGCCTTGCAAATTAGATATCTGCAGGGAAGAGAATCCACATTGCAGATTTGGATTTCTGCCCACATCATTCCAGTAAGCAATACAGCCTAATATTCTGCATTCAGTCTGCACTAGTAGGGATGCAGCTATCTACTCGAATATCCTTTATCTTTAGGAAACAATGTGTAAGAAAAAGGGGTTGCCCCTTTCTCCCAAGAACTATATAGAGTCTAACATAGAAGGTAACAAGAAGGCAACTCCTATGAGTCATCTGGAGTGAGGATAGATGATCACACTATTGCAACAACATTCCTTATTTCCATATTATCTTCAAAACTTTCCACCTCCTTCTTCCTGGAAGTGAAAGGGAAAATTCATTACTCTGTAGAAAGTGAAGATCTAACCCATTTTGTGCAAAAAGTAAAATAACTATATTGTTTGCAGCTTTAATCTCTATTGTACTGAGATTGAGAAGGCATACCTGCTTCCTAAACGGTCCTCTTTTTTCTTAGCCAAAAACAGCTTGCAAATATCTTTCGCTTCCTCTGTAAAGCTGGCATGTTCAAATTTCACCTCATCTTCCAGAGTTCTTCTTCTAACCTCATCCTTACTGACCTTTTCTTTGAAATCCTTGAATGGTGTTCGCCCAGCAACCATCTCATAAATAGTACACCCCATAGCAAACCAGTCCACGGGATAGCTGTAGTCCTCTTCCTTCAGGATTTCCGGAGCCATGTAACCATTTGTCCCAGCCTATTGCAAACACACAGACAGATTTACTATACAATGTCAGTCATGAAATGCATACAGTTAAACAGACTAGTCTATAATTCTTCCAAAATATTAGTAATTCTACTGACATATTTTGTATCTAGAAACTCTGACCTTTTTTTTTTAATCTAGAAACTATGAGGTATAACTTTTTTAGCACATGGACTATATCTCTCTTTAAACATCTTGGCACATAGGAAAACTGTCTTAAATATGCTTTTCAAAGGTGAAATGTCAGTGCAATTTCTACTTAAAAGTGGTTTATTTTTAAATTCACGGCTAGCTTGCTTTCTTCTTCCATTTTATTCTTTTTTTTCTGTTGAAGACATTGTTAGTTTTGTTGTGTAAGCACAAGTAGCAATCAATTTGAAAAGATTTTTAAAAATACAAAAATCAGGCAAAACAATCACTGATTCCCACCCTGTTCAATGGTTATAACTGGTCCAACGCAGGGGTCTGCTGCCGGTGAGAAAATTCTCATCAAGCCAGTAGCTGAGCTGCAATGAGGAAGTTCTCAGCCACCTCCTTCTTGGTTTCTGGATAAATGTTCTACCACCAAGGGCCAAGAAAAACTCTTAAAAACCACTGTAAGAAAGTGAACCTATGAAAATTATAATTCATAAATTACACACATTTGGGTGAAGGAACAAGTTCATACTTCCTGACTAAAAAAAGATGCCTGAATAAAGACTATTTACAGCACTAACGGCCCCTTCTCTGAGAGAAGAAATGGCCACTCTTTGAGAGGGGCATCTGCCCGCTTCCTTCCCAGCCCACGCCTGCCACTTTCCTCTTGGGGGACAGGCTGCAGTGTTCTAAATAGCTCCTGCTGCCTCTGTCCCCAGGGAGCTGATTCACCTGGGAGGGAAGTGAGGAGATCAGCATCTCTCTCCGCTCTTGCTGCACTGTTACATGACTGTGGACGTGAGATTTCAATTGGAACAGCATTTCCTCAGCTGAACCCACATTTACTGCTGCATCTCATGCTCTATCTTACGTATTTACCAGATACAGCTATCAGTGATAACCACGTCAGAAGTTGCTTGAACCTCTCGTATCTTTTTCTAAATACTGGGACTGATGTGTTACCAATATAACAATTTAAAATAAAAAACTGTGTCTGTGCAAAATCCCACTAAAGCTTACTCAAGATGGTCATTATTACTGCTATCAGAACAACATCAGTGACAGAGATTCACTCCAAAGTAGAACTGTTAGAAAAAGGTAACTAAAGCTAAGCTCATTTGGATTTATAAAAAGTGCAGCTCAACAGATGAATTTTACTTTACAGGGTTGGGTAATCCCTCTGATTTTTGCAAATTTAGGCACAGTACTTCCATGTCAGCTCTCCCCATAAACTTCAGCTTGTCTCACTACACATTATGACATATACTCTACTGTAAACCACATGTGCAAAAGAGAACATTTTAGCATCAATTAAAACATAAGCCTAATAGAGAGAAAATTAAATCCACTTTATTTTCTCTCTTTGTAGGTTTTTACTTTTAAGGATATAGAGCAAAATCCTCCACATGGTTAAAAAACAGAAATGAGATGAGAAGAACAAAATTATCAGTCAGGTTGAAGGCAAAAGGAAAGGTTAAAAGTGAACAGTTGCCTCCCTCACTAAAGCCACAGAAGTACAGAGGAGCAGCACGGGCACTGCAGCTGCTGACATCACCCCACAGGCAATTTGTACTGCTTACACTGGGTTTCTCTAAGTAAAAATATTGATAGATACCTTGACAGTATTACATTTTTAGGTATGATTACTGCTCTATTCAGGGAAGGGTACAAATGCTCAAACATGGACCACAGACCCCAGATCCATCTGGCCTCAGAAAAACCTGGAAGGGGGAGGTTGAAAGTAGTAGAGAAATTTTGATACAAAAGCTTGCACACAGAGCTCACTGTGGATTAGTAAACACAGCTCTAAATAGGTTCCTGGAATATTTTTTCTTTTCTTTTTTTTTCTCTTTCTGGGAAGCAATAAACATTCTTATTTTTACTGAGATAAAGCTGGGGCACTAATGCCTTGAAGAACTATTGAGTCACATTATCATCAAAATGTACCTTGACAGCACAGTATGGTCCTTCTGATCAAGACATTACTTTGCTGCAACTTAGCATCATCATACAGAACCTGGATACATCTAACATGGAAAAGTCAGAAATCTACTGTCACAAATGTGTCTCAAGGTAGCTCCTTTCAGACTGCCTCTTTCCTTCCACTTGTGTTTTCCCTTCCACAGTTGCTTTTTTTCAAAAGAAGTAGTTGCCAAGTAACTTCAGTCTCTTCCATGTGCACTTCCCACACACCCTCCAGTCGGACGCACCATCTGGAAGAACACCGTGCTTTGACATGGTGCTTGTGTTTCCCAAGAACAGAGAAAGCAAGGCCATCACCACAGACCAAAAAGATGGCACGACCACAACGTAACAGAAAACAGAACGGACCAACAACAGCCTCCCTTCAGACTGAAGTGACAGGCTGTGGATGAGCTTAAATCTAAACAAGAACTAAACTCCAACATTCTAAATTAGTAGCACTGAAATCTTGAGCTGCTACTGAGTTGATCCAACTCCATCTGAGGAAGTCTAGGAACATATCATTCCTCTGATATGCCAAACCATTTCAATTCAGAATTTCATGAGAGCTGGTTTTCTCATAGAATTGCATCCAAACTTGAATCTAAAACCAAATCTCTCCCAATCCTGAAGCTTTCCTTCTATTCACAAGGAAGGAACAGACTGAGAAGCAGGGATCTAAACCTAATCTCATAAGACTTGAGACTCAAAACCCACTAAAACATGACAATTTTACAGCAGAAGCAAATACATTTCACAAGTAGTGAACAGTGATTTTTAAGGGGGAAGAAAATAAGGCAGGAGAATTACATAAATCTGTATCTTTTTCAAAACAGGAATCTGAGGAAAGGAAGAAAGCTTAAATTTTAGTCTTTTCCCTATATTCTCTATTTCTCTATATATGTAATTTTGGCAAAATCATTTGGGAAGAAAGATGCTAAAGCCTTTAGCATTTTCTGTATTAGAGGAATACAAAAAAGGAATTATTCAGCACCTGGAACTGGAAGAACATAGATCCTTCAAATGAAGATTTAATTCTATCTTTGGAGAGTAGGCAGCATTAGAGGGAAGGTGATACCTAACATCCCTGCACTAATCATTATGGAGAACAAGATGTAAAAATCAGATCATCTTTCCAGGAAAAGAGATCCTACAGCAACCAGAAAGGCAGCCTCAATGACCTCAGGAGAGGTTTATCTAAGGAGGTAATACAGAAGTTTTGTGAAGTGAGTTTTTAAACTGTACAACTCTCACTAGCAGTGAAATTCGGGCAGCAAAAAATAATGTATTATGTAATGTATTAATGTGTAGGTGGGAAACTTATCCACTGATTCCCAAAGCCAAAGTGAATTACAGTCAATTATTCTTGGCAGGCTGTGGGGTAAATAAGTACACTGTAAATTATATTCTAGCGCAAAAATGAAAAAAAAAATACAGAAAGCAAAGAAATTAAAAGCTACCACAAAAGATAAATGCACTACTTTTTCGAACGGGTCTATTTCCCATGGGCTGGTATTGAATATTTATTCAGTTAGAATTATCTGACCATGCCTCAGAACAGATATTTCCAAGTATGGGATACTGATACGTCTATCATACAAAAAATCACCAGGTTTGTATGATTTTGCAGATGTTTTCATTCAGTACATTTTATAAGTAAATTCAGAAGCTATATATTAACTAAAACCCACTTTTTCTTACTAGATCTTACTTTAAATGGATACATTTCACTCTTTTAATGGAAACAGAGAAAATTAAAAACCCACACTTGAAGTTAATTCCTTTGTTGTCAGCTCTACACTACTAGGATGTTCATTGGGTTTTGACTGGGACCAAGCACATTATTCTCTTCTTTCCTGTAGAATTCCTGGTAAGACAAGGAACCATTTGAACATACGTGTTAACTAATCAAGTGATCTTACAGAGACACAAACACATGATATTACACCTTCACTGACCTGGAAGCATCTAACAGAACACAATAAATAAAAATATCACAAAGAAGACAATGTTATATTAACCTGACTTTTTACAGGAGACAGAAATCTTATGCCGTTGTAGAGGCACAGAACTTTTTGAAGCGTAGTCAGCACAACGCTAGCTATTTTTTGCTTGCTCTCCATCTATTATTGACTTTTGTGATGATAAGCAGGATGCCTTATTTGCATATGCTGCTCGAATTATGAAAATAGTCATTAAATTTCAGTCAATTAAATTTTAATTGACTTGCTTTTGAAAAGGGTTCACAGATCCACTTTCCCTTTATTTCCGTATCTTGAGAACAACCCAAAAGACAATTTTTCAATAATCCTCTAAAATGTAATGACCAAATGCTGCCCTTGGCTACATTAGCAAAGAAGTTCTGTTGAGTGGAATTATTGCTTTGAGTGTGATTTGACAGGGCATAGTAGAAATGACTCATCTGAAAGTATACAAATGTTTCTTCTGTGAAATGCGATCCTGCATAAATTTTTCAAAGGTCACATAATTATAATCTTTTAGTAATTCAAGATGTGATCCTGAGAAACACTAAGTGCACTCAGATCCCAGTGCAGCCAAGGCGCACTTGGCACGGCAGAGCTCGGAGCAGAACCAGGCCCGCAGTGCAAGCAGCTCACGCATCCCTCTGACCGCTGTGTGACAAGGGACAGCCCCTTCCACACCGCCCCGGCCCAGCTTCTAGCAGGTGCAGGCAAGAAAGAGAGAGAACTCTCTGGAGCTTTCAGCAGCGCAGAAACAGGCAAATGGGGAGAGACGGGATTTAGATCTTGCTACCTTTTCCCACAGATCTCTGCAAAACAAACTCAATTGATATCACAAACCAAACAGTAAAGCAAATCAGAATGTCTATCTTTTGTTTGCCATGGCACAAGAACTGTTGAACAGAGGAAAAAAAACAAGCTGAGTTTAGCTCTATCAGCTGTTTCCTGGGGCTCAGTCCTTCCTTCCTCCAAGGGGTGCCACTGCCTGCTTTGTTCTCTTGTCCAGCTGTTCCTCCACTCCTTCAGCAATGGCCTTAATAGACCCTGCAGGAATGCAGGAACAGACCACAGAAATCTCTTCCCTGCACACAAGCTAACAGGCCCTAGATGTGGAGAACAACACTGATCTGCCTCTGTCACTCACTTCACCATGTTAATTCTTCTCCCAAGAGTTGCTGTGAGGAGGAACAGAGCGTAATTTAAATGAGTCACACAGAATTGCAGTTCCTCCAGTTTTTTCTCACCACATGTTCATACAGTAACGAGAAACCAGCTGACCCAATTAATAGGCAACTATTTTTTTAAAAGAAGATAAAATCAAATCTAAACAGGGGCAAAAGGCACTCTGGAAAGTCACACAGAACAAAGATTCTGGCATATTGTTAATGCTTAGCAGAGGGAGAGACCTTCTGATAGGATGGCCCATCATGAATTGGTGGGCTACTGATTCAGAAGATAAGGAGGACTCTTCAGAGTAGCAGGAGAAGGTAATGAGAAAGACTCTATAGGAGCTTAGGAGCTACTGAACCCCATATGATTATGTAAGATTCAAGACCAAACTTTTTTTTATTTTCACATAAGAAGCTAGTTTTCATAGGGAAAATTGTGTGCTTTAAAAGAAGCCCATGCAGGCAAAACCACAAAAGGGACAACACAGATTTTTGCTATATTAGAAAAAAAGAAAAAATGGCCTCTGGGTTCAAAGTCACTAACTGGAATAGTAAAAAAAAATCCAGCATTGGTTTTTACTCTTTTAAGCTTGGCCATCAGTAATCATGGAAATGAAGGAAGTTGCACAACAAAAGAGAAAGCCACTCTGTGCAGTAGGGACTGCTGCCTGTGTGCTCCTCCTTGGGAGGAGAGACACAGTTACAGCATGGTTTCAGTTTAGATTCACGCTGTACGGAAGTCAAAGTGATAAAGGGCTTGGGAAAGAACAGTCCAGTAACTGGGCACCAATTTTAACTTCGGATTCTAGAACAGCTCCCTGCTTTCTTCCTGCATGATCACACATAAACCTTTGACTCAGATCCCAGTTGGAGAGAGAACCTGCTAACACTCCCACTTCAGTGAAGTGTCATCAGAAGAAATATGCATTCACAGACAGGGAAGCAATCAGACATTCTAGGATGGAGCATTTAGGACAAGCAGAACACTTGGTAGAGAGTCATAAGCACACAATTAGAATTCAAAAATTATAAGGGTTCTCTAGTCTTCCTGTAACATGATTTTCCCTTTAATTTCCTTTTAAATTTCCCGTTTCCCATCTATAACATAGAAATAATACTTCAGAGATATTAATGGTTTAATCATTTAATGACCACAGAATATTCCATAAACAGTGTTAATAAGGGAGAAAACTCTCCATCTACTTAGCTCTGTCTATATTTTATGAAGCTCTTCATAATGAATGCAAATACTGTCTCATGGCACCACACATAGACTGCTTCCTCAGAAAGGGGAGGTCAAAGAGAAATCCTTGTTCTGTGATACTGTGACTGAGGGGACAGGACTGCAGGCTGCCCTGGGAGGGGTAGGGGCCCTCCAGTGTAGGTACAGCCACTGTAGGTTAAGCAGTGCAAATGTCAATGAGACCTTGAGAGTTACTGCTGATCACTGAAACCCACAGGATTTCATCCACCTCATCTTTCAGGATTATGACTAATGTTGGAGGTACCATTCTTTAAAATGTAAATCCAAGGAGATGGGTACTGGCTGCATCAGACCAATGGCCCATACGGCCAGTTCACTGTCTGTGAATTATATTCCAACAAATGAATAGATAGGGAAGTCTGTAAGAGCCTGTTGTGTACATTGAGACTTCTCTACACTTTCCTAGACTCCCAACTATTTGCAATTTGAGGGCTTCCAGAGACAGAAACGGTTTCTCTCAACAGAACTTTTTTCCATCAATTGTCCACTCTCCCCCTGAACCTAGATAAATTTGTAGAGCCTACACGACCGCTTGCAAGAGCATCCTGCAGCTTAACTACGCTCTGGTTTAATATCTGTTTTAAGAACCACCGACCTGCTACCTTTCACTAGCAGATTTTAAACTTGAATAATGGGCAAAACCAATCCCCAGTTTTCATTTGCATGTGTCTGTAATTCCAGGATTTTATTTTGTCTTCCTAAAAAACTAATTGCATGTCTGTTGACTGAAACTGCTCATGACAGCAAGTGGAATGTCTCATGTGGTCCAGTAAGCACAGAAGTACTACATTCCTCATCACCTCACAGCTGACCATTTCTGCAATACTGCTTCTGGTCAAAGCTGTCAAATCAAAAGTTCAAAGAATTACAGTGTCAGCCAAATGCTGGCTTTCTTATCCAACAAAATAAAAACATCTTTGACTACGATGAGTCAACGCGTGGCCCACTAGATGATTTACCCAAGGGATCATTCCAGAATGTACACTTTTTACAGAAAATGCTATAGCATTTATTAACTGTCAGATTAAGCTGAATGAGGAACAATGGTAAAAGTCATGCAGAGACCTTGTGCTACTTCATTAAGGGCTCCAATGTCATTCCCTGACAGAAAAAATGGATGGCACACCGTGTGTAGGAAAAGTATTTCATGGGACACATTGCATTCTCTTAATTTGAGATGACTACAGCATCCTTCCTGCCATATCCAAAACTGCAGGAGGCAGAATGGTCCCACAAAATCATTTTTGTTCCTTCACTCTCATGATCATGGCATTCATATAATTAGTTTGGAAAAGATTCTAAGATCATTGAGCCCAACCATTAATCCAGCACTGCCAAGTCCACCGCTAAACCATGTCCTTAAGCCCCACATCTGCACAGCTTTTAAATACCTCCAGGGATGGTGACTCCATCACTTCCCTGGGCAGCCTGTTCCAGTGCTCAACAACCCTTCTGGGGAAGAAACTTTCCCAATCTAAACATCTCCTAGCACAACTTGAGGCCATTTCCTCTTGTCCTATCACTTGTTACCTGGGAGGAGAGTCCAACACCCACCTCGCTACAGCCTCCTGTCAGGGAGTTGTAGAAAACTGTGAGGTCTCCCTGAGCCTCCTTTCTCCAGTTCCCTCAGCTGCTCCTCACCAGACTTGTGCTCCAGCCCCTTCCCAGCTCAGCTGCCTCTCTCTGGACACGTTCCAGCACCTCAATGTCTTTCTTGTAGTGAGAAGCCCAAAACTGAACACAGGATTCAAGGTGCAGCCTCACCAGTGCTGAGCACAGGGGGACAGTCACTGCCCTGGTCCTGCTGGCCACAGTATTGCTGGTACAGGCCAGAATGCCACTGACCTTCTTGCCCACCTGGGCACACACTGGCTCACGTTCAGCCAGCTGTTGAGGAACAACCCTCTTTTCCCACTGGTCAGCTTTCCAGCCACTCTTCCCCAAGCCTGTAGTCTGCAGGGGGTTGTTGTGACCCAGGTGCAGGGCCTGCTACTTTGCCTTACTGAACCTTGTAGAACTGCCATCAGCCCATCAATCCAGCCTGTCCAGATCCCTCTGCAGAGCCTTCCTGCCCTCCAGCAGATCCACATTCCCGGCCAACTTGGTGCTGCCTGTGAACTTGCTGAGAGTGCACTCAAGCCCCTTGCCCAGATCATCAGGGAAGACATTAAACAGGGCTGGACACAGTGCTGAGCTCTGGGGAGCCCCACCAGTGGCCAGGTGCCAGCTGGATGTAATTCCATTGCCCACCACTCTCTGGGCCCGGCCATCCAGCCCGTTTTTACCCAGCAAAGAGAGCACCTGTGCCAGCCATGAGCAGCCGGGTTCTCCAGGGGATGCTGTGGGAAACAGTGACATAGGCTTTCCTACAGTCCAGACACGCACATCCACAGCCATCTCCTCATCCACAAAGCAGGTCACCCCGTCATAGAAGGAGATGAGGCTGGTCAAGCAGGACCTGCCTTTCCTACACGCACACTGGCTGGGCCTGATCCCCTGGCTGTCCTGTATGTGCTGCATGACCACACTCAGGATGATCTACTCTACCACCTTTGCTGGTACCAAGGTCAGGTTGACAGGCTGCTGGTTTCCTGGATCCTCCTTCCAGCCCTTCTTGTGGATGGGCATCACGTTTGCTAACGTCCAGCCAACTGCGACCTCCTTGGTTTTCCAGGACTGGTGGGAAAGTCACGATGGGAAGTGACTTGGTGAGCACTTCTGCCTGCTCCCTCAGTACCCTTGCATGGATCCCAGCTGGCCTCACAGAATTTTGTGGGTAAGGCTGCATTCTTTACAGTGCATGTTTGAGAGATTAAAAAAATCTGAAACACCTGTCATGATGACACACCTCATAACAACTGCAATTATCAAAATTTTTAAGGACAAAGTTCTGCTAGTAAAAACATCATCAATTTTACATGTCATACTTCAAAATGTATAAGCAAAAGAGCAGCAAGTTCCTCTAATTCTGAGCAAATAAAGACCTGTCATTTTTCAAAGCGCAAAGGAAGAAGAAATTTTTACAGAATCTTATCCAATAAGAATGCCATGTGATAATGAACAAAGGTCAACTGTAGAATAGCTTGCTGAGTTATTTTTTATTTCACAAGACTAAACCCTCCCTCCTCCTGCTTTTCAACTGCCTTGAAATTAAACTGCAAGTTTCAGGAACATCTAAATAGATTTCCTTGTGTTTTCCTAAGAAATAGAATCTTATAATAAACAAACATACAGGAGGGCAAAAGGACATTTTGAGTAAGATTTTAACCAAAACATGTTTTTCCTATAAAAATATTATGATGTCCTTCAAATATATAAAACATAGCACAGGAAAACTGTGAAGAAGCCTGAAACCTCTGAAGATATGAATGCACTTTTATAAATACTATGAAAATATGTTTATGTTATTTTTCACAGTTATTATGTCAATATTTAAGCTCTCTGGCTCACATGCATCTGCACAAAAGCTCTTCTTCATAATTTAGATGCAACAGTTGCTTTTCACAAAAGCCATACCCAGTAAGGGCAGAAAATTCTTCCCTAAATAAACAGCAAATACACACTAACTTCTGGAAAAACTGAATTAAGTCCTCTATATTTAAATTCACAGAGGGTATGAAGATACTAAACAGAAGAACATGCTGACTTTTCTCACAACCGTTCTCAGGAAACTAAGTAGTATTACTTTTCTGGATAAGAGCAGGAGCACTTGACTCACATACATGTGGATTTGGATCTGTATAAGTGCAGAGATTTTAAGAAAAAGATGACAGGTCAAACTGTTCAAGTGGGGAAGCTTGGGATGGAAGCTCCTCATTTCTGTTGTATGCAAAAACCCCTAGTGCTAGAATCAATCTAGTGTGTAGATAACCAGACAAAACACTTTGCCTGTGTGAAAGTCATCTTTGCAGGCTCTCAGTTTCTCCTTGTTGTCTATTTCAATTATGTAAGACAGAGAAAATAACATTTAAAAAGTCATAATTTTACAATACAACCTAGTTCCTGCAGGGTCTGATCAACACATCAGATCAGATGCAACAGGCACATTTGTAGGAAGTCACAATGACATTTAAAGTCCTGAACAGTTTTATTACCACTAGGTAAGAGTTTGTTTCTGTTGCCAGTGATGTCAGCAAGAGCTCTGCCTGAGTAAACGTGCATAGACACATTTCTTGGTAGATTGCACAGGTGCATGTAGCTATCATGAGAAGATCCCATATAATCCATGTACGTTTAATGAAGGAAAATGACATTGTAAGTAGCTTTCAACTGTTTTCTACTTTTATTTTCAAGACTGTTATTATTCAAACTTGTGTAATTTAACTTTTTTGGTGATTTCTCCATTCTAGGGCCAGCTGGCACTTCACAAAGGCAAATCAGCAGACTTAGTGAAATCAAAGTTTTCTAAATTTTGTAAATATTACTGTATTGATTACTTACAACTACAGTATAAGTTCAAAGTATATTCACACAGAAAGCTGGGTGTTTCTCCTTGCTACTTCAGCAACTGAAAAGAGGGAGAAAACTAAGGCTGGGAACCCAACTCTTTCAAGATTTTTGTAAGGAGCACTGTTTCTGAAAGCAGGGTATTTTTATTTTTAATAGTTATGGGCAATTGGTATGGAGCACACAAGTGCTTTTCAAAAGGAGTATATGTAATGGCAGTACTTAAAGGATAACAAGGCTACTTCTTCAATTACATAAGTATTGAATCACCAGTTGCACAATGCTTTTTCTGAAGCATAAACACATACTATTTTTTATTAAGACCACGTTGAAGTCATCCATCTAAAATTCAAAAAACCTTTCTACCCACAAAGAACATTTCTTTGGCTGATGAACAGTACATAAGCATTGTAATTTTGTAGAAACCCTCAATGAAAACTTGGAAAATGTCTAAAACAGGAACTCATTAACAAGCTTATTACTTGTGCCATGTGATAACCTAATCACCTAATAAGATTTACAAAAGGGATTAATGGATCCTCCAGCTGATGTATGGGTGATGTGCATTTATTCATACATGAGAGGACAGGAATTTTTTTATGCTTTGAAAGCAGAAAAAATTCAATCTTTAAGGGCTTGTACAGCTATGAGAGTGCACAAAACTTTCAGAATTCATCAAAATAGTGTATTTTTTGCAATCTTTAATGAAATGAATACACAGATAAATCCATATATAACATAATATAGATCAGTAGCAATATCCCTTAATTAGTGACTGAAAATTGTAAGCCTTAAATTGTCAGTTCAAACCATCATCCAAAATCTAGAAACAGCTTTATGATATTAGGCACTTAGATATCAGTACAATACAATATCAGAACAGATTTGGCCTGGAAGGAATATATATTCTGCTTTAGCTTATAAAAACTGTGTCCGCAAAATGGTGCAACTGATTAAATTTCATTTGATAAATCTGTCTGGAGCCATACATTCCTTCGGGTGAAAAAAGAAAAAGTGATATGTATAGGTATGGTTCAGTGATAACAATTTGGCAGTCATACTCAAAAAGCATGTTACAATGTAAATTTTCAGATCATTTTAAGTCAGAATGTAACTATGATTAGTAGACAAAAATTAATTTAACAGCATCATTTTTCTTTTATTACAGGAGTACATGGTGAAACTCAATGAAAGTTTTGTAAATGTAAATGTGTTCTTTGGTCTTCCTGTGTGCAACATTAATATAAATAATAATAAGATCCAGCTCTCATATAACATTTTTAGAAGCTTTCAAATATGACTATTTTACAGAAACGCAAAAAAATTACGAGAATTTTAATTAAACTCATTTATAGTTATGATACAGAAAATTAAAAAAAACCCCAACTTTTTCTTCCATCTCCTATTTCAATGTAATGTATGAATAAAACTGCCTTTAACAGAAATTCCTTACAACACATTACAATCATGTACTACATTATTCACTGCAGTTTCTGCTCTAATAAAAGCACCCACATAATGGTGAATAGAACTTCTAAAAACAACAGAAGAAAAGTCACTAACAACTTGATGGCTGTCATAGAAGTTGAGGAGGAACAACCACCTTGTCCAATATTGCTTTGAGATTCTACCCTAATACCAACAGAAATGGTTACGTATTGCTAAATAAGCTCTTTAATTTGGGGGTTTTTTTCCTTCTGCCAAACCCCACATATTTACAAGTAAGAAAAACTGCCCTTTGACAAAACTATTTGTTCTGATCATAGTAACTGCCTGCCTCTCTAACAAGCACAGTAAGGTTTATAGCTTTGGGTTCACTGATGAAAATGCCATCTTTACAAACAAAACAACATTCTCATTTCACAGAATTTCTACTGGAAAATTTGCCTTATCTTTCACAGAAGCTGTATTTTTGTATCCAAATCACCATGCGGTTTACTTTTTAAATTATTTACTATCTATACACGCAGCAATTTCCACATTTTCTTTCAGCAAGGACTAAAACCATTCATAGTACAAACCTCTTAAACTGCCAGGAAAAGAAAAGATCCTTCAAAATTACTGAATTTAACAACATCAAAAGATGTGCACTTCAAGCATGATGTAGAAGGCCATTAGCCGGTCCTCTCTTCTACTGAATTTCTAATGTGAATTTGGGGAGTTTAACATAGAGCAGTTTATAATGTTGCTTCCATTTCTTCATATTCTTAGCATATTTCAGACACATTCTCTCATTATACACATCTTTAAGCTCTAGATACATTGAGAGAAATATGTCTTTTTCACAGTTAAGCTACATGAATATATATTTCTTGTGTAAATCTCCTAACATTATTACAAATCCATGTTAGCCTGACCACAGGCATAGCTGAAGTGCTACACAAAGTAATTCACACAAAATCCAGTTGGCCATCCATCTTTTTCTTCTTATACATGCAGACAGGCACGGACCTTCACAAACTGTCAAGTCTGCTAACTTTTTCAGAAATTAATTTGTGGGGGGAAGGAAGGCTGGAAATTATTTATTATGCAGCACCATGCACACCTGCAATACAACAAGCAGAATCACTTACAAATAATGTGTAGGAGCAAAAGTGGAATACAGAAGGAGTCATATCTTTGACTGCTGCTCATTAAACAAGTGGTTAAATCCCTGACTATGCAGTATTCCATAAGGCACAAGGCATCTGCCTCTCTAAAACAATGGTTTTAAGAGCCTATCTTAAGAGAAACAGGTCAAGTTGATTTCACTGTTTCTCTGCAGAAGTTATTTTACTACATGCAGCAGCTAAAGAGTTAATAAACCAAATCTTCCTACGACCTGTCTCTCGGAATGAAATGACTACGTTAGGTCTTTAGCAAAGAATCAATTCCAGGGAATTAAGTCTCGGACTTGTAAGGCATTAGAAATAGAATGGCTTCACTTCCCACTGCCCACACTCAATGAATTTGTACTCACCCGCTGAGTGATGCTTTTTCCCTCTTTGACTTGCACTGCCAATCCAAGATCAGACAGTCTGCAATTCCCATTATCATCCAGGAGGACATTCTCTGGTTTCATATCCCGGTAGACAATTTTGATGGAATGGAGATGCAGAATCCCACAGGTGATCTGAGCTGAGTAAAAGATGATCCTTTTCATTTCCAAACCCCTTTCTCCCACATTGTAGATGTGATACTTCAGATCTCCTCCATTCATGAGGCTCATAACAAGACACAGATGGGTTTTGGTCTCATAGGCATAAGCTAGTGTGACTATGAAAGGGCTGTTGACCTTCTCCAGGATCTCTTTCTCCAGCAGTGCCATCTTCTCACCACTTTTCTTTTTCAACCTTTTCTTATCCAGTTTCTTGCAGGCATACATCTTGCCAGTATTTTTGACCTGGATGGCACAAACCTAGAGAAGATGCACATGGAAAGGTAATGGCGGAATTTTACACAGGGACTGGAATATCAAGGGTAGTGACAGGCAGGAACAGGGAATCACTGATGCCTAATAGTAGCTGCTGATGCTAACTTCTATGAAGAGTATATTAGAACAGAAAACAAGGCAAAAACAAGTGCACAATCAGTTCTGTTCTGGTCTAGTAGTATTAGGTGGCCCTGATGCAAAGTTCTCGAGGATGTGACTAAGTAGACATGTATTAGCAAATACATGGAAAAAGGACAAGAACAAAAATCTCTAACCATGAGAATAAGCAGCATATACAGATTGCATCTGTATAGTTAAACTCCCTTGACTCTCAAAAACATTCATACTGTAGTTTGGGAACAGATCCTGATGTGTGCTTTTCCCTAAACTGCAGCTAGGAATTATCTGGGAGTGTGTGAGATAGCACAGGCTAAAATGATGTCAAGGAGGAAACTGATAGTCAACTACATGAACATTCATGCAAGTTTTTGTAAAGATGCCTGTTTTTCTACTAGCATAGATATAGAATATAAAAAACATTAAAGTAGCTCTTTACTAACAAAAGCCTCTATCACAGTATAAATAACCCAGCCTAATTTCTGGAAAATGGGTAATCTGAAGGGGCACATTTTACGAATCTTCATACAATGGCTTAATACACTGCTCTTTGCAAACCCACCTGCTGGTCTGGAAAGGGGAGAGATGACTCACATCATTCAAAGTACAAGCTCTTACCTCTCCAAAGCCACCTTTGCCCAGCACTCGGAACTCAGAGAAGTATTTATCAGTTACTGGTTGCTTCTCAAACACTTTCCATTGGATGAATTTGTCATAGAAGGGGCTGGTCTGGAAGTCCTGGAAGGGCTTGTCTTTAAAGAAGACTTTGGTTTCCTCCTTGGCCAGCTGCATGATGTTCTCATAGTCTTTTGCAGTAGCTGCTTTGCATTTGCTGACCAAGTCAGAGCTCATGAAAGACAGATAGTTTTTGGCGCCTTCCTTAAGAAAATTGGTGACAATATTCTCCATGGTACTGTTCTTGAGATTGTCCTCTGCCAGCTCCCAGTTTGACACCTCATCCAGGAAGTCCCTAGCTACCAAATATTCTGGCACTGTCTCTAAGAAGTCTCTGAAGAATTTCTTGCCAATGGGCTGCTGTTCACAGATGCTGTCATAATCAGCAGCAACAGACTCTCTATGCTCTTTGCACTCCTCAATCTTGGGCAGCGAGAGGCTCTTACGCCTCTTTTGCATTTCCCTGGTGTCTCCTTCTCCACTCTTCCTTGCCTGGAGGTAGGCAGTGTTGGCAATCAGGTTGTCGAGCCCCCCCATGTCACACATCTTGGCAAGCCCTTGGGGTGGCAGAGCCTGGTTCAGACAAAATGGGTAACTGGCCCACGAGCTGTGCTGTAGATGCCTTGCACTTCTCCCTGCTAGTGGTGAGTGAGGGCTTGTGAAAAACACCAGAGAGACAAACTGCTTTTGCATTAAATACCTCTCAAGGATTTTCACTAAGTACCTTTAGGTATAGGCACCATTTGTGGAAAGTGACTGGTAAGAGGTTTCTCTGTAAGAAGCTTTGAGTTTGCTATGTATAGCTGAGGGATGACATCCCAGGCAAACCTTCCCACTGGCAGCACCAAATGCACGTGGTTCAGCTGGTGTTTTTCAGAATGAGCCCTGATAACTTTTAAATGTACCAAGATTCCCTCTACATGCACTGTCCCTGCCTGCTGGAAACATGCAGATTCCTGGCTGCAATGCATGCATTCTCCAACTCAGGAGCACTTTGGCCACAGTCACGAGGACAGGCCTGGATCTCTCACAGCTGACACCGAACACCAGCAGACTAACAACTGCATACCTTGGGATCTGGTTTCATGAAAAGCTTTTATCACAAATCTGCCATGCCTGAAAGACCTTGACATAGACGAACGTGAGATGCTGAGCTTTAAATTACCACATAATTCAGTGCTTTGAGCATTCACACCTCCAGAACTCGAGTTCTACTCAACATCAGTGACTGGGCCCCACGGACAGTTCATGCAAACCCTGCTGCCTCGCGTGGCTCTGTCTGAGAAGATTACATGCAGAGGCTAAGAGCTGCTGCTGGTCTAAAAATAATGATCCTTATGTATGAAACAACACAGCTCTAACTTCATTTCCTACCCACGGAAAAAAGAAAAACACTTCAAATGACCATCCAAATCTTGCCAAGACACTTCCATATGTTGTTTTGGCCTCAGTTTATCTTCCCTGCTGAGCTTTATGACAGAAAGTGGTCGGACGAGAAGGTGGCAACAGCCTATAGCTGAGGTGACATCAACAATGGGACAAAGCTGATTATAATCCAGTGAAGGCAAATTCCACCTGACTTCACTTGCTGGCTGCCTACCAGGAGGCATTTTTTTCCCTTCAAAGAATAAAAATTATGTGTGGCACTCACTAGACTGAGCCCCTTTCTGCTGTGGAGTCAGGTGATTTGGCTGTTAAAACTTTCCTTAAATATAAGGAAGGTATTACGAGAACAAGAAAAGAAGTAACACTGGGGTCAAGCTGTACTCTTTAGGTCAAGGTCAATTTTGTTTTTTTCTTCTTTCACAATCATAGAGCAAGCTGAAGAGATGAATCACAAAAACTAAACATCAAGAGTAATAACAGGCACCTTTCAGACTCCCTACAGTAAGTGTTAAGCCCTTCTTGGCTGCTTTTTGCCACTCTACAATCATGTAGTATTTCGTTTTTACATGCTTAATCCTGTCCGCATTGAATCCATTTGATATAAAACTCATGCTTGTACTCTACAAATTCCCTTGGAGGTGTGTTTTTCTAGGAGCGATGGAGAGGGACATCCATTGCAAACTGCTGGGTGTGCACGAGAACAGGGGGAACTGCAAGGCAGAGACTTGAAAGCCTGGCCAGTTCTGCCAGGTGAGAGCAAGCACAGGGTGAGAGAAGGTTACGTAAAGGGCTCAACAGAGCAGCCAGCAGCGTGGGCAGCGCTACAAAGAGCCAACGAGAGAAATGGGGAATTCTGCTGGCGGCTGTCCTGAAAATGGTGCCTAAAGCAACACATTCCTACAATACCCTGGGTACAGAAAGGCAGGAAAGGAGGTCATAAACCTTTAATGTCAGCTTTTTTTTTTAAATAAAGCTTTTAATTTCCTAAAATTCAGTAGGGTCTTTTTTATGTTTAGCCAGAATATCCACCACAGCTCAAAGATCAGCAGGACAAATGGCTGGTAGCTGGGGTCCTAAGGCTGAACTCAAGCTTACACCAGCTATTGGTATATTCATGCCTAAGCAAATCAAGAAAATACCTAATGTTTATGACACCTGCATAAGACAGACGTATTTACAGCTCCAAAGACCATTCTACTCCATTAATTAGACTCAGTTTCTATGGAACATAAACTTTCTTTAAAAGAATGTAACTTCATGAAAAGCAAAATCAAACAATATGATCATTCAACACATACTCATTACTCCAGTCACTTCTGAGATTTGCTTGCTGACTTATCCAAATCTGCTCAGCATTTATTAAACACTGGAGAAAAGTAGATCAGCATTAATGTACTAGTTGATAAAGGCTATTTAAGATAGTTTTACCTGCTCATAAAACAGTACGTTTGAGTGAGAAGCAAAAATGATTTATTTTGCATGAGCAAGAGGTGAACAATTACAGAACTGAAAATGGGGACGTACTAACAACCATGCTAATGGCATATCAGGGTACGACTTGAGAAAGTTCTCTGGTGCAAAGCTCATAGAAAGACTGGGACTTAGGCTAATCTCTAAATCACAGAGAAAATATGCAGGACTTAAAATTCATTACCTTATGTACTAGATGAACCTCAATTACTGGTCAACAAGATACTTATAATATGCAAATAGATACACACAAATATCAGCAGCTTTGATTTCAACATTAACTTTCCTAATACCTCATTTGTGTCAACACCCCTTCGAGCTGACACTTTGGAAGAACTCTTCCACAACTGTAATTCTCAGCTACTCTTGCTGTGCACGTGACTTGAGCTCAAAGCAGGGTTTAGTACTTTCCATATGCACTTATAAACCAAAGAAAAATGAAGAAAGTCCTCTGATGGGACTAGATGGCATTATCAGAGGTCATAGGATGGAGCCTGGGACCAAATGTGGACAGAGAAAATAGGTGGTAGGTAAGATACAGTTTGACTGTGACAGCTAAAATTTATTTCTACATCCACTCAGATTTCTTTTTCTGCAAAAATTTTGGGAATACTTTTACACAAACAGAAATACTTCACAACAATGTAAATGCTATAGGCACTTCATTACTACTGTTAACATATGTTACATTTGTTTTCAGTTTTAAGACAGACATCATCTGGCATAATAACAACTGATGTGATACAGTGTAACAGTGACTCAGGATTTTTTATCTCAGTGTGTAATTAAACAAAAGCTACATTTAAAAAATCAAAACATCTTAAAAACAACATTACAATATTAAACAAAACCACAGTAAAGTCTGCAATATGCTTGATGACAAAGATTGAAACTACTGTATACAGTGAAGATAAACCTCTTTAAATGTACTTAGAATTAGATAGAAATACATCTGCTGAGAAACACATTAAACATTAAAGATGATAATTTTGAAGTAAACAATGCATATTATATTGCTTCTATTTCACCCATGTTAATTAACCATTTTAAGCCTGAAATTGTGACAGATTTAAAGCAATAATTCTACTTCTCCATTACATGTATTTTAAAAATCCCACAGCATATGTTCAGATTCATAGTAATTTGGATATGTAGGGAAAAGACAAAGTTAGAGGCAAGCATTTAAACAGCTGTAAGGAAAAATTCAAAGAAGATGATATATTCAGGATTTCCACAAAAATTAATAAATGCTTCCAAAATATTATGATCAATAAAAAGATAATAAAGAAATTGCTATTAACTGAATTTTCATGAAGTTACAATTTACCATTTTTCCCTAGATTTAATTAGTGCCTCCTTTCTTTGGGTTATTTAAATGATCACTTTTGTTTGCTTCCTATATTAATCAGCTAACCAGCAAGATCGTCTACACCTCTAGTTAACTGATACCAAATAGGTGTCTTTGTACCAAAAATCTTTGGATTAAAAATACATGTCTCCATGATCACTGACAGAAATATAAACAAAAAAATTATTAACATGGTTAAATTTTAATTTTATGGTTGTAGAAATCACGTATAGAATATAACAGAGCAGTAGACTTAGAGATACAACAAAATGAAAGTCATAACGAAAACCTAAATTAGAAATGTTTAATACAGTGTGATGGAAAAAGCACATAGCAAATGTTTTACACACTGTTCACTTCAGATTAAAACCCAGAATAGTTTCTTAAAAAACACGCTGACTGTGTTTTTGCACACAATATTACTTAGGAAACAGTTTCTTTATCCTGAAAGTAAACTACGCAGTGTATCAGACCAGGTAAGGTGACCCTTTCAATTTAATTCATCTATCAGTGGAAAAAGATTAAATGCTCTGTGTTTGGGGTATGATCTGCACCACCAGGTTTCTACACTCTGACAGAGGCAACACTAATCGCAGCAGATACATTTGTTGATGTAGTGTCTCTTGTTTCAATCGTGGAACCCCTGCAGTGAGCCTGCCCACGGACTGCACCTTGCGCAGCCAGGAGCCTGCACCAAACCCGCTCTGGTCTTGTAGCAGATAAACCAAGTGAGTCATGTCCTGATGGACACGTTCCGTTCTGCGTGAGCATAGGGCATAACACACACACCATTCCAACAAGTGCAACAGAAAGAAACCCTTCTAGTTTTTATTTGCCTATTCTCTGGACTACCCAGTCCTGCTGGCAGAGGGGACAGCGATTATTCTGTTTCACCCACAAGGACATGCAGCAATTGTGGAAGGAATGATTGCATTCTCCCCAAACCACTGAAAGAGAAGAAAGAACATGTTCCAGTCACACTCAGCTGTTCAATCAACACCTACAGCAAGGTACAAACTATCACTCTCAAATGTTTATAACCACTGGAAACCTTAGAGACAAAACAGGTCATCACTGATTTATCCACTGAGACTGGATTATTATGATCATCCTGATGATAGTCAGTTCCATCATCAAGCCTTTTACTTACTTCCAAATATTAAAAAAGAAATGCATATATTCTCACCTTCTTGTATAAAGTGACAGCATTTTGTGACTGTATAAACAATTTAGCACTTTTGCCCAGGAAATAAGTGCCACTATTAAAGCTCTTCCCTTTATCTTCCCCAGTACCGAAATAAAGCCAATGCACTACTGACTCACTGTCACACCAGAGCATATCACCAAATTCTCGTATGAAACACACTGTTTGAACTGAAATGTATGGTATCAGTGTGACACAGTATATAGTCTTAAAATGGGACTTTACACCATAAGTTATTCATAGGCTACAGTATTATCTGTTACCCGTAGTTACTTTGCTTTTTTTCCTTATTAGCTCACATTTTCCTCACAGGAGTACACGGGTACCAATCAAAGGAGTGCTGTAAATGATACTTTTTCCTCTCTATCTTAAATAGGATACTTAGTAAGCCAATTAAAGTATCTAGAACAGGAAAACCCTATTCCTATTAAAAAATCATCAAAAACCCCCAGTGGATTGTTTGAGACAATGTATTCCAAAACGCAAAGCTCAACAGCATGGAAAGGTTTATCATTGGTTTAAAAGCTGTCTTATAGGTTTAAAGCAAACTATTTGAGACAGTTTTCACTATTTCCAATTCAAATAGTCAGAATTAAGACTTTCTTTTGCATACATTGTCATTGAAAGTATGATTATGTTTAAACTGAAGTGATTCCACTTTTGAAAATGAAAAGTGAACAATCAAGCCATTGCCTCCATTATCTCGAATTACGAGTGGGAAAAATACCACTTTCTAACTCAGATGCACATTTATTTCAGAACAGAGGATTTGTATTTGTACTACCATTGTGTTTTCTGGCACGCACCTCTGAAGAAAAAAGTAGCTTTTTCCTACCC
This sequence comes from Cnemophilus loriae, assembly GCA_013397755.1. Taxonomy (NCBI): domain Eukaryota; kingdom Metazoa; phylum Chordata; class Aves; order Passeriformes; family Corvidae; genus Cnemophilus; species Cnemophilus loriae. The sequence goes on along the minus strand of VZTF01002828.1, from coordinate 528,512 downwards.
ACTTCAAAAATGTACATTATGATCTCAAATACGCTCAGGGTGAAAGAAATGTAAACCTCTTAATGGTGCACGTGTTGACAGAAAATTGGAAGCTGTTTTGTTTTACAGCACAGTTGACATGAAAACTGATTTTATTAGTGCTCAAAAATAAAGCATAAAGTATTACTAATGTAAAAAGATGATACAATGTACAACAAAACACCAGTTTACTTTTGAGCATTAATAAAACCAGTATTCCCTTCAAACTTTAAAATGCACCATACTGAGAGAAGCTTCCACTGAAAAACAAGCGAATGAAGTCACTACATACCAACACAATCTTCTTGTTTGTTTTCAGCTTGACATCTAAGACAGGCATCTAAAAGTAAACAAGAACAAGACTCAATTTGATTCTCAGGATTCCATCTTAAGAATAGGTTTGTCAGAGGAAAATACAAACTCTTAAAACAAATTTACAGAGGTAAAAATCTCAAGTTTTGATGTCTAGTTCACCCCCTTAACATTAAATAGCCCCCTTAAATTCTAAAACTATGCAAATGACAATGAAATATACATCTGAAAGAGATCAGAAGGACTCTGAACTCTCCAGTATGTCTTGTTTATTTTCTATTGCTTCGGTATTTTCATAACTTTTGCTGAAAAAAAGCCTTCTCCATTTTGAAATTTGAAAGCCCACAGATTTGTGCCAAGGCACTCAGGCATATTAAGACCAGAGCAAGCACAAAGCCAAACCCTAATTACAGGACTTTGTTTTTCAGATGTCAGCATTTCCTTTTAAGGAAGTCATTCACAATTTTGATTTTTTAGGCTGTGCATCTCTCACCACAACTCCCACCACCTATTACTTTTTATAGTAGCTTCCCTTAACAAGTGCCTGCATCTTATTTTCACAGGAGTCAGATACACACACAAATATAGTACATTTGATAATATATGTTAATAAATACGGAACAATAGCTAATTAAAAATATCATCTTTATGCACTCCAGTCTGTGGCTTTAGGATTGGATGGCAAGTCCAGGACTCAGTAAGATACAAGGGTGACAACTTCCAGGCTTCTCACTGTGCCACACAATATAGAGGAAAAAATGCCTTTGCTCCTCCTTTGCCCCGACATGGGCTGCCACAGACACATGTGCACAAATCATGCACAACAGAAAGTGTTCAACTGTTATGTGACCAAACACACCTTCATCTCCTCCAAGGAAAAGGAACTAGTTTAAACAAGTGTCCTGCAGGTTGGCTCTGCCCTACATGTCACTAGTTGGACCATATGCTCCCAGAAGACAAAACCATAATGTGCTACAGGAATTTAGATTTGAGTATTTTTGCTGTCTCTGCCAGATGGGGCCACTACCTCTATTTTAGATTGATCCGCCCAGACATTCCTCCTTTTCTCAGGTAACAGAGAACAAAGAACTCTAAAACAGCTGCCCTTTCCTCAGTAAAATAAAAGCAAAAGTTTCCTGTTGTCTGTTCCTACAATTTATATTTCAACAGCACTTAAGGGCCAAGGTGCTGGGAAGATTCAGCCAAAGTGCTTCAACTTGTATCCTGGTGCGTGGGAGCCCACTGATGTGGGGTCAGGGCAGAAAGTCACAATAAATCAGCTGTCCTACCGAGCCCCAGAGTTGCAGTTTCAGACAGAAGCAGCACAGAGGGCCGAGGACAGAAATCACTGCCACCACACCAAAGTAACCTGTCCCCACTCCTACATCATAACCCCAAGGGGGTCAGTCTGAAAGGCTAAGGACAGCAAAGTGAGTACAGCTGCAATCCTGCACTTCCTAGCTAACACCTGCACTGTTGCCTCTTTCCCTTGTGCATCTAAGACCACATAGGTTCAAGGAGTTAAACCAGTAGAAAATGGAGCCAGCTAACACCTCCTTCCCTTGCAAAAGCCAAACAAACTAACTTTCAGCAAGTGCCAGTCTCAGTCTGGCACTGCCTCCCACCTAAGGTTACTGCAGACGCAGTGGCTCTACAGGAGCCAGACCCGCTCTGGCAGGGTCAATGCGAAATTGCCAAACTGAAGTCAGTAATGATCAAGTTTCACATTCTAACAATGTGGTTTGTTCTCAAAAAACGGTTACCAGATTTTTCTGATAGTTTCAGATTAAAAATACTCCCCTGGTCTAGTTATGACAAAATATGACTTTTTTTTTTTTTAACTTTTATAATAGCTCTGGGTAAGATTTTGTTAATTTAAGACTTTTTTGTATAGTGTCCTGTAAAAGGCTAGCTACAATGGGGATAAATACATTTTTAAAATTACGCATTACACAGCAAATGAAGCCAATTTCATATTTCCAGAGTGGTCTCTGTTTACCATAAAAGAGGAATTAAACTTCAAAACATGCTTATGTAAAACAGCAATCTCCCACCACTTCAGTCTGCGTAGCATCTTTTTTCCTCTAGTACACCCTTTTGCCTCCTCTGTTCCACAGAAGGTCCTCAGTAAAAATATTTATGAGAAATGACAGAATTGTATATTTTGTCTCATTTCTATTGAATCAAATCCTGACATCATTTTAAGTATCCTGGTTCCTGGCCCTACAAAAGCAAGGTGCTCTGGCGGGAATCTTGGGTCATTTGTCCTGTCAAAGTGTTGCAAGCCCAATTGAGAGGACAGTTATATCTAGGATGACTCAGCCCAAAAGTAAAAATTGGATATGCATACACAGTAGAGGAAGAATTTAAATAGTTTTCGAAGAATCAAGACAAATATCATATTTGACAAAGATGTCAGAAAACAGTCATATCCGTCAACAATGAAGGTGCTTTCTGTCTCTGGACTCCAAAACCAAATAAATTAACCCCTTACTTAATAGATTTCTCAGTACATTTATGTGTGTTAAACTGCACCAGTAATTACGCTTGTGAAGTAGCGTCAGACACCCTGAATTAACAGATTTGAAAAATGAATTTGTATGTACATGCGTAACTGCTTCGTAAAAAAAACTCGAACAAAAAACCCTTAACAAAACCCACCCCACAAACAGCAGCCCCACACATGCAGCACTCGGTTCAGCTCGGCTGCAAGTCAGCGCTTGCGGGGTTTGCCCGCAGAGGAGCACCAGCCCTCACGACGAAGGCGGCAGTGCACGGGACGGGGCCGGTCACCGAGCAGCCCAGCGGGGCCCGGGCGCTGCGTGCGGCGGGGGCGGCGCAGGGAGCGCGGCCGGCCGGGCAGGGGACGCTCGCTGCCCGACGGGGCCGCGCGTG
>VZTF01002828.1:480995-525019 GCA_013397755.1 Cnemophilus loriae | reverse complement strand
CGGGCGCGGCGGCGGCTCGGGACGGGCCCCGCGGGGGAAGCGGGCTTTCCTGCGAGCCCGAGTGCAGTTACAGAGCTTTACAGCACTGTCTGTGTTTCAGCAGGACACGTGGCAGGCGCCAAGCTGGCATTGCTCGTGAAGGATGTTCTTGTACGCTGAGTATTGTGAGCACGTGTAGTGCAAGTGAATCGATCACAGCTTCACCAGCGGTCTGGACTGCCCCGAGTGTGGGGAGACAACCCAAACTTCCAGCTCTCAACACGTTTCCTCAGACTGCTAACAGAATAAGCGAAACACTGCAGCAGTGGCGTGCGCCCTGGCCACCTTGGTAATAAAGTAAAAAATATCAATTATATTAAAGATTTTATGGTTTTACATCACTCAACTACCAATTCAGAAGCACCTGGAACACAATTAAACAGCATGTGAATAAGGTCTTTCAGCTTGGCTGATTCACACGTCTCTCAGTCCACACTGTTCAATTCCCTTTGCCAGCTCCACTCTTTTAACTCATCATTCTTTTCTGTCCATTTTTAAAACCATCATGGCACTTCTGAATTTGAATTACTGGGAGTAGATGTAATCCAGAGAAATTTTAAATTAAAAATTGCTTTTTGTAAAAGTTTGAACAGAGAATGTATACATACTTTTCCTTTGATAATATATTGTAATTTTATGTCCTTTGCATGGATTTTTAAAATTTGAATGTATCTGTTCCTAAAGTTTAAAAAAACAATCTGAGGTTTAAGTACATTTAATTTCTGCCAGGTAAAATGTCAACTGCCTCTAAGTAGAGATTAAAAAAAACCCAACAAAGCCTATTGGAGTTTTGGGGATTTTAAATTTATACAATTTGCCTTGTATCCCTAACTGATGCAATTCTTCTTCAGTTCTAAGAGCAAACTGTGGCAGAGATTATAATTGTGTCTGAGTGCTGTCAAACTTTCACACATGTGCTGTACATGATTCAAATTCAAATATAAACCCCACTTGGAGTAGCAGTGAAAGTAAAGCAAATATGATACAGGCACCTTTGACTCTGTCCATACAGCCTTACAGAAATAAAGTGATAGCTTCCCACCTAAAAGTTATTTTCTTGCTATTTTATCACCTAAAGAACTGTATAAGAACAATTTCAAGTGATTTTTGAGAAATAGTTCTGGCAGTGTAGAGTTCATCTGTCCCCTGCAGCCACATGTGACATTAAGGAGGTCACACATGGGAGAGTGGCACAAACCAAGACAGCTCTTTCAGAGTTTTCCCTATGTACAGTGTCACTGGTTTTAACTGTAAATAAAAACCACATTATTTCAGATTGGGCATTTGCTTATCCCATTCATTGAAAACATTCCGAACTGAATATCTAAATATGAGAACCCAAACCAAGTTCCTTTCAGCCCATCAAGTGATTGTTCAGCTAGAATTAAAGCCAATTGTGTGCTACAGAATGGGAAAAAAAGAACTTGTCATCTGTGAATGCCATGTTCGTAATAGTAAGTATCCAAATTTGAAATATTGCTTTATATTACACAATCTATAATCAATTAAATTTCTGTCATAATTTCAAAGTAATGATGCAGTGTAATTCATCAATTCTGATTGTCTCTATGTAAAAAATAGTCATTCAATGCTCCAAGTGTTTGACATCCAACTTAAGTAACTGCCCTAAGTGTTCTTTTCATACTCCCATTTCAAATGAATATACAGATGCATCTTTGCCTTGTGAGAACATTTTCATTTTCTAGATACCTTTCTAAATTCTGAATATTGCACAGACAGTGGTTTGAAAAGATATACAATGCCTTCCATAGATTTTCATTAATCCTTTGAGAATGGAGATGTCTGGAAACAGCCTGATTTTGTTCCTTTTTTTTTTTTTCCTTTTTTTCTTTCCTCTTACAACTTTTTGAGATTTTTGTTGTTTTCTTGTTCCAGTTTGTTTACTCCAAAATATAGAATTGAAAATTATTTTTATTAAAAACAAGGCTTTTACAGAAATGTCAGTTTTATGATAATGCAAAGAACAGTTATGTAAGTATGTGTTTATCTTGGCCAACTGATGCATGTGCTGGACTGTACTATCCCACTTACTGTTTGTTCTGTCAATAGATTAACATATATCAAAACACTTGAGGACTGTGTCAATTTATCTGCCAAAGAAAATAATCTGGGCATAGTTCTCTGCCAAAACTATTTCTTAAACTTTGGGTTATCTGTCTCTCTGTGCCTCTTTCCCAATAGGAGTATGGTACATGGGACTATCAATGGCCAGTAGAGCTGAGACTTGGCTACAGTGGGGCTGCAAGAGAGGAAGACAGCACAGTGAACAGTGCTGTGTGAGCACAGCACCACCTGTGACAAACCCACCTGTAGCAGCTCTTAAGGGTTTACTGAAGCTGCCAGATGCCGAAATGGAAAACAGACTCCAGTGCTGACAGGTACAGTTTCTGTGAAACAGAAGCATGTAGTGGGCATGCAGAAATATGAAGGAAATCACACCACGAATTAGGGAAACATAATGTATTTGTGGAATAAACTGCATGATTTTACACTGGAGGATCTCGCTGGATGGGAAGAAATCACACAAATATATTGCTGCAGAGAGTAGCAAAGGGATCCCAATGTTCCTGCCTATGTATGTGGTTTGGCATGAACTTCATAGAAGTCCAGGAATGAGCTCAAAGACAGAGAAGTACCAGTAATTCAGATTCCTAAATGCATTGTGCTTTAGTCTTCAAGTGAAACAAATGAACATTCGTGACACTTAATACACAGAAGGGAAATCCTTACAGAAGTTATTAAAAAAAAAACCCCTTCATGACTTCTGCACAGGAACCTCTCTGCTTTAATGGAAAAAGCCTGTGTGACAAGAGACTAAAGAGATCCTGACTTTGCTGAGCTGCTTTAATCAAGTCTAAACCCTTGGAACTTCTCCATTCTTCACACAACACCTTGGCTCGTCCATCTCTCCTTCTGCAGCAGAGATTAAAAGCCAAAGACACAAAGACCCCTGACTGCTTTATGAAATTCTATGCTGTGTTTTTGTTTGCTGATTGTTTTACTCTGGAGTAAAACTCAGCTATTACTATTGCCTCTGAACAGTGTTGATTTTCAGGTTAGATGTCTATCTCATATCCATTCTTTAATTTAGAAAACCTGTGAAGATAAAATTTTGCCTCTTTTAACTGTAGTTAGGTGTTTGAGAAGGGAACTGCATTCTGAATTGAAAACTAGAAATCAAATTATGTTGTTCTGTCATTTTGTGAGGGCACAGGGCCCAACCTATTTTGAAGTATGGACACCTCCTCTAAATTGTGAGGCAGTACATTCTGTCTTACTATTTTTAACATCTCACTGGTATTTGGATCCTGTCCAGTGTCAGGATAGACCCCATAAGCCACTCATAGCAAATCCTGCCCTCCAATCCACACCAGACCTCCCCTTCTCAAAAAAACCCCCAAAACCTCCAAACAAAAAATAAAAATACTACAAAGAGAAGCCACATAACTTGCCTATAGAAACTCCCTTTACTCACATATTTAAATTACTGGAAGGTGTTGCACATGTGAATTTTATCTTCTCATCATTCACACTTTCAGATGTTATATCCTGTGAACCATGTCACAACACATTTTTCTACCTTGACCTACCTTTCTATTTTTAGATTTTGGCCAAGGTAGTGCCAAAAATATGCACTTAAAATTCAAGTATATATATAAATAACAATAAAAAACCAAATCCATGTAAATGTCACACCATGACAGAATGGAAAAACTCAACTGGAATCTGAATGAACTGCTCAGGGGGAAGCTAGACGAATTATTTTGGTTGTCACAGAAATCATTGTTTGTTTTGTGTTTCAAAAAGTTACATCTTTTATGGAGTTCTTCAGGAACTTTTCCTTCTGTTTTTCCATTTGCACAGATTGATGATTTATTTAAGATCTCATAGGTAGGATTATTTCTGTTTCAATTTTAAGACACTTGTAAAACCCATCAGGTAATCTGCAACACGTTTGGTCTAATTTATACTACAGTAAAACAGCAAGATTAGAAGCAAAAGTGAGACAGGGAAAGACGCAGAACTAAATACAACTTGTGAGGCAATTTATAAGCTACCATTATTGCATCATTATATCACAGAAGCAATTAGGTTAGAAAGGACCTCTGAGATCATCGAGTCCAACCTATGACCCAACACCACCTTGTCAACTAGATTCTGGCACTGAGCGCCACGTCCAGTCCTTCCTTAAACACCTCCGGGACTTTGACTCCACCACCTCCCTGAGCAGCCCATTCCAATGTTTAATCACCCTTTCTGTGAAGAAATTCCTTCTGATGTCCAAGCTAAACCTCCCCTGGTGTAGCTTGAGACTACGGGAAGTCTCAGCGTACAAATACTTGTGAAAACATCTTGGCTTATACTGTGTCTTATACTCTGGGGTGTGTCAGTTCATGGCTTGAGATACTGAAAATGACCCAGTATCAGACAAAGCATTTTGCCTGAATCTGGCACCTTTTAAATACACTTTCATTACAGAGGCTACAGGGAAATACTCCTTCCTCTTGTATTTTTTAAGTTTGCATTTCTGTACAAAGCACAGTGCCTTGCCATACCCAGTATGGAAAGAAGAGACCAAACTGCAGATACTTCCCCTTCTTTCATCGAGTACTTTAAAGGTCTATGGATCAAAGATGCAGCTAATTGTTAGGCCTGAGCATTACTGCAGATCACTTGATTCTTGATGGGGAGTTTCCTTCTTAGTAATTTTGTTTCTGTTCCCTGCCTTTTGCCATGGGATGAAGGCTTGTTTCTGTATCCCGCAGCAAGTGTCCCAGCGAGCAGAAGAGCGAGGGCTGAGCTAAAGCCCAGGAGCTCCAGCCTGAGCTCTCGGGCAGCTGCTGGAGTGACCCTCTGGAGCGGTGCCTGTGCGCTGCTCCAGGAGGGAAGTGCTGCTGGAACAGGGGCTGCCTGCCTTTGGAGCCTTCTGCTGTTCAAGATACACACATCAGCCTCTCTCCCTGCTCCCGGACACACTGGAGTTTGCCACCGAAACTGGAGTAAAGCACGAGGTATCTCAGATCTTTCAAGAAATCGGAGGGACCAGGTAAGAGATTTTTACCTGTAGGTCTTGAATTCAAGCCACACAGTAGGTTTGCTTTGGCTGTTGTGTGATTCTCCCAGCTTTTTTTTCCCTGTGTACTAAGAATGACTAAAAATAAAAGATGAAAGTGGGGAATAAAATCACAACCCCTTAAAGCAAACTAAATTGTTTGGATTCAAAAAGCCATAAAGTTTCTAAAATCAGTATAATGATTTACATCCTCTTTCCAGTGAAACTGTTAACTAGACTTCATACATCTGCCACGGCATTTGCAACAGTAATTATGCTAAAATAATGATGAACTCAAACACTTAAATTTATCTTGATCATACAATTCTATGGAAAACTGTACTAAGCAAGATTTATACACTGATTAATTTTGTTATTTTCCATAAACATGTATTAACAAAGAATATTTTAAAAGCATTTCAGCAAGGTCATCCATTTGCTTTTATTTAAAAAAAAAATTCTTTAAATATTCTTACCAAGAACACCTAATCAAAATTCTTAATTTCTGTACCTAATTAAATTCTTACAAAGCATATGCATTTCCTGAACACTGTAGCCACCAGATCTTTTAAAAACTTACTCTGATTGGAAAGCAACCAATTATCAACTTTTTTGTTCCTCATTTAGGTACACAAAGTGCCTTTCTAAGTAATTTAGCTGAATTACAGCCTATATTCCCAATTCTTACAGCTCTACTCAAACTCTGAAATTAATTTTTTAAAAAACATTTGTTATGATGAATCCCAGGAATACATGAAGTATTTCAGCAGCAGTCTCATGACAGCTGGACACAGTAACACTGATATACTCTCCTTACCGCTATTAAAGAATTTCTGGTTTATTTAATGTGCATAAATCACATAAACCTTAGTTAAATATGCTTCTGTAAGTATTTGTAAGAACTTCAAGTAAATTGCATGCATTTGTCCATTCTACTGGAAGTTGCTTGTTACTGGGATCTTATTGGCTTGACTTGGATTTCGTGTGCATGCTCTTTTAAACACAATGCTGGATCTGTCCTTATCACATGTGAGTACATGTTGCAAACTTTGTAATTTAAAATACGTACAGATGATCAGGAATTAAAGATAGTGTCTTGTAAAGCATTTATTATATATTTATTAATAGAATCAATTGGATTAGAAAAGACCTTTAAGATGATCAAGCTCAACTGTTAACCCAACGTTGCCAAGTCTACCACTAAACCATGTCCCTGAGTGGCACATCTACAGATCTGAAATGGGAATGCCCTTTTTGTGTCACAGGTTACAGAAAACTCAGGTTAGTGCAGTGGTTAGAGAAGGCAGCATACTGGCAGAGAAAAGAAAAGATCACTTTGCTATAATCATTACAGAACAGGTATAATTTTTTTTTTAATGTTCACAGAGAAAAAATTCCTCCTGTACTCCCAAATTCATATTTATATTCCTCTGCTTTCTAATCTCTGCAAATGAATGCAGTGCCCACTCATACCGGGCCTTAATACATCTTACCTCAGATTAATCAAAATTCGTTCCAAAATGGCTGGAGTGTTTGCACTGTAACTCCTGACAGAATCTTCCATGCCAGCAACAAAGGACAACAGGTCAGTTCTCTGCACAAGGACACAAAACACCTCAGGACATTAAAAAGTGCTTGTACAAAACTGCCTTCTACAAAATGCTCATAAGCACAGGAGGAGAGAGTGGCTGGCAAAACAGTGCCCGGATTACATTTAAAAAAAAGCGCAGATTGAGACAAGTAAACACTATTTTTTCCATATGCAATCTATTCTAAATAGTTCTGACAAATTCTACAGCCTGTACTAGTACACAGCACAGGTAATGGAACACAAATCAGTAACAAGAAAAGAAATGAGTCACCTAACCCTAACAACACAGCACCAGCTAGATTTCAACACACCAGACTCATCTTTGCAAACTTTTTAAACACTGTCAAATTCCTAAGGCTTCTCTGCATGCTCTCACACTAAATGATGAGCCAGTTCTTCTCTCCCCAGCCACCAATTCAGAATGCAACAATGGTGCAGATGCCACATCCCCCAGGTTAATTCTGGTGGGTTCTGCCCCCACCATCAATTAGGTTTCTCTCTTTACACCCAAGCCCTGTATGTAACCCCCATTCATTCAGGTAAACGCTAACATTTTAAACAGCCAGGGCTCACAGTAAACACACAGCTTATCTCAGGTTTGTTGTAATTTATTTCTGAGTTATTCTCAAGCAATGTTACAAAACATTTTAATGTCTTGATAAGAAAATAAAATTTAAATAAAAATACATTCAACAATACATCATCATAATAACATTAAAACTTTTACAATCCTAACAGAACTAATTACTGAATAACATCACTTTTCTAGACTAATCAAAATGAAGGCAACTTTTATTATTAATCATCCTACTTGTACCTAATTAAATTCTAGAACATCTACTGCACTTTAAAACATTATAAAATGAGAAATCAAATCTTAATGGTCACAAATATTCAATGGACTTTTGGGTTTTTTCTCAATATTCCAGTACCAAAGCAAAAAAAAAAAAAAGTGCATATTAAAAAAACCCCAACATTCCAAGAGTAAAAAACTCAATTTTTCATAAATTTGACTTTGAAAACAACAGAAAATGGCTCCAAGGAACAGAGTTTGCCACAGGGTTAATTCATATACAACAAAACCTAACTTTGACACTCAACCACATTCAACTTTGTTTAATGGCAGCTTTTGATTAATGGCAATTAATCTTTACCTTTACCTTGGCAAAACACATTTATTGGCATCGTTGTATTCTCCCTCAATTTTAACAGTTGGCAAATAAAAGTCCTGTTGAACACATCAAATGTGTAAAAAAGGAAAAGGCAAAACCAGCTGAGGTGATTAAATGATTGTGATGTTGCAGATCCTAGTACTGAATCCCAGGTATTCTAAAATAGCTTGGTATTAAACCAAATAGTTATTCTAACAAGTTACATTCATTCCAAAGAAATTTCAGTCCTGTCTTGCCACCTTGCTCCCATTATAGAAAGCCTTCCTACAACAGTATAATAAATGTGTGGTAATTTCAACATCTTACTGTTTCAAGCACTGTGGATTTCTATTCTAAGTTACATTCCTAATTAATTTGGCCAAATCATGATTGGAAAAACAAAACAAAACCAAAAACTAAAAAAACACCCAGCAAAACAACAAAAGACCCCACAGAAAATGCTTTAAAAATAAAAGTACCACATATAGCTTTTATTAAAAATAATATTCCAAGGAGTACCATTGTATTTAATACTGATGAAGCAAAGTTGCCACAGTAATACCTTTGCTTCTTCCTGGTTATATACATATAGTTTTTCTCAGCAGAAAACTAACTTCTCAGATGAAGTGAGCAAAAATTAATCTTACTGAAGTCAGGAATGCCAGTTTAAAATTGAGTTAAGTGGCAAATACGAATCCACGAAACCAAAGATACAAAAATATTCACTGAAGCATTGCTTAACAACAAAACAATGTTGATCATTCAACTGATCATAACAAGCAGATACTACAAAGTATCTAAAAATAATCTGGGATAGTCCAGATATCTAAAGTGCTTTGAGTGATTATAATAGAGATTATTTATTAGATTTGTAGTCAGAAGTTGAGCTGGACGTAGTTATTACTTTTTATAAAAACAAGAAATTAAATCATACATGGGATGATGTTAATTGATCAGTACTTAACCACAATCTGTTCATATTTAAATTTGTCTATCTGTAGGCAAACCTATTTAACAAGAAAGTTACTCCCTGCATTTCTTTTTAGATTAAGAAAAAATATGTACCTTAAAAAATGCTAAAGAAAATAGATAGTGGTCTTATGTCGCTCCATATATTACTCACCCCAAATGTAAACAAGAGGTACAAGGTAAGTTCCCTGATTTCTTCTTTAGTACTTAATAACATAACTAACACTGGTATCTGCTGTCCAGATTATTTGCAACATACTGCATGGTTCTATAGAACTTCAACTGTAAATAAATCAAGTCCTGACAACACCTAATACAAGGAAAAAATAAGTCAAATGTATCGAGTGTGAAGCTTCAGATCTTTTCCACATCGTAAGATCTTGGGATTTCTATTTCGAGATCCGCATCAGCAGGGCAGGCACTCATGGTAAACTCATGCAAGTTTGCAGTGTATGTACTGAGATGTAATCCAACCAACAAATGCAGTGTGGATTTTCTTCCATGAAAAAGCTTATTTGTTTAGAAAGTTCTTTCCAATAAGACAACAATGGCAAAACAACATTTAGATTTATTCACACCTGTTACTTCAAGAACCTGGAGCTTCAAGTTCTTCAGCAAAATGAGAATAAACCTTAAAGACCAGATTTCCAAGAAGATATTTTTCTATTAAATATTAAATAGATTGTCAACACAACTAGCATTTATGTTCATTCTTAAATACTTTGCAAAAATGCATATAATGAATTAAAAAAGAAAACAAACAAAAAACCAAAACACTCTAGAACATTTCCAGTTGCTTTTTTCATCCAAGTGGGCCAGTTTGTTTTGGTTAGGAAACTTTTCCAACAATCGGATTTTCTCTGCGAAAAACCAAAATAATATATGTAAATATTTTTAAGGTTAACATTTGCTTTCTCGTTCTCATCATACAATTTTAATTTTTCAAGCAAAAAAACCCCATTTCTACCATTATTTGTGCAATGTCATGATTTGCAAAGACCTAATTTACTTTCACATGGGACTTCTAAATCACAGTCAATTTTTCTAAACAACCTGTGTCGAACACTAACCTAGGCAAACCAGATCTGGGTTTGAGCTTTTCTTTTTTTCCTGATGAATCAATCCTTATCGATGCAAAGAAGAAATCTGAGAGCTTGCTAGTGGTGTTCCATAGGCACAAGCCAGGACTGAAGAGAATTAAAGAATGTGCTCTGGAACAACAATGTACTCCAAAGAACAGGGCTTTTTTACCTTCACAAGAAATACTATTTATCATCGAGTATGGCTACTGAAATACAAACAGTAAATATATTGCCTGAGAGATATGTTTCTGCAGTAAAATTTTGAGTTACATATAATTTGATACATCAATTATTTAACCAAAATTTTGGAAAAAAAAAAATTAGAAGGTAGGCATACTGTTATGGATGAATTTTGTGTGCGCTTCAAATGTTAAGTTGCAAGGAAACAAAAGAGTCAGTGCACCCACTTACAGGAATCTCAACAGGAACAGATGAATCCTGCACCAGAAGAACTTGGATCTTCAACAACTGGTAAAAAACTGCACTACTACAAATTGTGTACCTTATTCTCTCCATGTCTGTGTTGTCTAACTCTACCTTTACCTTCATTATCTCCACCCCAACAAGCCTGGCCTTGTCCTATGATTTATTTTTTCAAAATACACATTTACCAATGTCAAAATTACATCAGATACTTACTCACTACCATATTTGGCACTAGATGATCTCTTCTTCTGGTATTTTTCATGTGATTCGTTCAGCTTTTCTACTATATCTATTATCTGCTGAAGTGTATGAAAAGTGGCTACAGAATCTTCAATTGTGAAGTTAGAATAATCATCTGGTTCTTTCCGAGGACCTTGATAGACTGCTATACTCCCACACGCCTCTACAAAAGCAACCAGAATCATCCCATTTAGAATTTCAACAATTAAAAAACAAATTTAACTCTTAGGCAAATGGTACCTCCAAAACTCTGAAATGTAAAGGTACTCTGGCTCAAACGTAAAATGGATTAAGATAAAAGCAGGAGACAGTATCAAATAAATGTAGTTACAATTCTGTAGCTTATTCTCTGCTAGTTGCATTCAGCATCTTGAGCATCCAGATCTCTCCTCCTCACATTAAGAGAAGTTCAGTGCTTTCTTGCAGCAAAACCATGTCCAATAGAATTCATCACATAGTCAGGAAAGGGACAGCAAAGGCAGAAAAGCAATCAGCTATAGTTGCAGTCTCTTGTTTGAACTATTACAGATATTACATGCATGGAAATTCAATTCGAACAATGCCTGATATCTACTACATAAAGAAATGTCTGAAAAACATCAGACACCAGGGCACTGAGAAGATAGAAATTCAATCTCTTTCTCTACTTTCTATTATTTTCAGGAAAATTGTTAAATTCAGTTAATTGTTCAAAACAATGTTACTGGCCTAGAGAATTAGAACTGAATATCAGTGTAATTCTTCTTAATTATCATTTGAGTACCTTCCAGCTTCTGTAGTTTAGACCTGTTGATAGTGAAAAGTGAGTAAATTCTTTCTGTCTCTCTGTCTCCATCAATCTCAATTTGAGTATCAGCAGGAACATCTCTAAAAGGTGAATAAAGAGACAGGCAATCAATATCAGTAATTCTTGAAAGCAAGTAAAAACGGTTTCTTTTTCAATATACATAACCTTTTAATATGTTTATCACTCATAGACAGCTTCGCAAAACTTAGTCATTAATTTAAATAAACTACCCAGTTAAGGATGTATTTTTTTTTAAAAGAGATCACAGCATTTGTTTGCTTTCAGAAATCAGCAGATTCTAAAAAGACATTAAAGCATTGTAAGATGTTATTAATTTTTCTGACATATCTACAAAACCCAAATGATTTGTCAGAATCTACATCCAAGATTATTTAGCTGACTTTCTTAGCGCACTGCTTTAAAATATGTGAAGTTCAAATAAAAAGGTGGTTGTATAAAACTAGACAAAGCCATTAGGAAGAGAAGACTTCCAGGCTGAACTTTCTGCAGCAAGTATTTTAATTATTTCATACAGATGATCTAGGCGTGTCACATTTCTGCATTCAGCCTGGCATCTGAATTAAACTTATGATTTTGCATGAAAAGATCACAGCCACTGGATATTTGTGATTTCCATGCTGAATTGGTTACCTCTACAGGGTGGCAGACAAAGTGATAGACTTAGTGAAATCCAGTACTTTGTGCCTTATCACTGTGGCACGTTTTTGTGGCATCACTTGCTAAATTAGATAGGGAAAGCCTTGCTTCCAGGTTTTCAAGCTGCAGAGTGACTCCCACGTTCCCTGGACCCCTGCCCATTCCCACCTGGGAGGAGACTTACGCGGTGCAGCGCGCGCAGCCCTCGGTGCTCTCTGCGGTGGCCTTGCAGCAGAGCCAGCTCCCGTTCAGGAAAGCAGAGGGGTGGTAAAAGCTCAGCCTCTTCTGGTTGCACCTCGTTACCCGGCAAAGAGCCTCTATCCACTCACTGGCTTCTACACAGTTATTTGCTTGGATATAGAGTGGCTTTTCTCCATGAAGTACTTGAAACATCTGTAGAAGAAACACATTGTTCCGCTGAGTAAAAAAAATCCAGTTACTGAGCAACTTTGAATATGTCGAAATAGATTTCAGTGCTCAGCCAATTCAACAAAGTCAAATTAAGACAGAAAGTGGGACAAGGGAGAACGGCAGACTTTTCACCTCTTTCAACTACACAGAGGAGAAGAGCCCCACCACAACAGCTCCCTGTGTTCTGTCTACACCACTTCCTCATCTAAGAAAGAACCCTTATAAATTAGAACACGATGCATCTTCTGTCTTCGTCATTCACATCCTAAAGTACGACCCCAGATTTCACGAAGCATGACCTTCATGCCTCACATCCTGATAGCAACAGAAGATTCCCAGAAGTCTCTCCTTTAGCCATCCCTGGCCTTAGTGACAGCTGTTCTTTTATCGCTGCCTCGGACGCTTGGATTGACGGAAGAACAGAAATAACCAACGTGTTCCAGGGCCAGAATGAGGCTGTGAGCACAGACAACTGCCTCAGCTGATGAAGGGACTGCAGGAAGTTCTCATCAAAAGGAATAAATACAAGTTTGGTAATAATACATTTGTAGTAGTACATAATATAATTACACGTGCTTTGTAATAAGGTCATGTAGCTTTAACCTCCATTCCAGAAATTTGGCAAGGGGTGCAAAGCCAAAATCAGTCAGAAAAGCTGGTGCAGATATCCAAATTTCCAGGTTAATTTTCATGTTCGGAGTACTTGGAGATACTGCATATGGCTTTTTATTCCAGATCCCTAAAAGACTTTTTGCTGAAGTGTTTAGTAATGGGGTTTCATTAACTCTGTAAGCTAATTACAATCTTTTATTTAAAGAACACATCAATAATTACATACAAACTATCTTTTGACTCACATTTTTCTTGTTGAAGGAACTCTCATCAAGTTTCTCCACCGCAAGGATGTTTTTGATTGGAATAGTGAAAATTGGTTCTTTATCTGTAAAAAATCGTAAACAGAGGAGTGAAGCAATCTTTAAGAACTGTTTTATAATCTCAGGGCACTGACATTGCAGTTCATGCTCTCAAAACATGGATTTTTATTATTGAAAAAATAGGCATGAATCAGACAGAAGCCTCTATTAATCAAGGCAAAAGTAACTAAAATGCATCATAGGTATTTTAGGAAAAGAAAAAAATTACACACTTAAAAGCACGAAAAAGCTACAAACATTTAGACAATATAAAAAGATAAAAATAATTGTAAAAGAAACATTATTTACCTTGCTGTTTGTGGTACGTGAATTCTCTACTTGTTAGACAGAACCACCGCTTCTTGAAATTCTTTTTACCAATCCGGGTCCTTCCCTGAGCTCTTTTGTACATTTCTCTGTAAAGACAGAATCAAATGAAACGCAACCATTTGTCTTCTGAAGAGCTTTCGAAACCATTTGTTGAGATAAGACATTTTTGTTCATCATGCAGCCACATAAAGATCTACTCCACTGTACGTTAAAAAAAAAATCTACTACTTGTTCAAAGCAGGTCCTCAAGATTACCTCCCAGTATGATGACTGTGTAGAGGGTTCCAAAAACAGGAAAGGAATTTGAAAAACACACAGTCCAGACTGGCGCTTGTGGCTGTAAATTTGGAGGGGACACTTGCTCAGATCCAGAATTCCAAATTTTCACAAAAGGGAATAAGGTGTATCTAACTACAAGATTCTCTCTTTCCTGCCACTTTCTACATGTGATTGTACTTGGCCTTATCTGGATCAGAAACTGAATATCAATGAAATGACACTGAACACGGCTCAACAGCAAGGGCAGACTGCACTCAGTACACCTTAAGTGTACTCATTGCTAACTCTTTCTTTTGTTTTGAACACCAGCCATCAACATCATCAAGTGTTGATCCACTACAGTTTCCTCCTTCATTTTTATTCAGTATCTTAGTAAGAGACAGGTTTCTTCCTTGTTTGAAATTTGGATACCTGCTTCACAGAAAAATCTTTTCTTCTTATAAACCTGCTTCTCAAATAAATTAAAATATTTTTTCCCCATGAATGTTGTTCAAACCATCACCTATTCTTGAACAACATCAAGAAAAAGACAGTTCATTTCTTAGCAAGAGTGACTTTCACCTCAATTTATATGACAGCATTCTATCACTAAATGTTAAATATTTGAATTACAGGGTAGTTTTTTATCTAACTTTAAAGCAGAACATTTAGCTGGCTGGGCTTATACAGCACATAGAATAATTCTAAATTAATAACGTTCTTTTAAAATACACTTTCACAGTCCTCAAAAACCATCACAGAGCACACACTAAACTGTGTCAGTAATGCAGTCAGTCTTCAATAGGTTTCCAGCTGCTTACAATGACTTTTTTAAGTATTTAAAAGATGAGTTATGAAAGTTTGCAGCCGTTCTTTTAAACTAATTCTGCAATCTAAGAATTATCTGAATTACAAATACAGTAATTTCTACAGTATATCAGACATTTTAACAAGCATTAATGAAAAAACACTGAAGTCAATTCTGTTAAGCACAATATAAATTCAAGATATATTCACCCTTCTTTGAGATGTACTGGCTCGCTCACGCCACTGGGCTCTTTACTCTCGGTAGAGGAAACATCATCTAGGAACTTAAGGGAAAAAACCACAGGGAATATAAATATACACTATTTAGAAACACAAAAAACCCAAAAGCTATTTTGAAAATATAAATGTACAGTTTCTCCTTGAACAGAACAGTTATTTTATGCAACAGATGAAAACTGATTGCAAGGCCTTAGAACAATATAACAAGGGATGCCCAGAAGTCACAGAAGCTTTCTTTAGTGACTTCCTAAACAGCAGATCCAACCAATTAAGTCTCTTTCAAAAAATGCATACTTTATTTTTTAAACTAAATTAGTTCTGTTCACTATGTATAACTCTTGTGTATTTGACTGTATTGGTTTTGCTATGTTGTTTTTTGGTTTGGAAGTTTTTTTATGTCTGAAACAGACCACAACTTTTCTTTTTCTCTCTTGTAGAAAACTGAACAATAACACAACCTTCTAATAATGAAGATTGATCAGATACACCAATGGTAAAAAAAAATATAGTTGAAAGGTACCTTTTTAACAGATTCAGTAAATTTTTCTTCTTGAAATGTTTTGAAAAACTCACACATAAATGTCTCCTTGAAACTTGACTGAAAGGAAAAGTATATTGACATAAGTAAACTTTCATATAAACTTTCAATAGCAGAATGTTTGAAATGAGAAAGAATTTTAATAGCCTTACAAGTTTGCTTTTGGTCAAACTTCCCCAACTCCCCAAGGTCTGGATGGCTTTTGATATAAGAGTTAATGTTCTACAAGTCTG
This sequence comes from Cnemophilus loriae, assembly GCA_013397755.1. Lineage (NCBI taxonomy): Eukaryota > Metazoa > Chordata > Aves > Passeriformes > Corvidae > Cnemophilus > Cnemophilus loriae. The sequence continues at coordinate 509,272 of VZTF01002828.1, read as the reverse complement.
TGCATCCTAAAACAACGAAATGAAATTCGGAAGTCATATTTTTTCACAGTTCCAGGAAAAACTGATTTAAAAATTAAAATGTCAAAGAAGTTATCATATTACACAATGTAGTAAATCTGATACATCTTCATTTCTTTTCTTTGCCCCAAAAGAAAAAAAAATACATATAGATTATAGTTTATTAGCCACTGCACAGTGTTTAGTATTTTAGTCACTACCACTAGAATTTAATATTAGTACTGGGAAAATATTTTTACCTATAAGACATCTGAAACCCTCGCATCCTGTAGTCATTACACATCTAACAAACTTCTGAACAATAAACATAATGAACTACTGCTGGACAAATGGTATAATAATACAAAGTGAACTTTAAAACTTTGTCTTTAAGGCTTTTACTTGATTTGTTTGCTCCCTCGCCGCTTGCATTTTAGTACAGGATTATAAACACAGCCTCCAAAAGTGGCCTTGCTGTTCCCTTAAAGATGTTTAACCCTCAAGTGTTAAAATCCTGTAATTTTTTTTACTCAAAAAACTGGATAATGTGAAAGAAATGAATTTGAGTAAGTGTATCTTTTTCTTTTGAAGGCACAACACACCTAAGTAGATAAAATAAGGTAACGATACCCTCTGGAGCAGCAGATTTCATACATTTTTTGTATTTGATGTGAAAAATACAAGGTTTTTTAATCTCCATATTCCTGTCTTTGAATTTTTTTTGTAATGTGTATCTACTTGACAACTGAAAATGGAAACTCTGTCAACCCATTGCAACTAGTGGAGTCCAGAATAAATACACCAACCAATTGCTGGATAACTCTATAACCTCTGCTTAAGGCCCAAATGGCAATAAATGTCTGGATGTTTAATTTCCTTGGTGGAAAGAACTCAGGCAGTTTAGGCCTATACCTTAAAGGACCCTCAGTCATGTTGCTATTTTACTCAAGAAGCACATTCCCAAGAAAAGCACAGCATCTTTACTACTGTAGGCTCTTCCACATCATTTGAGAACACCCCATAAAGAAATATCTGATGCCTAAATAATTGCAAATATCTTATTTCCTTTGGAAACTAAACCTAGAGACATTTAGTCATCCTATTTCCCAGTTACTGAAAGTAACTTATGCCTTCCCACACCAAGAGATCTGACGGTATGATTAAAACAGAACAAAGCTTCACGAGACTTACTGGATGGTGAGGTCGTAAATGAAAAGTATGAGGTGAGACTACGGCTACAGCAAAGAAACGAAGAAACACAAAGCTGCTCACTGCAGAATACTGTACATGAGGGTCATCTGCAGAGAAAAACCATGAAATGTAACATGCACTGAACTTAACAGGAAATCATGAAGACAGTTAACATAAAAATCCTTAAGGAGGTAACATCAGAGCAGACATTTATATTTTAAAATAGAATAGAAAAATCAATGAAGTGCATGAAATGAGAAAGGTGGTCATGGTGAGAAATGTTCTACTTCTAGTGGAGTGTTTATTGCTTATTCTTCTGAAAAGAAGTTCTATTCCCATCCAACTGGCTCATCAGCTCCCCTGGGAGGAACGATGAGACGACTGCAAGCATTTACATACACAGTTGATTAGGTTTGGCTGGATGCAGCACCCGGAGATAAAACACTGCAGCAGCAGCTGCCTCTAAACTTTGGGGCTACTGAATTTATTCACCTGGAAAGCTACTCACTGATAACTCAAATACATTAATGCTGCATGACAAATACAGTCAATACATAGGAACAAATCTAATTGCAATTCTGAGTTGTATCATAAACCCACGTTGTTATGTATTTGATGATGTAAATGAGGATTTTCTCATTTAATACTTTGGGTATATTTACACTTTTATACTGGGAAATACAGTGAGATCACATTCTTACTCTAATGACCACTTCAATCTGATCTGGTAAGTCATCTTTTCTGAAAGGACTGTCTAAACTAGAGGAATTTATGGCTCAGTTTCAGTGACAAACGTGAGTCAGAGGTATGTTCCACATTATGAGGAGCATATTCTTCACCTGTAGCTTATTACAGGACATTTCAGATTTTAATTGACTGAAGTAGGAATATTTCAGACCCACTATATTATTCCTATATTAAAAGCATTCTGAAAGAATAAGCTGTTCTAATACTGGTCATATTTACAAACCCATTGAATATATTTTATTATCCACCCTCCTCAAAACTCCCCATAACTAGTTCAGCTGTAGTAGTACCACAGCTAACTTCACAGAAGTTATGAATATGCCAGTCATAGTTAACAGAGTGGCAGTTCATGTAAAGATGCAAATGCCAAATTTATTTTCAGGTTCACATCTTGGTTCTCTAGAAGCAATAAACAGAACAGCTCTGACAAATTTTAAGTATCTTTCAAATAAATAATTTCCTGTATTACTTGTGCTTTTCTTCTATCATCTCACACTTCTGTTGGTGACTTCTCATTTGCTGCTGTCTTGCAGCTTCTGACTTGCTATATTTTTGTAACAGAAAACAAAACATGCCTCTTGACTGACCACGAAGTTTCACCCTAACTTACAGACTGACAGAAAAACAAATGCCTGACTGTCAAAGTTCAGGGCACAGCTGTGGACAAGACAAGAATTTTAACAATCCCCATAAGGTAACTGCAGAAGTTTTCAGTCTGAACACCACTTTCAGAAGTTTTTAGAGAACACTTACTCGGAAATCTTTTGGCAGCCAGATGTCTCAAAGAATAAAAAACATCACACATTAGGGTAGGACAACTTATACTCGACCGCACTATTTCACGGAACACTTTGTCCACGTAATAGCGGAGATTTTCCTGCAATTATGAAAAAAAGTATTTTTTCAGACCATGAACATTCACATTTCTCCTTTTTTTTTACCTGAGCGCAAACATAACACTGTCTGGCTATTCAATTCTGAATTTTAGTACAATGCATATTTAAAAAGCCTTGTAATATTTATATGGCATTACTACTAGTAAAAGGTAGTTTAATGATATTTATTTAAAGTATATAAGCACCATCTAGCAATATAAACTACCTATCAATACTTGGTTTTGTAATTTGAGAACAAGGAAGGAGCATTTCCCACGTATATCAAGTGAAGGTTAACTTTATTGCATTAAACATCATCATACTCTGGTAAGAGGGAGCAGCCAGCAAAACTTCAATGAACAATGCTAGAGCAGTTCTAATTAGGTACATCATAACCTAGATGCCGAGTACAGGACATCAGGAATCAAAACACCCAAAAAACTGGTAAGAAAGAGAGGAGAAGCTAAAGATGACAGTCTGTCCCATTTTCCATTGGACTTTTCCATTGCTGTGTTCATAAACAAGGATAATAAAAACCAGCTTTCTCTGTTTACTCTGAAATCAGAGTTATTTTGCTACAATGAGTTACTCATTTTCCAATACAAAGAGCTGCTTTTAAAAATGCTTTTCTTTCAGATTTTGAGACTAACTGGGAAACTCACCATATTCATTTCCACGTTATCCCCTTCTCTTAATTTGATGGGATCTATTTCACAGGGCTTAGGAGACTCACATATCTGAAACAAACAAACAAAACTATAGGAGTTCAGTTTTTCAGACAGAAAGTATGGAAATGCACCCATTTAAAACCAGATTCTAATACTTGGTAATAAAACTCTAAATAGGTTCTAACCATCCATAACAACATGCAATGATCATCCTCACTTTTGTTTGTGCCTTTTCAAATGGATTGATTACATAATGCATCACATGTGCAAGTTCTGCAATGGGTTGGACAGTGGAACGACTGTCATTGACTGTTTATTTTGAAGCATCTGGAACGTAAATAACAAAATGCAGCTCCTCCCACTAAACCAATTAAGCTCAGTTAAGTTTTCCTCTAGGATTCTCCCACCTGAGTGATTCCTGCCACAGAGCTGAAACAAAAATGCCTACCCAACAGACAAGGACACCCCAGGGGGCTGAGTGTCCCCAGAGAAGTTTCAGCAGGATAACCTACCTCATCAATAACAGGTTTCAAAGTAACCTTTAGGTAGTGCTTCCCCACTATTTTCATCATTTCATCTACACACCGAGTTGCCAACGAGTTTCCTCTGAAGATTGTGTTTGCTTCTCTGTAAGAAAATAAATCATTATTTTTTTAACAGGGAAAAACCAACAAGTTCAGTTACAAAATTCAATTTATCCTCTCTCTTGCTATTAAATAATTATTTTAACAATATTTTTCACATATTCCAATCAGGAATTCCAGAACCTATACATCAAGCTTGCAATGGCACTCAGCAACAGAAAGAGAACAAACAAGAATATTATTACAAGTATTACCAAACCCAGGAACAAAAATAAAACCCTAAGAAAAAGCCTAAGAAATTTTAGGTAATGAAAGTTACAGTGCAGTATGGGACATGAGAAAGAACAACTGCAGAAAATTCCAAAATAACGAAAATTGTACCTCATCAATACACAATTTTTCCTCCAGTAGTCATGGTGAAAAAAAAATCTTGGAGCTACAGCACACTGCTACACTACATCAATAAACCCAGACACTTAAACCAAAACATATTTAATCCAAGGTTACATTTTTATTCATTATAGCTGTTGAAGAAAACTGACAGTCAGCTGTGCAAAGTGTATCTTTCTAATGTGAGAGATTTAGTTTAAGCTCCCTTTGTTACAGTTCAATTACAATGGAATGTGTGTTCTAAAATGCAGTTTAAAAACTTGCTTTCTATGAGTCACCTCTTTCTACACAGTTAAGCTGTCTCACATTATTTAAATCAAGACTAAGTGCTTGGAAATTAACTGTCCTGTGGTGACAAAATCCCTCCCACACCTCCACTGGACACGACCTGGCACCTCAGTGGCCACTACTCACATCTGCTTTATTTCTCTCCTAACCACAGAGCTGCAAATTCACAGACCATATGCTGCTACTTGGAAAAACTCCCATGCTTCCTACGCAAGGCATGCAGGCCACATTCTTAATTACAAGGCATCTTTGCTGAAAAAGAGTATCCCTCATTTAAGCCACGTGTTAAAGGAAACAGGATAAGATTTTCAACAATTTCAAAGGTGTTCCATCTATTCAGTTCCATTTAAGTTTTTAAGTTCTGATCCAATGCGCAGGAGAATTTGAAGAGTGGCCAAATAACGACATTTAAAATAAAAACTATGTACTCTTAGACAAAGTTTTACCAAACTGCCCAGAACCATTAACTCTGACTCCCAGCTTCAAAGTGATTTTAATAAATGTTTTTATAAACTAGCATTAAAAGATGAATATATTGAGTCAGTTTTACATAAGGAGAGAAAGAAACCGAAGAGCTTACTTATCAGTGTTGTATGGTGCCCTGTGAAACTCTAACATTAATTTTAGAAAGCACGACATCAATAACCATGAAATACATACTGGGTGTCCTTCAGATCTAGTTCTGCCACTGCAGCAACAAACGGAACCAGCTTATGGTGGTGCAGCAAGAGCCGTACCAGAGGCAGCACAGCATCGCACTTGTCTCGACACACTTCACTCAGAATGTAGGCAGCAGATGCAGAAATAGGCTGTGAGAAAGCAGAATACAAAACCTGAGTAAAATAGTTAAATGTTCTTTGTGTATCTGAAAAAGTACAGATCAAATCTAATGAGACTACAGACACAGTTTGTTAAAAGTTTCAATATTTGCTGTGTAACGTGGTAATTAAAAGTTTCCATTCCAGAGATACTTAATTGAAAATTAATACTATCTACTCTATAAATACATTTAAGAATGGAATTCAGTAACTACTCATCCTTCTCATTCTCCGTAAAGGGTTAAACTATGGCTTTGTCACAAACCCAAGTTCGAGGCAGGAAGCAATTGTTTTACTATAATGTCATGTATCTTTATAGGACTTTAAAAACCATAATCAGGGGACATTAAAATAAAGTTCTCACCCTTCTGAAGTGTTTGTTGCCACTGTACAGTTGGGAGTTTCAATACAAAAAAATTATTTAAGTAGAAAAGACAGCTGCTGACTGCTGCTACCTATATACTCAGCTATTCCTGAATTCCAGAGAAGCAGTACTTGAATATGGGCCAGCAAAAACTTTAGTCACATCTGCTTCCTCTATCTTTCTTCTCCTCTGTCAGTACTTCACTAACACTGAATTGATGAAAGGCTGTAAAAGACCCAAGAATATAAAGCCTGGTTACTAGAATTTGATTCATGTCCCAGTGTTATGCAAACCATCTGCCACACTTCCCTCTTTGTCACCATGTCCACGTGAGAAATCCAGTCATGCTGATTAACATCTCAGGGAAGGCAGAAGCAATTCAGAAGTAGCATTTGAAATAAATGCTGAAGTAGATCCTTTTTGTTAATTATCTGCCCTTCAGTGCCAATAATGAATCAGTGTCCCTAGAAAACCTCTAAATCCAAGAAGCCAATAGAGGCCAATGGAAAAATACAATGTTGAAAAGAGCAACCAATGAGAAGAACGTATTTTATCTCCTCCAGGCACACAGCACAGGTTATTCCACTGTCTTTACTGGTTCTTCTGAAATAAGAAGAAAATCCTGGTACTTTGGAGCAGAAGTAAAAGCTCTAGAAGCTGTTCATCCGGGTGTGACAAAAGTAATTACCACAAAGAAACAATAACAATTATCTAGATATGAGTAATTCATGTTGTCTCATAATTGCCTAATTCATTTTTAGTTTTCACTTTAGTGAAATTTTAAAAAAAGTACCTGAACATCTGCAGATTTCAGCAGCAAGTTCCTTAGAGAAGTGTAGTACTCAGATGGAAGTACACAGTCCTCAGTGTAACAGATATTTAATCTAAGCGAACCCAAATCATCAGTTTTAGAAGACTTGTTTCCATTTTCTCTTGGTTGAAGTAAGTACCTGTAAGCAACAGGACAATCATAAAATGTTAGATTCCTATTTCATTCATTTGACTAATTCCATAATAAAGCAAAGTATCACATTTAGCTCTTTCAGTATACATAAATTACATCTGAAAACTGGCAAAAAAAATCACAAAAAAAACCCCTTGAGACACAAAAGAAGAAAAAAATGAGCAGCATTTAATGCATCTTTAACACATAATGGAACTTAAATTTATTTTCTCACATCTTTGCAAACAGTGAAACGATATACTTTTCGTAGGTTAACAGGGAATAGCAGGAATAGTTTGAAATTACACTGGGCCATCTCATTTTACATCTAGGTTATATTTAGGGTGTTGGGCACTGCAGGTGAAACAAGTAGTGTGAAGAATTTAAACAGTCTTGTCTGAGACCAGAAAAAATACATAATATTAACAGGCTCCACTCTTGAGAAACAAGATATAGGGAAAAAGCGGGTTTTTTTCTAGTCAACACAAAATACATTGAACAATTACTTGGCTGTAGTTTCACTGCATTCCAGCAGGAGGTGCAGCCCTGCAAAAATGTTAACAGGATCATACTTGGATATGAGGATGTTGAATGCAAGGTATGCCTACAAAGCGTATTAGCAGACACACTGAAGAGAGTTAGACACGAGTAAGGTCAATTCAAAAAGCCACACAAACACAGCACACTGGCAATGAGCCCATGCTGATACAATCTTTCCCTGAGCAGGCTGTTAACAGAGGCCTGTTTTTATGTTAATATGGTCATACAGCTGTTGATCAGAGCACTGGCAGAACAAGTCCATCTGCAATACACCATGCAAAAAACAGAAACTCCAACACAAACACCTACAGGATCACATTCAACACCAAGGGTCTGAGTTCAACTCTGACACATCCATAACACTTGGAGCCTGAGGTGGGTATATGGAGCAGAGCTGTAATGGTTCCTGGCCAAGACCTGTGTTACATTTACTTCCTATTTACCCACTTCCTTCCCATGTGTTCTCTGTGCGGATATGAAAGGGCTTCCTCCACGCTTTTTCCTATACTGAAATGTTCACTAAAAGCAGAATATTTTACACACTTGGAGGCACTCAAATCTCTTGCACTCATCCTGTCCTGCTGCTAAGCATTTGGGACAGTAAAGGAGATAGAGATGAGCTCCTGCTTCCAAAAACATCAGAAGGGAGGGTGCTGAGATTTCCCACGCAGAAGTGTTTCTTTCCTGAACTCCCTTCATACCTCACCCTTCCAAGCTCCTGTGCCTGCTCCCCTGAAATGATGTTGGGTTGGTTCCAGAAGATACTTCCGGAGCCTCCCCAAGGAAGAAAAAAAGCCATACTTAATGATCAAACAAACTCTTCATCAGTCATTCTGGAAGTCTGACTGAGGAATTTAATTACAAGTGATGCAATTCTGAGAAGCCCCAGGTTTGCTGGGTAGGCTGAAGAGCACATACAGATCACTGAAATCCAGCAACCTGACCAAAAGACAGCTGCAGTCCATCTTCCCTTCCTTCACTCTCTGAACTTTCCCCTCAAACACACCAACCAATTGTGACTGTGTGCAGACATGGGGAAGAGCAGAGCTAAATGTACCTGCTGACAAGGTTTATTTATAGACCAGCAAAACTCTAGAAACACATTTTACCTAGATTAGAAGAGGAAGACATGGTTTAATGAATAGGTAGAATAAAACATATCCTTTGCAAGGGAAATAGTGCAAGACACAAGCAAATTCACTTCTGAACTACCATTTCTCACCATGCTTGAAAGGAATCATTTCTTAACACCTTCACGGGAACTTTAATTTCTCCTAGAAAGACGTCTTGTACCAGATTCCCATTATTCCATAGGTCAACCCTGAAAACAAGAACATTGCTTAATTTTCTTTTCTCTCAGAGAGAAATTAGCAAGTTTACAATAACTGCCTTACAGCACTACTCCACATGCATGCAGGCAGCAAATGTTAGAAATCTCACTCCATTCTAAATAAATCAAGAAGAATCAAACAAGTGGCTTATTAACCCATAAAAAACAGATAAAGAAACAAACAGTGAAAGTTAAGACTTGCAGACTTTGCATCAGTAAATGAAAGTGATACTGGCACAATGTATGGGTTCTGCGCAGTCACCACCCCCAAAACTGTGCACATCTCTTCTCAGGTAATTCAAGTGAACTTTTTAACCAATATATTTAAATATCTACCTAACTGCTAGAATCTGGCACACTGCAATGCCACACCAACACATGCGCTTGTTTTTCCAAGCAGCAGCTTGTACGCTTACAACCTCAAACGGAATCAGGTTCCAGACATGCACCCTGGGTTTGTTCTATTACTTCTTACCTCTCTGACATTTCTGACAGACAGCAGTTGTTAACAAAAAAAAAAAACAAAAACAAAAACAAAAGACAACTAGATTTGTTGGGGCATGACTATTTTTCTAAATATATTTGCATCTATAATGAAATATACAATTCTAATTAATGAAGCTAATAGTTAAAAATGCACATACCAAGTTAGTTCTATAATGGCTATTTAGATTAACTGCTAAATTTTTCTTCTGATGCCTGTTAGGAAACATATGCTAGCCTTGAAGACTTTCTGTCATTCAGCAGATCTGGTGCATGTATGTGCAGGAGCACAATAAAGAAAAGAAACTGAGTATAGGGCTCTCTGCTGTTCTAACTACATTGCATAAATACAGACAGACCTGCTCTGAGGGTAAAGCAGCAGAAAACAGGAGCATACTTTGAGTATTTGTATGGAAAAGATAAAACACAAATGTTCCTCTAAAAAGCAAAGTGAAATTGTAAGAATCTCATAAAAGAGGCTTTTCCCTCTTTTTTTATTAAACCAGCCAACTATATCTGAAACTATAGACTAGGATCAGGTATGCTGGCATCTTTCAGTACAAGCTCTATTACCAATATTCTGCCCAAATTAATATAATTTGATAGTAAGTACTCATACCTCTTTACTTACAGGCACAGGAAACAAGTTTAGGCTGCTAGATACACTCAACCACTATTTACTTCAAAACAAAAAAACTCCTCTTCAGTAAGAAATACAAGTAAAAAAAAAGAGAAATCTTCTGTGTCATCTTTTCTACAAGTCTGATCAGTAATTCTCTGGAGCTACACTAAGATAAAACAGGTATTTATTTTCTTGATGATAAAATATTATGATTTCTTAATGATTCTATGAAATCACTTTCTAATCCACATAACTTACCTGACTTCTAGTTTCTCAATATCTTCCTCTTCCACCTGAAACTGGGACTTTTTGGTGTAACTGCTCGATCTGGTTACCTGCAAGTAAATTCCTCCTATTAACATAATTTTTGTATTATGGATATCAAAAATCAAAGAAAACCCTCCCTGCCTCTAGCATAGGTAAATAGTTACTCTTCCTTCTACAAAGGAAAAAGGTCAGTTGACCAAGCAAACTGCCAGAAAGCAGGAGAAAAATGGGTCCAGAAGGGTTCACGGTGAGACCTACTGTAGGGTAGCTGATATCTGAGGGAATTACAGTACAGACCTACTAGAAAAAACACCAAGTAGTATGACATGACACTGGCAAAAATTTCTTTTGTTTTAGCATGAGCCCCATGAAAGCATTGAAGTTAGTTCTCAAATGTTTAAAGAAACAACAAATAAGAAGCCCACTCCTCTTGCCCTAGTTACAACGCAATTGTAACCTCTCATCTACACCTGCCTCATTTCTTGACTGACTGCATCCTCAATTTAACTCCAATAAATCGTAAGTCAAAAACCTACCAGAGTGGTTTGGATCACATTTTTATCCTAATATCTGACTTCCTGAGAAATCACACTCAGCATCTTGAGCGGGTCAACTGAGACACACACCATCCACTGAAACATTGCATAGGTATGAAACTACTTCTCACTCAAGTCCCACAGCAGGACCAGGATTTATAAAAACACAGTAAATTATAATACATTTGAGGCACATGCAGAAGTAGTACTCCTTCCAATTCTCAGTACAGCATGCTTTAAATGCAAATCTGATTTTTACTACTGACACAAATCAGATGAAAATTTAAACTCGTAACTTGTTTACTTCAGGTAACTCATGTAGAATTGAAATCAACTCCTAAATAACAACAAAGTTAACCCTTTTTTTAAAATTAAATAAACTTTTTTGGGCATATTTATTACATTAATTAAATAAGTTGTTTGGGTTTTTTAGGTCAATCTTGAAAATATTTAAATCGAAGTCGATGGGATAGGTTAAAGTTATCTCAGAACTCCTGATGGCAACAGATGATATATAAAGTGATTCAAGACAGGGAATTATCTTCATATATGTGCTTGTGAGAAAGTAATTTTTCACACAGCAATTGGAGGGGAATGTTCTTGTCTGGCAGACGGAAATTTAAGTATGTCATTCACTTACATTTGAGAGGCCAGTTAAAGCTCTTCAATTTGCTTGAAGAGAGCTTTCTGCATTAGGTACTGCTATGCAGCTTCCTCAAAAATATCTGAAGGGTTGCATAAAATAGATAAACAGGCAGAATAGCACACAAAAAATTACCTCAAAATAAAATGTTTCGTTAAACTGCGGATTGCTTGTTTTCTTCTTAACTTTGGTCTTCTTTTGGTCATTCCTGTTCCAATGTGGTAAAATTTTTACCATAGACAACTTAAACACACAATTATAAAGACATTCTATTGTCAAGAAGGACCCATGCATTTAAGTTAAAACATTTTTTGTTATTCTAGAATTCACTTTGATCACTGAGGAAAATCTTAAAATAAAATTAGTTCATCTTCACAATACAGTTTGAAGAGCTAAAATTTTAAATGCTGTATCTAGTTAACCGTGCATCTATCCAACTCAAAGGTTGTATTTAATTTCACAAACAGGTAAAACTTACACATATCAATTAACATACATCAACAATTTCTAATGCATTTAAAATTTAAATTTCTTTACCACTGCCTGCAGGTAATGAGTACACTTTTCCTTGTCTTGTTGAACTGCAATTTCTGTTTTTCTCACCGTCTTCTGCTGGTGAAATACCCACTACTTCTTTACAAACAGAGGCTTACACCCAAGACACTGAAGGTTTTCTTTGAAAGCAACTGCTGCTAGTGCTAGATATGAAGCAGCACAAGGTCAAACAAAAGAACTGCCCCCACTTCCTTGTGAGTTGGTTTTCTTGTTTTGTTTTTTTTTTTTTTTCAATTTTACAAGTTTTATAAAGTAATACAGTTTTATTTATTTATTTAGCAAAGGGCTGTGGTAGTATAAAATGGCTTTCCAAAAGAAAGAAATATAAAATATGCGGGAAAAACAGACAAGGGAGAAGAAAAATTGTCCTAAGTATCAACTACCTATTTTCATGCACTTGCCATATAAATATTCCAGGCATGGTACATGAGTCAGACATGCATAAGATTGGAAAATCTTAAACAGGAATTCCTGTCAGATTTGCACATATATTCCCATACTAACAGGGTAAATATTTTGTGGGACCAACATTCTCCCACTTCCATCCATATCACAAGACTTAAACAGAAAATGTATGTTAATTTACCTTCTTTGCCATTCAGCCCCATGATTCCTAAGTATATACAGGGTGTGCCTCCCTAGCCCTCTTAGGAAAAACCCAAACAAACAAACAAACAAAAACTTTACAAAAAAAAAAACAAACCCCAAGCCAAACCTAAAAATTGTGATCATTTATTACCAAGGAGGAAAACAATGCCCCATGCACAGCTTACTCAGGGACAATCCTCCCAAAGCATTTAACCCAAGCAAGTCTGGTATAAGACATCCTGGTACTATGCTCACAAAGGCAATTCCTCAGCACCAGAGACAGGAGAGGGTCTGATGTGGCAAAAGAGAAGCAACTGAAACTTATCCTCCTTATTGGGCAGGGACTTGCACATAGTGAATGTGTGGGATAGGGGATTTTTCTTAAATGAAAAAACCCAGCAGTTACTGAGGATTATTGATCTGAAACAGGGAGACACTTGAACTGTGGGGACTTTGAATGTAGCATCCTGAACGTGTTCCAGAACCTCTCCTCTCTCATCTCCTCTCAATTACTACACATTTGCTGCAAAGAAACTCACACATTAAGAAAAACAGAGAAGAGAGGAAGGTGAGTGAGCAATTGACTGTACCATGACATAGAGGAATGTCACATAAATTAACAGGAAGTACAGGGCAGAAAACAAGAGTCCAATACAGTAAGAAAGAACTGAGTCACAAGTGGTTCTTGGCTAGTGCAGACAGTTCAGACAGACCAAACATCATCCCAGCCTCGAGCATATGGCAGGGAAGGGGAGAGAACAGTATCCATGGAGATGTGATGCACGCATGAAAGCACTGGAAGATTTTTTTGTGTTTTAAAGATTTTGCTTAAAACCTATGACTTTCTTTTCCAATTCAACATCACAGCATTTTTAGATTTATTCATTTTATACTAAAATGTTACCTGGAAGGCCCCACAAGAGAGACTGTTGCATAAGGATCACAATTCTGTCCGTTTATAAGAGGCAACCCATGGCACTCCTTTATGCTACAAGGAAAAGGCAAACAACAGATCAGTGAAGCAATTATTTAGCTTAAAAAAATACAACCTAAACAATGCTTTCCTCTTCAAAACTTTTTTTTTTTCAAGTCCCGCTGCATTACATATAGATATTGCTATACACTGATCCAACATAATGTAGGTACCTGAAGTAGATCTCTAGATGGTAATACAAAATAATACCCAAGTATACAGTCAGACTTTAGGGTCTCTGTGAGAACAAAACTCTTGGAACCGTTTTTATAAAGACATTCCAGTATCACACATGGATGACAAAATCCTAAGTAAAATGAACTGCTATATGTTAGGAGAAACTGCAGACTTCATCAACTTTTAAATTTGATTTCTCAAGGCCCATAAAAAGCTATGTGGCCTCATTCAATGGCAGCAACTACATCTAAAAGGCATTAAAATCGATCAAAATATTGCATTTTGAATAAATTCCATTCTGAGTTACACTAAGAAATGCAAAGTCAAATCCCGAAATTATATTTAAAATTAAGCATCCAAAACTATTATAGTATATAGTTCTAGTTCTACCTTTGAAATAGTGCTTAAGGTTTATTTTCAAACTCTTTTCACAATAGTCCATGTTCAGGGTTAAAAAACCCTTTTAAAAATACTGTTTTCTTCCATAATTCATACAGTAAGTGGTAAGCTGTTGTTTAACAGGTACACAGGCACACTGTTCACCAGACCTGATGCAAAAGGGACAGGATGGTTGACAACTAATGCTCATGGAGACAGAGAAACCTTTTCTGGACCCTTTCTGAAGTCTTGCAATCTTTGAATCACCACAGCAGCAACACAGAGCTGGCTCAGCAAGCTGCCTAACCTTCAGCTGCTGCCCACATATGAGCACTAACTAAAAACAGCTGGAACAACAAAAGTGAAGCAGAAGAGTTTGTAAATTCATAGCAGAAACCAGACTTTCCAGCAAAATGATGCTCTGATGTAACCACGCACACCGTAGTTTAAGTCCAGAAACATTCAGCAGATTACAAAATTTCATAAACAAAACACAATTGAGATCTGAATGTCGTATTCCTGTCCTCTCTAAAATAAATTATTTTTAGCTGTATTGCAGGAATTTAATTAAATTAATGGAAGAAGGTTTTAGTTGTCATAATTTGCTAGTTCAAATAAAATCCTAAACCTAGGCAACTTAAGGAGAAAATAGATTTCTCTAAATTCATATAAACAATTAAGTAAATATTCTAATATCATAATGTGGAATAGTAAGTTGTTCAGATGAAGTTAAAGTTATGTAGCTGCACACATTTTTAAATAAATGTACTGTAGAAAAATGGTGTAAAAAGAGTAACAGATGCTGCAAAATCAAACATAAGCGTGGAAACAATAGACACTAACACTCCTCAAAACTCCACCCTGCTGCCTCAAAACTCCACCCTCTCTAGAGTATGCACAATTATAAACCAGATGGTATTTTCCCCCCTAAAAGTCCCTTTGTCTTAGCCAGTTCAGGGAACATTTAGTGCTGAACCACTGCACAGTCATTTGTTATTTTTCTTCCAGTTATCAAGCACGTGGCCTTCAGCATTTCAATAATTTTTGAATCACAATGAACCCTACAGTGATTTCAAACCCACCATTTAAATGGGTTCTTGAAACATCCAGTTGTTTCATAAGCACTAATTGATTCCTCCTCCAACACACACGAGGCACAGAAGAGTGGCAACAAAATTAAACTGTCTAGACTTTTCAGTCATTTGGGGTATCTGATCTGAGGTAGGACTTGATTCTTTCAGACCGATGGGCACCCTGTAGCACAAAACACTCTGTGCAGCTCCCCGGGCTTCGCAGTTTCAGGTGTGAGTGCTGAGTGTACCTATAAATCAGCCACAACTTGAATCTCATACGAAATTCATAGCAGATGGATCAGTCATCCTCATCTGAAGAGAATTCAACTGTTTTAACAAGAACATGACCATTTCTCTTTTTACAGTCTTTGACATGTTCACCAAGCTCCTGGATTTCTGTTGCAAACAGATCTAAGTCTGTGGGACTTTTGGTTACACAAACAGCTTGTTCTGTTCTCTTGACCACAACATACACAAACTAAAGAAAGGCTTGCTTGTGAATTCCTGCGAGTTGAAAAACGTTTTACTGACAACTTCACAGCCTTGCAGCAGAACTAGAATCTCTGGATTCATCATACAGATCTGTCACTCCAAGCTGATTTCACACTCCAGTCGGTCTCCCTGTGGAGGCAGCTCTAGCATTCCCTTTTTGCCTCCTGCCCAAGTCCCAGCTCTGCTACCAGCAAGTATGATCTTCCCAGCTTAGCCTGCCCTGGTCCAACGCCTCCCCTGACCATCAACTCCTACTACCCCAAAATATCTCTCTTCCACACTTATCAGGCACAAAAATTTGTTCCAAATTTACCTCACCTCCTCCCCTTCCATCTCCCACTCCAAGCTAGCCAGTCATTTCCATCCCTTCAGTCTGCAGGTACTGCCTGGAGTCTGCTTTAGACACAGTGTGACAGCACAGCCAAGTCAGCTGAACTGCTGCTTCTGTTTACCACCCTCACAGGAAGCTTTTAAGTCTCAAGCCAGTTGTCAGTTTGGCAAACTGAATCACCCTGGTCATGCAGGAGCCCTCCCAAGCTCCAAAGGCAAGCAGCCATTAGGGATAGGAAGCCATTAAATCAACTGGGCACTACCGAGCTGGACTGTTCCTCCTCAGGGACTGAGCACACCGCACTGAATCATTACCAATACTTTTAAGCTAATAAACAGCCTCCAGCAAACACGTTTAAAAATTCTGAAGATGTTTGAAGTGGCTAAACTAGAGTAGACTTAACAGAAATGGGAAAGTTGGAATGGAAATTAATTGAACGTAAAAAACTTCACTAGGTTTGCCAGCCAGCAGATTTCACAGGAATACTGCCTTTCCTCAAAGAATCAGGCAAAGTGCTGCAACTGCAGTCTCCTTAAACAGGAAAACAACAACCAAGAAATCCCACCAAAACCAACAAAACGCCAAACATTTTAACCAATCAAAAAAGAAAACAACACTAAATATACAGTCCTATTCAGACAACAATAATAAATACATTTCTAACATACAGTAAAAATTTTTCAGCTTTGACAAATCATTTCATCTACCTAGCTAGGCAGTTGTCATTCAAAAGGCATAAATGCATAGAGTTTGAAGAAGCAGACAGGAACTTAGAAGCCTTTTATTTTATATTTTAGACTACTATACCCTTATGTAAAGTCTAAGCAACAGGTAACAGAAGAACTTTGGTTCTTTTCCCGAGCTACTGCTCTGTTCCGGTGTAAGATATGTTTCAGTTTACATTCATTCTCATCTCAGAAGTTTGTTGTGCAAGAGGAGTTTCATACAGGAAATGAGAGCCTTTCAGATACAACCAGCATATATTCAGCTTGTAAGATGAAAATAAGTCCTTAAAAAGACCCAGACCACAATAAGCCCCCTTAATGACTGAGTGACTCTACTTCCACCATTCAAATCAACTGAAGTTCTCCAAGGACAGACACTCCCTAACTGCAGCCATTAAGATCTGTATGTATGGATCTTCATAAAAATTTCTTTGTTCCTTAGAACAACTTAATGCGAGCAGATGAAGTATAAACAGGACAGTAACAGGACAGGTCAATTTAAGAGCATGGTGTATAATTGATTTAGAAAAGTGTGTGCAATGAAGTCAAAATCTGGCTGTAATAAACCATTTCTGGGCTTTGAAGTATTCACACTGTAAATACACAAAACCTTCTTTCAGAGCTGAAGGGCTGTTAATCCCAGAGAAGGCAGGTGCCACCACCCAACTGCAATTTGGTAAGAAACTGTTCAAGTATCATCTATTTCAGCAGTAGCAAATATGCAAACAATGGTCATGCAAACTTGTCCTTAGAGACTCCCAGCAAGAGCTGCAAGCATGTATTTGTGAAATGTGCTACTATTCACGCCACTGTGGTTTCAAAAAACCAGCCCACACTGAGTCAGCAGGTAATCTCTTGCACTACCCTTTTCCCCTCCTCATTCACACCTTAGAAAAATGAAACACTTAGTATCAAAGACAAAACAAAAGTTTTAATTCACAGTCTGTGAGCGTACCTGCATGAAACTTTACAGCAAGTTTGAAATTACTACAAAAATTATGTGTAAAATCAGGGCTTAGCCTGCTCTACATGAGCTGTAAGACAGTCCTTCACCAAAGGAAGATTAACTATGCATAATGTCAGAAGAAGTGACTGGAATTGAGTTTTTAAATCAATCCCCATCATAAAACTCATCTAGAAGACCAGCAGAAAAAGCTTCTACAACTATGCTTACAGACTCAAAACAACAGGAATCCAATCCCTAGCCAGTCATCATTTTGGTTCAGCCACAAGGTGATAGGTGACTCCAAACAATGCTCAGAATCACAGCCTTTGAATTACTTGCTACTGTGTGTGCACTTAACACCACGTTTAATCTTGTGTAATGAAAGCTGGAGCTACTATTTTTTTGATCTTTGTAGAATTTCTGGACTCTCAGGGAATACACAGTGGAAATCCATTAGCAATTTCAGTATGCACAGAAGCCAGCACAATCTAGAATTCTCTTATCCTACAAAAAATTAACTGGTTAAGGTTTAAAAGCATCTCATTCCCATTGCATTGAGACACCGCCCATTTGAACATGAAGTAAAATGTTGCTCCTGAAAGGCAATATCATAGCCTGTATTTCAAAAATCATTTTTTCAGTGATTTGTTTTTCATTTGGCCAATATTTTCCAGTTTAGAACAGATAAAGAAGAGTCAGGGACAGAAACATACATACATTTGTGCCCACTCCTTCTTTCTCTTTTAGTCTATCACAGTTCTGCTCCTTTCTATCTTTCAGCTTTGTTAAAGGAGTTACTAATTCAATGTCTTCTCGGGCCTGGTGACTAGTGAAACATAGCAGGAAGTGCATCACTTACTAATTATCATGGGAAATTTACAAAACAAGCAGGGCTTTAAAGAGTTTAAATTTTCTCTTTAATACTCCCACATGTATTTTCTCTAAGTTCCTCATGCTTTAAGATCAAATGCATCTCAAAAATGTCCTCCCATCCATTTCTATAATACCACATTCAGTGAGAGATTTCTTATTTCTCATACTCTCACATGTACATCCAAAATATATTTATGTACAATGTATTTCTAATGCAGCAAATTATTTCAAGGGCAGAAGCACCTGTGGTAAAATCCTACTACACATTTTTAGTTTGAGGAACTCTAGTGCATTTCATAACCTCAGACAACAGCACTGATGTAATACTGCAGTGTTTAACGCACAATCCTCTCCCACATGTCAGTGAGTGGGTGAGTGCAGCAACCAAAAGAGAACCCTGGCTTCCTTTTGATCAATTATCTCCGTCATAAAGAGATCCTAAGAGAAGGCACAGTGAGTAAACCACTTCCTACTCAAAACTGCAATTTGCAACAGTAACTTTCTAATGCAACTTTTCTTCATCGTACAAAAAAACCCAGGCAAGTTTTTAAAATAAAAAAACCCACAACACTAACTTAAAGTGCATGAACATATAAAAAAATAAAATTTTCTGAAAATTAAGAAAGTTGGGAATAAAATACAAAGTCATAAAGCTCCAGTCAGCCTTTGGTGGTGAATAGTCCGTGGGGAAATAGCTGTTCTAAGTCTGCTACATGCTGCAGCTGGGATAGAAAAATAAGAGCAGCAGGACTCTCAATGAACCATGCCGCTACCCCACCATAAAAGCAGATACATTCCAAATTATCTTTAAGTAATAAAGATACCTTGATGGCCAGCAAGTTTCCATCTTACCTGAATTATGAGCCTAAGCCATTAAAGCATTACCAGTTCCACTGGCTTAGTTCTATCACTGAATAGCTTCCCCCTTCTTACCAAGTTAGAGAACAGCAAACAGACCACTTTGCTGGGTCCTGCTGCAACTCAACTACTCATCTGGGTTTAGATAATTGACTAAGACAAAAAGAACATCATCTTAACTTCATAATGAAAATTACATTAGCAAATATACCAACAGTTTACTGTTTCTATGATGCTCTTTGACATGCTGTAGCATTTTTACACTTCAGAGCCAACATTAAGTTTGGTAGTGAAAGCTCCTTAAGATGTTGCTAAGTTTTACTGAAACGTGGCAAACACACTGCTCCAGAACCACAACTCCTGTACTTTGTTTTTCTGTAAGAATTTCTTACAGAATATCTTATTAGCCACAAGAAAATAATTCTGCAGCAAAACTAGCAATGAATTTTCCCCATACCAACCCAAAAAAAATACCACCAGTGGCAGTAGCTCTGTCAGTAACAGCAGTACTGCAAGTTCTGGCTTTCAGCTGCACTGCACATTTCTAGCTTTCTCACCAGACCCAATTCAACTGGAATTACAAGACACTAATCCCAACAGTCCCAATAAAAGTGAGTGCTTTGGCAACAGAGATGAGCAGCTGCGAAAACTTCTGCAGGAGTTCCCTACGCATATACTCATCTCCTCATAAGGCAGATTCCAAGGAAAGTCATATAAAAAGAAAAATGCTATTGGTACCAAGATGTGCAGACATCCAGTATTAGGAAAGACAAACCACATAACATTCTAACAACCCACCAAATATTAAAGGATTAATATATTTCCTTACTGTACTACTAGTTGCTGGCACACAGATCCATTGTCTGTTATCAGTTCGTTCAGTTTTAACTCAAGGTGAACTTTTCCCTGAAAAAAAAACAGGAGAGAAACACAAATAGTTTTAAAAGTATTTCTTTTAAAAGTAGGAGTTAGAACAGTGATATTGTTTACAGTTAGAACTTATTTAAGGTAATTTCAATATAACAACTTGAACAAAATACCTCATCTAAAACACGTATCCTGGAAGTAGAGCATGATGGATGTATTTCAACTTTGAGACAATGTTAAAGAGAAGCACTATCTCATCTGCAGACAGCACAAGAACTGGTCAAGCCTCTACAGATTTAACACGCACAAGTACTTCTTTCAGCATGAGCAATTACCAAGAGCAAGAGTCTCTAGTATTTTGTCCTAAGTATGGGATGAACCCTTGCACAGACATGAATTTCTGAACCTTGGACTCTGAAGGCAGGTAGGTATACCTAGAAAAGCAGAATAGTACGCAGTAGCCATAACCAGCAGCATTTAATATCCACTGTGAAATTCTGTCCATCATACCAGACTGAAGATCATCTAGAAATGTACTGTGCATCCCAGGGCAGTTTTCAACTATCTCATGAAGACTGCTGATGTACTCAAGGAACAGTAAACACAACCAAAAGAGAGGAAAAGGTGGCAATAATTGCTAAACCCAGCTTCTTCCTTTTCTTTTTCTGATATGGCAGGATGTATCTAAGAAAAAGAATCCATAAATTATGGTACAGCATGGATTAACTTCAGAACTCAGCAAGGGACAACCTACAGTACCTTCTCAATAAAAGGCTCCAAAGCCTTCAAACCATGATATGCAGCTTTCTTGGGATGACCAAAATTTAGTACCTTAACCTTGCTCCAAACAGCTACTGCCTGAACAATACCTGCTAATCCTTTCAGTGCCTGGCTGTTTGTGTTGGCTTTCACACCCAAGATAATCAGACACTGAAAGTCTTTCCTCTAACAATGTTCTCCTTGGTATTCTCAAAATTTGTCTATTTGCTAAACGAACATCAGATGATACTAGTCTGTTCACAATCAAAATTCTCAGGGAAGGGTTCTGGAAGGTGATTTTCTAGAGAGGCAAAGGAAGCAAGTCACAATCTAAACTACAGCTTCGCCTTTCCACTAACATGGAAGTAAAACCCTTAGCTGACCTTGCACACATTTCTACAGCAGTTATGTTTTGACATAAAACTGCAATGTTTTTATTGTAAATCCCTTGGGGCAAAGGCTGCGTTTCCCTCTCTGTTCGTCACATGGGAGGAGAAATGAAGCTTCTTTTACGAGGCAGTTCCAAACGTAGCTGCTTTGGGATGCCTGCCAAGTGTTTTGCAAACTGTTACTACAGGGACAGGAACACAGGTACATTAAGAAAGTATTTGTCAAGCAGAGAAACTCCATTACAAAAACAGATTTACAGGATAAAAACAGGATTCTGAGAAGTATGCCAACAGCCTTACAAGGCTAAGTTTTTGAACGACAAATGAAAAGACAAACATTACTAGTATTTATTATAATATTATATTATTGTTTTCTAAAGACCTAAACATGTTCCTTTTGCTTTTAAAACCAAAACCCACAAACTGTGTTTTACACTGACCAGTAGGAGTAAATCAGCACATTGCTGCTCCTGAGAACTACCTGTGGAGGTAGTTTGCTCCCAGCTCTGTACCGTGACTACAGTAACATGGCTCTGAGTAAATACTTCCCCAACATGCATGGAGGGTTTTAGAACACTTTTGTCATTTTGTTTGTTGAGAGCAGTGTGATGGTTTCCTAAAGTGGCTGATCTGCAGATCTGTATCAGCACTTCTGACATAATATGCAACTGGGTTTTAAATGCAGCTGTACAGATGGCTTTTACTTCAAAATAAGAGAAATCAGCCATTCTTATACAATAAATAATAAGCAAACAGTGACTTCGTGTGAATGCACTTTGCATCTGTAGATCTCAGGGTTGTTCAAAGACAGGTAGGTACCATTTTAACTTTACAAATGCGTTAACCATCAATTTTCAGGTACCTACTACAGGAAGATGGAGTTTTATTGATACAGATACTATCAATTTTAAGAAAAAGAACAGTGAATGTTCAAAAACCTTAAGAGCGTGTGAACGATTTTGATCTTACCAATGTGTTTTTTAAGTACAGATCTTTGTAAAAACTATACCTATGTATAAATACAGGTATAAAGCTATATATTTATAAATCTCTATAAAAGTTTCTTGCTATGAATAACAAAGATGAAAGGCGTGTGTAACCAAATGAGCCAATCTCAAATCAGATTAATGAAGATTTTATAAATAAAAAAGGGGGCAAGCAATCCTAACAATTTTACTAGCATGCTGACACTATCTGCATTTTACAAAACAAGAAAAATTTTCAAAAGCTAATATATATAAACAAGTTTGTGCCAGCTGCAGTTATATGTTTCACCCAACCTCTCAAATTCTGGTTTATTTACTTAGTATTCCCATATTTGTATTCATTTTTCAGAAAGTAGTAGAGAAAGGAAAAAAGTTTCAAGAAAACAAGATTAATATGAACTCATAATACTGGGAATAGCAGCAAAACAAAAAAACCAGCTAATATCAAAACACAGAGCAGAGCAGATGCTTTCTAAAAATCTCCACCACTGACATCCCTGGTTTACAGGCTGCTAATAGTACCAAAGTGAACCTGTAAAGAATAGATGACGGGTACATAAAATGTACAGTTTTCTTGAAATAAATGCAGATTTATGGAACACCCCAAAAATAAATCCCAGCCAAGCAACTGCAAAGTGTCCTGCACATATTCACGGCACACAAAATACTTCTATGCTATCCTATTGCCTTGCACACATCATAAATTCTGGAAAATACTCACATGGAGGGAACCAGAGGAACAAAAAAACAACTACATGTACAGTGCCATGAGGAGAAGAAAACATGTTTTTTTTTTCCCCTCCAAACTGTGATTTAGCTTTATAAACATTTCATGCACTTTTTCTGCACGTGCATGATATAAAAGTCTGCTACCTTCAGCCATGTCCAACCAATAATCTTGGACGTTTCAGAATACATTTCCATATGGCACATCCAAACCACTAAATTCTATTAATGGAATATTATGATTGAACTTTCACATACTCATGTAGTATTATGACAAAAAGTAATACTTTTCTCAATACATTTTCATGACAGAAAAAAACATAGCAAGCATGACAATGTTTAAGTCAAAGTGGAAACTGCCTTTCAGTTTATATCTGGAAAGTACTTTCTAGAATTTTCAGAGTGATTACATAAAAGAATTCAAAGAAGACAATTTTCACCTGGACTAGATGATCTCTAAGTCCCTTCCAAATGAATCATTCTATTCCATTCTATCATAACTGAAAGATGACTGATTTTCAGCAGAGAAGAGGAAGTAGTATTCAGATGTTTTGAAAATCTCTCTTCATGTAAAGAAACCACATGCTCTCCTATACCCAAGAGCTGCAGGCTAAACTTATGGCTCATAAATGAATCATCTGTAAAAACCATATGAGAATTCTGTGCACACTCACTTCTTGTAAAAGTAGCCAGGATTCTCCCTGCCCAAAGGGACTTTCAGGTTGCTAAAAAAATACAAACACTGTCAAGTCTAAGACTTCTGCCCTCAGGCAAATCTGGAAAAAACCCTATTAAAATCTAATAGTTTATCACAACAACAAGGCCAAGAGATTCTCAAGAATTCTGCTTTGTTCTTGAAATCAAAAAGAGAATTGCTACAACTCCTAGAGCTATCTCATTTTTACCTATTCCTAGAACAATCCTGTTTGAAGAACTGGAATCATAGGCTGAAATAAAACCAAAAATGACTAAAAAAAATTTATTCAAGAGTTTTAGGATCCATTCATGTGCCTCAAGTATATGGCTCCTCTTACAAGCATTTCAGACATCAAAATATTGTTAAGACATTTCCCAAACAGTTGCTTCATGTCTTCTGCCAGTTTTAAGTACCATGAGGAATAATACCAGCTTAGGTGTAGAGTTTGCATTATTCTCTAACCAAACCAAAGACACAACTGCCTCACAAGAAATACAGATGCTAAGCCCTACCTCCTACAGCTCAATGCAACCTTCTACCATCACATGTCCTTATCCGTACTTAACTTTCAAAATGCAAACGTGCAATTTAATAGTTACCTGAACCTCTGAATTAGAATCGACAGGTTGAAGCATAAACCAGTTCTCTTTTCCTGTGTAGTTGCATAAATCTTCCTTCTTGATTGACACCTTTCCTGAGGGAGGGTGGCAGGGGGAGAGAAGCATAAATATTACCTTCATCTGAATAGAACAAATATTTAAATATGTCTGAAATTTGATTTTTTTCTAAACTCTCTTTTCAGTTTTTCTTTAAGTTTATGAAGCTATATGAAGAACATAAAACAAGGAATATTATGAGTAAGTAAAGCAGAAAATAGTTTACATAAAGCCTGATGGCATTAATTATGGTTTGTTATCCTGGATATCACCACTAAGAAGGTAAAATAAAGAACACACTTGAGGCTGGAAATAACATAACAGATTTGAGAGAACAGAAACGGTGTTCAAGAATGATTAAACAGGAAACTGAAGTAGATGCCTTTTACTCTTCTGATTGCTATTTGGAAAGCTGTTATTATATCAAATTATCTGACATCCTGGTGCAAATTATTTCCTTCCTCAATTCAAGTAAAGCAAAGGCTTCTTCCACAGCAGACTATTAGAGCTTTGAGCAACTGTATCCAAAAGACAGCTGCAATAAAGCCATTTAGCAGTGGGGGGAGAAATTGAAATCCACCTCCTATGATTTTTCAATTAAGCTACACGAGCTGCTGCCAAATGCTTAGTAAGTCACTAAGTTACAGGTTGCACGGACAGGGAAAAAAATTATCTATAAATACTTTTAAGAATTATTTCACAATTGTAATTATTGCGGAATTATTCTACAATTTATTCCTTAAAGATCTACGAGTAGTGACAATTATTCAATTATTCCAATGAAGCAAAAGTGGAGAACAAAGGGAATTTTAAAAAATGTATTCAGACCATAAGACTATAACATGTCCTACTAGCCTAAAAAACAAACATATTTTGGTATGATAGAATGAAGCAAGGAAACAAAATCCTTCTTTTCAAACTTTAAAGGAGCATTTTAAGTGCACTACACCCGTTTTGAAAGATGCTTCACCAATGTTGTATCCCTAATCCTACAGATAATGCTACTGAAAATAACCAAGTGCTCTGCAAGATGCAGGCAGCACCTCATTGATGCTTACCAATACGCAGGTCCTTCTGCAAAACACTTTTATCATAAATGTAGAAGGACAACCACTGGAATGTTCTTGGAATCTCAAAGTAAAACTCCTCTCCAAAATAAGGGCTGAAAAGAAAGATTTGAAGTTAAAATAGAGAAACATCTTATGTAATTTACATAGAAGATGAACATTAAAAAACTGCATTTTTTCTGCTGTCCCAGCCTATGGCCCTTAGCACTACACCGACCTGTCATCAAAGGTGCCCAAAACCATTTCAATACAACACACAATAACATGGCAATGTCTTCTGTTTGTTTAATCAAAGGTAAGAACCAGAGCACACACAGAGAGTGGTGTCTTCTCAGCAATTCATATTCTATCTTTCTGTCTTGAAATTATTCTACCTGGTTCTCTAGACTTCCTGAGACATGCACAAGTTCTGTTTCATTTTCTTATTCAGTACATGATTAAACTATATTTAAACACAACTTCTTGATTACTTAACTAGCATTTGTTTAGCTCTAACTTCCATGTCAAAACTGCTGCTCTAAGATTCAGACCTGTAAGAAGCCATTATCACTAGAAACTATAAGATAAACCAGTGAAAAGGAGATATGTTAATCTCAACTACACACAATTTCCCTCACACCAAAATTGTCACCACGTTTCTCCATCTAAAGAAGTCCAATATCATGTTTATAGTTCACCCTATTTACCTGCCATTTGCACAGCCCTCTACAGAAAAAGACTCTGGGTTCCTCTATGTCACACATATTTCATACAATGTGTTGTATCTTCACTCCCAGAATTGATACTCTCATTAAACTTAAGGAGAACTCATTGATGTAATCAGAGCCAGCAGTCAGAAAATTGTTTTTCAAGACTGAGCAAAACCACAATGTTGCTTGCATTACTGCAAGAGATGAATTCTGAAAGCCAAGCGGATGCACAGAAAAATCCTGCTAAACTGGATTCTTAAAATAGTTTCAGTTACAATATATTAATACCACCAGGGAAAGATGTTCATTTTCATGAAACTAATTTTATGCAGAAAAGTACTGTGATAACTGTTATACCAAACCCTGAAACAAATGTTGGGGTTTTTTTGTTTCCCAGCAAAGTATCATTCTGACACTATTGTTACAATACTTTCTTAAACTAATACAAATATGCTTATTTTTGGAACAAGCAGTTCATGTTATTACCTACCCAAAGGATACCAGGAAGAATAGGTCACCACCCCCTACTCTCTTTCCTCCGAAATAACCACAGAAAAAGAAAACACCACCCCATGCTTAAGGACAATGGCTCATTAAATAAACTAAAAAGAGCAGCTGACAACTAACTTGAAAAGTGGGAAAGAACAGAGCTGAAAAATCTAGTATCTCAAATGTCTAGAATAGATTTTTAGAAACAAGAGCTTTAAGGGCAGGAACTCATTTCAAGGGATTCCACAAGTGAAAATGTTCTTTTTGTTAAACACAGACCTTTCACCACAGGCTTCAAAGCAGACAAACCAGTATCAGCCTTAGCACTACCCTGAGAAATAATTTAAGAATTCTCAGTTGAAAAATTCAGCTGTGGTTTTTCAGCTCCTCACTTTCCTCCCCCCTCTTTTTTCATAATTTCAAAGCAAACAAATTCTGCTTTCATTACAGGAGCTGGGTTCTTCATGCCAGCACCATGACTGAAGGTATAAACTCACGAGCATTACCTTTAGCAGCAGTGCAGCCCTAAAGAGCCTCAGCTTCCTTATTACCATCACTGCTCATTTTAATTGTATTGACACAGTAACTCAGACCAGAACCAAGGATGAAACAAAGCCTTATTTCAAACTTAGGTCAATTCCACGATCTGGTTTCCCTCACAGCTATACAAATAAAGTTGCAGCAGTACAAACAAAGAGATACTACAGAAGGAGTGAACAGTGGGAGAACGAGCTGGCACTGGTGGCAGGGGAAACGCTGCTCCAGTTCAGCTTCACACAGACATCCCGAGGGAACAGCTGACTGCAATGCATACCAGCAAGTGCCGAGGGTTTAAGTCCCTATCTTTAATGGGCCTATGGGACTCTATGCATCCAATTGTAATTCGGCTGGGATGGAGACTATAAGCAGAGACTTCCAAAAATCTACTTAGCACCTTTATCTTCCACCCAAGAGAGCGAACTTTGCAGCTACATATACCCCCCACACCCAGCCCCCAAAGGATGAACAGCCATTAACATTCTTTATTATTTTGACTTCAACGCTACATTAAATCTCAGATTTGGCAAGAATGAACAAGTCAATAATACAAGAATAAATAGAAGGCAATGCATTGTTTTACTCATGTTGATACATTTTTCTTTACCTAAATTAACACCGGTTATCAGTTGATTATTCATCAGCAAAATATCAGGCAGAGAGAGAAAATTTAAGGTAAAGAATACAATGTATTAGTAAAGAAATTCTTAGGTGGATACAGAACTGGCTGACAGGGTACAACAGTCTACATCAATGAGGAATAATTAAAACGGAGAACTCACTCACCCTGTTCCTCAGGGAATCAGTCAGTTTAGTACTTTCATTTGTGACTTTGATGCAAGAACTTTAAAGACTGTGACGGATACAAAATTAGAAGATAGCACTAATTCAAAGGATGACCAGACTGCCATACAGGAAGAACTGGATTACAGTAATACAGAAGATTAAATTGCACTGTGTAACACACTCCTCTGCTCTTCCCTTCCTTGGTACAGTAACCTGGCAGTTCTCTGTGGACACTGACCAATGCCCCAGTCTGTCAGTTAATAAAAGCAATGGTTACATCAACAAAGGAATTCATTTCTGCTATAACCTTGCACAACTACAAAGTTCAGCTGGGAAAAAAAGAAACTAAATTTAGTTAAAAAAAAAAAAAAAAG
>VZTF01002828.1:457956-472128 GCA_013397755.1 Cnemophilus loriae | reverse complement strand
CGGAGCTGGCTTCGCCCTTTCCCCTGCTCTATAGTCAGGAAGACAGGACATAGCCTTAAGCTGAGCCACGGTAGGTTTAGGTTAGACATTAGGATAAAATTCTTCACAGAAAGGGTGATTAGACAGTGGAATGGGCTGCCCAGGGAGGTGGTGGAGTCACTGTCCCTGGAGGTGTTTAAGGAAGGACTGGACGTGGCACTCAGTGCCAGGGTCTGGTTGACGAGGCGGTGTTGGGTCATAGGTTGGACTCGATGATCTCAGAGGTCTTTTCCAAGCTAATTGGTTCTGCGGTTCTGTGCCTCGCATCGGGGCAGAGGGCTCGGCAGCCCGGCACGTTGAACGCTGTGTTCTCTATGCTAAGATTGGTCACTTTCATAATGGCAGGTGGTCACAGTAAATGGAACCGGTGGCAGGTCCGGTCATTTTGGTCTGTGGTGTGCCAAGCGCCTGTCCCTGTGTAAAGCACGGCACGGGCTCCATTAGATCTCCTCTGCTGTCACTGGTTCATGTTCAGCTGTTAGGCCATGCGAGAAATGCCATGAAACAAGTAGGAAATGGCTCGGCTGCCAGCACTGCCCCAGGAGCAGGTGTCACGCTGCCTGCGGAGTGCCACAGGCAATGCTTCCCTCAGGAATCACACGGCACCTCGAGGTGTTTGCAGGCTGCGGCAGCTCACCTTCCTCAAGAACTGAAGGGCCTTTGCATCACGTTTTCTACCATAGATTCTTGAAGACACTGATCCTAATGTGAAACTTTGGGATCTCGCTTACACCCGGACTTCGCCCTGGTCCTGCACTGGTGGTGGCCGTCTGTCGTGGGCGTGCACAATCCACCCAGCCGTTGGCTGCAGTGACACGTCTTCTTCAGTGTCACTCCGGGTACAGCTGAGGGTACATCTGTTTCCAGACCCTGTAGGCACAGAGTCTGGTGAAAGCCTTTAGTGACTGACATACCCTAAAACACAGGTAATTCAGCTGGCTAAAGCTGTTTCAGGAAGCAATATAGGACTAGGGTTCTTCACTCCACACATAAAAGCCTTCTTCTGGCTAACAGGCTGTCCTGCTGTTAAAGGGAGGTTTGGAGAGTTGCAGGCCAGCATCTGTCATTGTCTCTAATTGAAGTCCCCTGCTGTGGTGCTCTGGCCATTTTTTATTGTTCCTGCAAAAATCTTGCCGTCGTCATCACTATGATATGGTATGGAACCATATAATCTGTCATCATTTCCTGATGGCTTTTCCTGCATCCAGCTTCTCCCCTGCTGCTAATTCAGCAGTGGTGACATTCCTTCCTCATCCTCTCACTCCCCATTGTGGCTGGGGAGGGACAGATGTGTGTTTCAAAGTGGCAGGCAGGGGAGTGGTGGGGAATAAACTGCTTCATCACACCAGTAACGGGTGTGTTTGTGTGAATACAAAATTTAAACCTGACAAAGACATGAGTTTGCATAAGCTGAATTTTAACCTGTTGGAAATGAGAGGTTCTTCTACAGTACAAATGGAGGATTTGATTATCTACAGTTGGCTGTCTAGGCTGGCTGCCCTGTCTGGCAGGTGGCTGGTGAACTGAGGCTCACCTCGGCAGAGTCAGCTTTGATCTGGGCAAGTAGCAGGGCAGCACCCTGAGAATGGAGATGTGTCCTTGAACTGTGCATTGCCACACTTTGGAAGGTAGAGTGACTCTACTGCCTCCATATTCTCTCAGAAGTTATGACTACAGCTGGGGTTTACTGTTTTAACTTAGCATCAGCTTTTTTTAAAGCACTGACCTACATTATCAATTCAAGTTTTACCACTGTCTGATTCCTGACACTGTTTTATTTTTAAAAATTTTGCTTTAATCTAACATACTATATTCAGAATACTGTTTCAATTGCGTAACGTTAATTTTTGGCCTCTTTTAAAGTTACATTTTAGGAGCATCTGTATAACAGGTAGGTCTGGGCAGCTAAGGACGTGGTTAAAACAAACACTGGTGTGCTGACTTGCAAACTTAGGGGAGAGACTTCTTCATTTAACAACGGGGATGTACTGTGGGAGAGCTTTGCTTCTTGTGCGAGAACCTCACAGCCAAGGTGCTGAACTGTCAGTGATAACTGCTGTATTAAGGAAGTTTAGAACAAATAATAGTAATGATGACACAGTGGCTTACTTCAAATGCTTCTGCCTGTCGTTTTAGCTGTCATGCAATCTCATTTCACAGAAGACAGCAATATCATTTACTACTTTTGTTCTAACTTTCGGTATGTCATAAATGAGAACTGACTAACATTTTGTTTAGATGCACAAACTTCATGATGATCCACTTGTCTTTTAAATTAGCATTTCAAATAGAGAAAAAAAATGTATTTATTACAATTAACAAACATCTAACTTTTTTCTTTAGTTATATATCTTTCCTGACAATCATCCCAAAATGACCTGCATAATTTAGCTTAAGTTTGATTTTTAATGCAGGTTTACAGACGAGTGACACCTAGCTGAAGGGGGAAGTACTTTGAACATGCATAGTCTTCTACTTTGTATGTATATTTGTATTTTCATATGCAATTAGATACTTGTACTTAGAACTATGTTTCTTGACAGAAGCCCAAAAAACTAGTGTGTAAAATACACAATCTATACTGCAAGATTACTAGCAGAATTGAAAAGAATTTTTCAAGTTTCAGGTTCTCATGAACACATTTAAGATGTTGCAAAGTATTAAACACAGTTCACCTGTGTTCCCAGCCCTCTGAGACACTGAGCAGGTAGATTCTGCTCTGTATTGCATTCACCCTGTATGATGCCAGGAGATAACATCACTTCCCTTGAGCTCTGGCATGTTCTCAATTCACTGTTCTCCCTTAATGAAGGGACTACTTGGTAACTGTGTTGCTTAATCTTCCAATGAAATAACTATTAGAAGATAGGTATCTGTGGATCATATAGATTATATAAGTATTAAAACAATTTAAAAAATGGAGAGACTTATAGAAAAATAGGAATATGTTATTTTAATTAAGCAAAAACAGAGTTATAATCACTCTTTCTAAAAATAAAATTAGACTCTTTATCAATCCTTAACATCTGCATTTAATATTTTCTTCTAAACAAAAATACAGATGCGATTATGTAGCAAATTACAGTCTTTGACAACGTATAGTATTTACCTTCTTTTACACTTACTTTAATTCTAATTTGGTCATTAATACTTGATTCATTACTGCAACATGTTACTTGTAGTAAAAGTGCCACAATTGAACTATAAACATGACATTGCCATCTTAAAACTGCTTTGCTATAAACTGTAGAGAATATACAGAGTTACAAAGTCGTGTTTTTATCAAAATATACAAACCCCCCCAAACCTAACACAAGCTAACAATATTCTTCTTATGAACTATACAGTTATATAAAATATTTGTAAAATTATCTTTGTATTTATAAATATTCTACCTTATTTGCTTTGGTCTATATTTATCACCATACAAGTCCACTTAGAAGATATCTTTGTGTACTTTCTTTGAAACATCATTATTCTCTCCTGTGTTTGTTATTCTATTATCCTCACTTGAATGGAACCAAAGCTGCCATGAAACCAGAATTTCTCAAAGGGTTCACAGCATTCACCAGTGATAGAATAAGTAAGTGGACTATATTATTACCTCAATCAATACTGTATTATCATTTCAATTGTAGTTTTATTGTACCCAAGCTATAGTTTCTTTTAAAATATTCAAGAAGACGAAGTTAAGTAACAAATTGTGAACCATCACAGAGAATGAAGTCAAGAATCACTAACCTTTGTCATGACTTAATTTTTTAACACTTCACAGGGATGAACATACATGACTATTGGAAATGCAGATACAGTACGACAGAGCCCTATCATATAAAATGCAACTTGCAGACATACACCCGCTCGGACTTTTTTAAGCATCTCAGTTAAAATGAATCACACTTCCACAATACGGTATTAACTGGAATATTTTGGTGCTGTCTTTCAGAAGCCCATTTGCCCAGTTCTTAGTGAACTGTGCAGGGTAAGGCTCACCAGAACCCTTCAGTGTGGCAGGATGAGGGAGGCAGGAAGGCCAACACTCCTTCCTCCAGCAGCCCGCCCCCAGCCCCTCTCTGCTATGCCCACGGGACATTGCTGGAATGGGATCGTTGGTGGGATCACTGAGAAGGGACATCTGAAGGTTAAATGTTGCATTTAAGGCATGGAGATGACAGGGAACCCCACAAACTGTCCTATACCTGTTTATACACAGGGAGAGCCTCAGGGATATATATGGAAGCAGGAGTCTTATTTACCTACTCCTCTCAAAATCAAAGTATTCACGGGGAGTTGCTCTATTGTTTGTGTCCAGGCATTATTCCAGGATGAGAAGGAAAACTCTGTCTACATGTCCTTTTGAGAAGAATTGTATTTCTAAAAGACAAGAATTGCAGACCCACCAGAAGGTGGACATTTCTATACAGGATTTCTGTTTCATGAGAACAATTTTCTTTAGACCAATGCACCTGAAGAGCTCACCAGGCCATTGACATGGGGATTTATGTAGTTTGGAAGACTGGCTATAGTGAGTTCCACTGAACCTTTATTAAACGTCTCAGAGATATATAAATCTGGAATACTTCTCACACCAGCACTCAGACTTAACAGTTATTATGGTAACTACAAAACTGAATATGGAAAGTAAAAGAGTAGTTTTAAACTCCTGAATATGTTTTGTAAAGGCTGAGTTACAGAAAAGCATGGCAGAATTCCAATGTACTTCGGCACACCCAAGCCCATGAAACACTTACCACCTTCACTTTAGAATACACAAGATTACAATTATTTCCTTTATAAACACATTACTTTTGTTAAAAAAAAATGCAATATATGGTTTCTGCAGCAAAAATTCCTTCTACAGAATACACCATGAACCTACTTATTTCTTTTGCCTAGAACGATTCTGTCTCAAAACCAGAACTGTAAAATAGTTCAGTGACTAGTTTATTGTAATGTTAAGTAGAAGGGTTTGGGTTGGTCATTTTTCCTTCTCTCTATGTTAAGAGTCTATTGTGGCAAAAGGATTTTGGGTGTTTCAAATTAAATTTGTATTATTGCAAATACTAGTTTTTCTGTGTTATTTTTCTTTCTTTTGCATATATTGACATATGTTTAGATGAAGAAATTTGACCTTACTAAGTGATACATTTCCCCATTCAATACATCTTTATCTTCTCCAATATGTAGTTTTGGATTTTTCTTCTCTTTTGCACAATTGTCACTCAGAGTATAACTTCTGGAGTTACGTTTTGTGTATTTTTCACTTCGCTTCCTTCTGAGCCAAGGAAATGTGGATTTTCCAAAAGTTTAGTGCTTTCATTGCAAAACTGTTCTTTTCTGTCTTGTGTGCCTGGACTTTTGAATAGATGCTTCTTCTGGTGCATTCCCAGAGCAGCTGCAGTCTTGCAAATTTTGGGGCACTGAAAGCAAGCATATCCTTTTCCATTATGTTCACGTACGTGCCTTTGCTCATGGTTCCTTTTGGTAGAAAGATACAAGAAGCTCTGAAAGCAGAACTGACAGTGGTAGCGTTTTTCTCCAGTATGAATTCTTTCATGTATTTTGAGTGTTTCATTTAAAGTGAATGCCTTATTGCAGTACTGGCAGACAAAATCTTTGACACCCAGGTGAATACGTTCGTGTTTCTGTAGATTTCCAGGAACTGAGAAACATTTACCACAGGTTTTGCAAGTGTAGGGCTTTTCCCCAGTGTGACACCTCATATGCATTTTTAAAGTGGATGGACTTTGAAATTGTTTTTGGCATAACTCACAAATGTAAGGCTTTGAAGCAGCTACATGCCAGTGTACGTGTTCTTGAGCTTCTGCTGTGGAAGACGGGTCTCTTTCACAGAGCTCACAATGAAGATTAGGCATTTCTGTGTTCTCCTCCTGGCTGGCTGCCTTTTCCTCGGGAGCATTCCTGAGCGCATACTCTCGACTGCATGTGTTGTGGCTTTCCATACCGGTGTTCTTGCTTCCGTGCTTTTTCCTCCACTTGGTCTTCTTCATTTTTCTTAGCTGTTTGGATTTCTTTTTTGGTTTGTAATTATAATAAGGTCTCCAGGGTTTATCACTGGAGTCCTGGTCACTAACATCATCACACATTTCTGTCAGCTCCAGGCATTCTGAGCCGTAGAGTCTAGATGGGCTTTTTTCTTTTACCTCCATTTCTGGTTCTTCAGTGAGATTGTCCTGTTTGGATTCGTGTTTGGATTTTCGGCCCCTTTTACAAAACAGCTTAGATCCTAATATATGTCTTTTTACAATGGCTTCATTACCGATTTTTACTGTTATCTGACAAAGAGGCGCGACATTGCTGTCAGCAGATGTTCCAGGTAAGGCAGGCTTTGCAATGTATGTTTCAGTTTTACTGGACTCTTGGACAGTATTTGTAGTTTTGCTACATGAACCTCCAGATCCTGTGATGTGCTGCGTATCCTCAGTTGTTTCTGCTCTGTTGTACAGCAGTGTTTTCTTTTTCTCCTTAACGGTTTTTGATTTTGTAATGCACTTCCCATAATTATCTGACCCATACTTACAGTCATCACTTACTGACTGACTTGGTAGATTATTTGAAGATTCTGTCTTACTGTTTTCTATGGAAGTGACTGTTTTACTGTGCATTATTACTGATGAAACTCTGCTACTGTGCATTATAACAGAGGGTGCAGAACTGCTGTAACTGATGACAGAGGTTGAATTTTCATTCATGTTAGCTAAAGACACAACCGAGGAATCACACTCCTGCGAACCAGAGTCATTTGCAGCAGTGGAAATTCTTTTTTCAGCTGGAAAAAAGTCTCTCTGTAGGTCAGAATTTAAGATACCTACTCCCCAAGAGGAAGAATTCTGAGCATTTGTGGAAGATGCTGTATCATTGCATGAAGATGTATCCAAGGCCAGAGTTCTGTTGTTTGACATTATACTATGCTGAAAATTCAGCGGTGGTAGCTCAGAGCTAAGAGAACTCGGAACGAAACAGTTAGTAGAAGCAGTTTCATTAGCCTGGGTACTTGCCGGAACATTTTCATAGGAAGAATTTCGGTAGGATTTGTAAGGCAGTCGCCTGCATTTCATAGGTAAGAGTCGATACAGTTTGTATGGGTACATACTTGGTTTTAAACCCCCATTGGCCGTCTTTTTATTTACTGAGAGGCGATGGTCAATTGCATGGAAAGACTTCTGGTGATTTTTCAGTATATAGTAAGTCATGAAGGTCTCCAGACAGAAAATGCACTGGTAGCGCCTCTCTCCAGTGTGCCAGATCTCATGTCTGGTGCGGTACTCAGCTAGCGCGAAGACTTTATTGCAGTAGTGACAAGGGTATGTTCTTCTCCAGGAGTGCACATTTGCATGTCTTCGAAGGCTGGACAATGTGACGTAACTACGCTTGCAAACAACGCAAGTGTATAATATCTGCCCGTCAACGACTTTAACCAAATGATCTGTTTCTGGTAAAGTGCAGTTTGCATTAGAACAATCAGTGATGCTGTTTTCAGACAACAGAGGCTCTGTGTTTGCATATGAACTTCCATTCCGTCCCTCTGTAGCAGTATAGTTATCTGCAAAATTTTGTTCATTTCCATTGTGAGCCGGTAAGTTACTTGATCTCATGCAGACTTGTTCATGACTTTCCAGTATATTTAGATTTGCAAACTGTTTGCTGCAGTATTTGCATATGAAAGTTTCCTGATGCTCTGAATGGAGCTGAAGGTGAGCAGTGAGTAATGCCCGGTCACTGAATGATTTTGCACAACAGTTACAAGTGTAAACAGGCGGAGTGACAGTCGCCCCAGATGCAGAGACACTAGCAGAAGTGTTTTCCTCTTCTCTGGATATGTGCAAATCTCCCGCTTTATTCTGGGATTTTGGAAAGGAAGTAATTGTCTGATCAGTAACTGCTTCGTGCTGGGCTTCTGAACTGGTTACTGTAGAGGCTGGCACTTTTGCTACAGCCAAACCAGTACCCTGGGGCTTAAAGGCTGACTTAGGAGTACTACCTGCTTGTTTTCCCTGCTGAATGACTGGGGTGGCTTGGTGATTTTCATAGCGGTCCTCACCCACCTGGTACGAAGGGCTGCTGTCCTGTTCAACAAAATGTGCTCCTTGTGAAATATCTCCCCCAGAAGAAACTGCATAGGAGTGTTCAGCCAAGGTACTGGCTGGCTCAGCATCTTTGCACAAATCACTTCTGTCGAGGCTGATGTTGGGAGCTTGTATTGTCTCAGATACCTTTTTAAAGCTGGCCCTCAAATCAAGGGGAGAAAACAAATTGTTTTCTGTTTCAAAAATTGAGAATGCATTTGTAATTCGTGGTCCATTTGTCACAGCAGAATCTTCATGTCGCTTTTCATGTTTTTCCTCTTTGACAGTCCCTTTTTCATTAACACAGTATGCATAGGGGCAGGGGGAACTTGAAAAATTTACATCTGTAAGATCTTCTAGAAATGATATTCCCAGTTTTTTCCCTGCAGCTGCAAGGTCTGTTACAGTCTCCTGCCTCTTAACAACTACTGTGGAACTGTAGATGTAATTCAGTATCTCTGTAAACACTTCAGCTTTGAGATCATCTAACTCCAGTACATGACCTGAAATACAGATAGTACGACTCCAAAAAATGTTTTTAAAGTAAAGGCTTGAAGCTGCCAGCACATTGCTATGGGCTTTAAATTTGGTGTCTTCCACAATTATGGTGACATCGCATAAAATACCCCGAATGCGCTGTTCATTTAAAATGGAGAGTACAGTGTCACTGTGGAAATCGTCCTTGAGATCCTTTGAATGGGACATGACTGTCATCTACAAGAGGAAAAAAGTAAATATATTTAGAAGGCATTTTTAATCCATTTCAGTTACAGATTAAGTTTATAGTTCTATATTATTTTATATATACTTTTTAGTTTATTAACTTTTAAAGTTTAAGAATGAGTAAAATTTTGTCATAATATTTCAGGTTTAAGTCATCTTATATTCACTGCCAACACTACCACAGGAAATGTCTGTCCAGATCAAGGAGGCAGGAGCACAAGTAGCTCCTCGGCAGGAGGCAGAGGATCCCTCCCACTCCCTCCCGGAGTGGACCTGCTGTCCGTCCTGTGCCTTTCACTGGGAATGCAGCCGATGGCTTTTGCTGTGCCAGCGGGTGCAGCTGCTCAGGGTCACCCCGAAAGACTCCCTGAAGCCTGGATGGAATTCCCCAGCATGCCATGGAGGGACCTGGCACACACGAAGGGGAAGGCTGGGTTGCTGCAGTTCTGTGCAGAGTGAGGATTTTGCTTTCTGAGCTGTTTGTCAGACGCCAACTTCACAACACAGCTGCACCTGATCTCCTTGCTAAGCTCATACTTAAATCGCAGCAAGAGAGTCTCAGTTACAGGCTAAGGCTTTATAAGCAAATGAATGCACAAGGAACACAATTTGGTAGACAACAGTGAAGTACCCGTAACACTGTTTATGTGAACAGAATTTTTTAATAGTGATTAAATTTATTAAATAATTTACACTACTTCAAAATTACTGAAAAGTTGTGGGCAAAATAAGTAGAAAATAATCGAATAACAAGTAGAAAACAAGGTAATTTTTTCTTCAGTTATAGTTTAGATTTAGTGTTCACACTTTAGAATTAGATAGTGTGTTCTTAATTTCTTTCAAATAGTAAGATTAAATTGCAATAATAAGTACCATTAAATAACTGCTAATATATAATAATGAGGTTTAATGCTGACAAAAACAATTCAGATTAGCCAGACTGTTACTATATGAATATACTGGTTCATTCAGTTGAGATAAAATATGCAAAATATGAATGAAAAGTATTCTGAAAAAAATGGATTAATTTGCCAGTTGAATTTGAATTTTGACAATTTGTGACAACTGCATTTTGTATCTGGTGAAAATCTCTGTCTTCACCAGATGGTTTTTCTCAAATTCAGATCTGTATCACATGAGGTTTGTTCCTTTTTTCCCCATCTCTGGAGTGCTGTTTTCAACTACTACTGTCCATTTCTGACTTCAAGTCATGAAGAAATGGTTGTGCTACTGGCACTTACCAATCGCTACAGTAAAAAAAAAAAAATCACATTTCTTAAAGACTCTTTTCTTTAAACTTCTGGAAGCAAAATGCACCTTAAAGAATATTACCATCAGATATTTTGTAAGACAAGCTAAAGTATTACAACACTCTAAGTTAGAAATTACCTTCTAAACACGCCATCCTGCTGCTCCTAACTTTAATTTTCAGCTTGAAAAATTTTATGATGACCCTTACCCTCAAATATTTTATGTTAATGCCAATCTTTATAAGATGGGTTTGATCCAAATGGCAAAATAAAGGTTTGACCCATATTCACTAAGCAAACAGCAATCGCCATTTAGAACACACTGGCTCTCTCACCCAAAATATTGGGAAGTAATCTGTTCTGGAAAATAGGGTCTTTATCACAAAGTTAAGTAATACAAGTCATACACCCCTACTCTCACTAATCTAATTACACTTAGGACACTTTTATCACAAATACACAAACTACCTCACTGCAAATCAAATTACACAAAAAGCAGCAACAACCTTACTGTGAAGACAAACCCAATATACTGTGAACAAGACCAGAATTTCGTACATTATGGATGAAGCTTGGAAGTAAAATTTGTACCTTGCATCATGGCCACTGCTTCAGGAAAGGTGTTGTCTATGCAAATAGTTAAAATTTCTAATAGACTTTGATGGCTGAGAATTTTCAATGCACAGAATTCAGAACAAAACTATGATTCACAAAAAACACCTCCGATGTTTCCCATGATATGCCACGGATGTTAAGAAATGAATTCATCAGTAAAATGGTGATAGAAATGTACATGAATATTACTTTAATTATTTGATCACTCAGAGCAGCTGTAAATCTAGATGCATTGTCTTGCGCCTTGAACTCTTAAAATCATAGTTTATGATGGGTTTGTCTGTGACACTAATTTGGCTTAAAATAAGGAATATTTACTCATTTGGAATGGCAACCTGAAATTCACAGTGGTTAGATACAGTTATCTGCTTTCGTTCGGTATCTGAAAAAACAGATATAACTGTAGATAGTTTCTGGCATATCGAGTCTACAGAAAGCATACTGACCATGCTTTTCTTCCAGCAAGCAGCCACTATTCCATAATTGATTCCTTTTTGTCATTGACAATGTCTGAGATTACATCTGACTTGCTCATGTGATGTGGTATTAGAAACCAACTGTCAGACATCAAAAACATTTCACAACAGGAGCTATTGATAGGGTTATTTCCTGAGTATAGGAAATAAATGATGTCAACTCTACCTCCCAGTGAACTGCCCCACAGGAACTTGCCTGTGTTTTTTCTGTTTCTTTATTGGAGACAGCTGGTTTTAGTTCAAAGACACATCATCTGACAGACTGTTTGCTAAGTGTATCAGACTGCTACTGCTATGCTGAGAGGCATACAAACCCAAGAGGGTTTAGAACAAGTCTTATTATTCAACTAATTATTACAGAATTTATTCTCCTAAGGACAAAAATGAGTATTTTAAATTTCCACTTGCCATGTACATGTATTGCCAGCTTTTGCAGTCCTGGATAATTTGGTATGCTCAGTAAAATACTAAACTAGATTCCTTGTGTCAACATTGTAGAAATGATCATTTGCTATTTGGTCATTTTTTTTTTCTGTGTGCTAAACCATAAGCTAGATATCTCATTGAAAA
Source organism: Cnemophilus loriae (assembly GCA_013397755.1). Classification (NCBI taxonomy): domain Eukaryota; kingdom Metazoa; phylum Chordata; class Aves; order Passeriformes; family Corvidae; genus Cnemophilus; species Cnemophilus loriae. The sequence goes on along the minus strand of VZTF01002828.1, from coordinate 460,368 downwards.
GTTACACAGAAAAAATCCAGAGCAAATCAGTTTTCAGAGCCAACACTTTTTGCTTCTTCATCTCAACCTACGCATACCTCAAACAGTCCATTTATTCATGTCTGTAATGATTCTCTACTGCCTTCTATTTCACCTGTCTTGCTTCTTGCATTTATAAAAACGTGTCTGAAATGCTATAAAATCAAAATGCCCTACCCAGCACACGCATAAATGGAGTATTTTAGGAATATATTTCATTCCATTTGCAGTTCATACTGTAAAATGAAAACCTGCTCTTCGGTTTCCAAGGGAGCACTACCAAGAACCAAGACACACGGAGATCAAACTTTTCAGATGTGTTATTAAATATTTTTCATTAAAACACTGGAAAGTCCATTCAGAATATAACTATTCTTCTGTATGATTTTTATTATAGAGTTATGGAAGAAATTTTTGTTTTATTTGTAAATTTTGCCCAAAACATATATAAATACCATTTGACCTATTAAAGGGCAACAAAACTCCTCAGCCAACTAACCCCTCTTTTTTTTTTTGACACAGATCTGTTATTTTCATACTTTTTACTCTCAATCCAGACATAAATAATTTCCTAGGAATCTGAACAGTACCTCTGTAGAATTACCTAATGCTCTTTGGTACACCTATGAACAACTTCAGGTTCAGAAGAGCAGAATTTTTGATTGGGAGTTACAGTACTATTTGCAGATTTTCTGCAAAAACAGTGACAGACTTAACCTGTCATTAAAAGTTGTTGAATCACTTGGAAAAAGAAGATTTAAATATTCATCTGAAACTTAAGTGTAATGGTCAGTATGTTTATCAAACTTTAACCTTTTCTGACATCAATGGAACACCACTCCAGGACAACAGTCATAAATGAAAATAAGTAATATTATAAGTTTATGTCAAGATCAGAGATTGATGCATCCAAACACAAATTTGACTACTTATGCCTCACAGATGACACTGCTAATAATAGAGAAGCCAGCTCTACATGGACACAGCTGAGAGTGGAAGCTACTGTTAATTTTTATATTAACATTACTTTGAAGTCAGCAAAGTGTTCACAAGAAGTTTTACTGGCCCATGAATACAAATACAAATTTATTACTACCAAAGAGGACTACTATAATCTAGGAATATCCTTTTAACTTCTGCTAATCTTTTGAAATCCACTGCTAGGCAAGTGTACCCCATTACATATGAGATTATTTTATTCCACTTTAGTCAGCTAAATCTGAAAGACAAGCTGGTGGCGTAACAAAAAAACTCCAAAGCATTAGGGGCAGTTGCTAGTACCCAGGCAAAATCAAAACCAGCAAGATAAATGATGAAATGATAAATGGTAAATGAAGAATTCTCCCTGTTTTCTTACTCCATAGATTTCTACTGGGATTTTAAAGTGCTAATATTTTCTGGTACTAACCAACAGGACACTACAGAAACATGTTCATTCCATACCTTCCTTATGTTCAGTTTCACCCTACTCTGAAGTCTCTGTTTTGTTTCCAGCCGGCTTCCCCAGCTGGGGAGAAACCCTGTATCTAACTCTCCTAAAGGATGCTGGTTTTGTTCTAGAGCCGAAATGGAGTCAGGCATCACCAACAAACAAAAACCCCCAAACAAGTACACACACCCCCCACACAACCCTCCCAGCACTGATCCTTGCTTACCTGGAAACCTACTGTCCAACCATCACTGCTACGGTGACTGCCCAGTTTTTTATGGAATCATTTCACCAGTCCCATGTCGGCAGCAGGGCTGCCTCGACCAGGGTGCTGCAGCCTCCCTGCAACCTCGGGCATGCAGGGCCGTGTTCATGGTGTCTAATGATGTTAATAAAGTCTAATGACTTTCAGTAGCTCGCGGGAGCGTGTAGCTTAGTGCTCACTACAGAGCTACATGTTACTTCTTCAAGTGCATTAAGAGATTTTCTCTTTGGACTCTCGCTGCTCACATCCTTCCCTGTTGCTACAGAACAGCATTACAGACTTGAAATGTTTTTTTCAGCCTCGCGCTCTCCTCTTTTAATTCAGATAGCTGGGGGGGCTGGGGTGGGGTGATGGAATTTAGCCTACGAGTATGTCAGTGTTAACGGACCTCCGATGCCCCGCGACGAACCATTCTTTCAGAGCTGGGACTCTTTCCCACTATTACCATCCCGACCTCAATCCTCTCACTCCCTGCTTTACGCTTCCCATGACCTCTCCCACCGCACGGAACAGCCCGTGCGGCCTCGGCAGCGCCTAGCTCGGACACGCAGGACGAGCCCGAGCCCGAGCCCGAGCCCGAGCCCGAGCCCGAGGCGGGCGCTCTGCGAATGCTCTGTTCCCACCACCGCGGCCCTTCCCGCCGCGGGTGGGCTCCCCCGGCCCCGGGCCTTCCCCTCCCGCCCCCGGCCCGGCCCGGCCC
>VZTF01002828.1:368250-457787 GCA_013397755.1 Cnemophilus loriae | reverse complement strand
CAGGCGGGCGGTGGCTGCGGCCGGGGCCGCGTTCCCGGCCCGGCGGCGGCCGGACGGCGCGGCCGCCATTTTGCTGTGCCGATCCCGGCAATGGGATTGCCCGAGGTCTGCCGGGCAGGGCCGGGCCCGCGCCCTCCGCCGCCGCGCGTGTTCCCTGTCCCTGTTCCGCAGCGAGCGCCTCGTGCTCAGCCAGCGCGGCCAGCGGGAGCCTCGGCCTCTCCGCCAAGCTGTTCGTTGGCAACCACTGGAAATTGAGACCGACGAGGAAACGCGGCGCTCCCAGCACCCGGCGCCTGCTCCACGGCCATCAGTGCAGCGTTGTGCACGGTCCTGAGAATTCCTCTTGCACCTAACACAGGACTTCCATGCCTGACTGTCCTTCCAGGCCTTTCTGCCAGGAAGAAAGAGAAAGTGTTTCTGGGCATAGATAGCTCTGCACTACCTTCTGTCATTTCCTTCCAGAAAGCAGAGAAACATATCCTTGAAAAAAAAATACCTGAAATAAATTACATTTGATTACTGAATTATAGTCACATTTACCCTTTTCCTTGTCTGATTATATTACCTTTTTTTAAAGCAGGTATAGAAACTCAAATAGTATGAGGAAATTTGTTTTAAGCAGTATTCTTACTCATAATTTAGGTTTCGTGATATATTTTACTGTCTCAGGAAACAAGCACAACACTATCATTAGTGCTTCAGAAGCAGTAACAAACACTCCTGTAGATAAAGAAGGACAGAGCTTGATTTCACCTGTCCAGATACTCCAACACATTTGGTACAGTTCTCCCAGATATTCTCTCTCAGCCTCTCACTGCAAATAGTCAGCAAAGTCTGTTTTCTCAGAACTCAGAATCATGACGCTTAGAGAAAAACTGGGCTTTGAGACAGGTGAAAAATGTTAGATAAATGAACGGTTTGGTTTTTGTCTTAAAGCTTGCTTTTGTCCAAGGCTAACTTACGTTTATTCTTACAAGATATTGTGTATAAGGCTTCACTGGACAGAAACTTTATTTTCAAATCTTAACCCTACACATTAAAAGCACTGAATAGTAGGAACTGTTTCATTTTAGAAAAAAAAAAATAAATCCAGAAGCATGAACTATTTCATCATTGTCACACTTGATGGGCCTGGCAGTTAGAACTTTGCTAGAGCCTCTTCATGATAAATGCTGCTTATCATCTCAGGAAACTGCTTAATATCAACATAACATACAAAATCTATTATAAAGAGGGGAGGTCTTTTTTTCCCCCCAGCATTCTGTGTTGGAACTATCAGTGCTTTCCTGGTTGATTAAAAGCTATGGAAACAAATTTTTTAAAGTCAGGAAATAGTCACAGAAATTGTTACAATCTATACACACATCTTTAAGTAATTTATACAATCCACATTAAAAATTCATCTTAGAAATACCGAACATTTCTGTGAAGAGTTTAATTCCTTCTTTAATTCTGGGTCACTGGAATTCTTACCTAAAAGTTCACCTACTGAAGCAACACGTGTGTTTTTAGCTTAGGGCTCTCTGCCACCAAAAAACTATTTCTTTAATCTCATGGCAGATTGAGTCATGAAATGACCAGTAGCTGTTCACCAACAGCTGTGGGAGGGGGAACAAATAATTGAAGAACGCAGTGGTTTTGCTTGCAAAGGCAGAGTGTGTCCCAATGTTTTCCCAACCTCCATTTTTATTCCAACCTACATAATGGATAAGCAAAGTTTCATACTCACATGTAGGTTACTTTTAATCTTAGACTTTGCCTATTGCTTATTTGCTGTTGTTCCTTTATTACTGTTTTAGATATACATATATCATATAATACATATGTACATATGCATATATGTACATATACATATATACATAATCATATGTATTAGTGAAAACTTTTGATACAAGTGCCATAGAATGTATTAGTGACAAATGTGTTGTCTGTAACAATACAATAAAATGGATTAAATTAAACCTGTTGTAATCCCTTAAAATAAATAAATACCTTACTGAACAAGCATCTTGACAGAAATTTAAGGAGGATTAGGTTATTAATTCCCCCTAAATCTTAATTAAAATTGATTATTTTAAATTGTTGTGAAAATCAGATGCATAACCATCATTTGTATAGCTGATACGTCCAACTTAGAGACAATAATTTATTTGCACTGGAACATTGGATGCTCTGGCGGTCTTCATATATGTAGACAATATAACAGATATGGAGAACGCTAGAAAGAGTCAAGTTTCTCCTTTTTTTTAACAGGGTGTTTTCTTAAGGCAACTTTAGCTCATCCACTAAAAAAAGAATCACCTTTTCTGTATCTAGTAGGGTAATTGAAGGTACTAATTTCCATATATATATATATATATATATATATAAAATTTGAGCTATTGTGAATTCACAGTCCCATCAGCTCCTTGTGTGTTAAAAATATTCTTCAGAATAAGAAATTCTTTCTAAGGCTGTCTTGGCCTCATCCAACATTTTACATCATCATTCTAATGTTTCATGTAAAACCAGCTGTGTGCAAAGAAAATGGAGGCACTGGTGCTGCAGTCGTTCCTGTGAATGCACTACAGTGATATCTGAGAGAAGTCGGACAAGATCCATTTGCTCTGCAGTCCTGATTCCAGGGTGTAAGCCCCAATTCAAATGATGTACTCTAGAAATAGTGAGCTTGGTAGGGTATATGTACCAATTCCTATTAAAACATATAAATGATTGCGCATCACAGCACACAAATACTATGTTCCTTTTAGAAGGAAGTCCAAGTAGTTTAGCAGTGGATTATTTCTCATGTGGTACCACTGCAAGATATAGAGAAAATTTTCAGCAAATATCTTTAAAGTGTATGAAACAGTTCCAAGGGTACTGAAACAGTGGTGGGATGCTTTGATGAAGTCTCATAATCTCACTTCTGTGACTCGTGGCATGTGGTATTCTTTCTGTAATAGTATTTCATGCTACATCAGAAAAAAATGTGCCAATATTCCTCTCTAGTCAAGAAGATTCAGTTCTTAAGCAACCACAGAAAACAACATATAGAGCATTACTCAGTCTTGCAAATTCCTCCTGAGCAGCAGGAGTTTGGCCAGGATTTGACTGGTTTCTGTCTCAGTGCCTAGACCAGCCTATCGATGAGAAAAATGCTTGGGTAGGCTGTCACCTTCATTGCTCTCCCTGCTGAGGTGAGAGCAGCCAGGGGTGCTGCTAAGAAGGAAACACAGCTCCTCTGTACCCTTAGGCAGGCCAACCCTTCACTCAGGAGTGAGACACAGCAAAGACCCAGCAGCCCAGAGTAACTTCAGCTCCCTTTTGTGGCCCATGAGCATGGGACAGAGTTCCATGTGCAACCCTCCTCCTCTTATTCAGCACCAAGTGGAGGGAGAAGGAGACTAGTTACAGCACCTGCAGCAGCCCCCTGCTCCTCTAGGTCTGGTGGAGAGGAGTGAAACCTGGGACAACTCACTTGGCTCTCAGACTGCGTGAGCTGTGCATGTGCACCGAACCAAATCTTTCTCCAAGAAATGCTGCCTTCTTAAAATTTAGGCATGGCCTAATCATAGTGCCATTAACACTAAACAGGACACATACTAGCAATTTTTAAACGTGTAACTACATCTTTTTCTCTTCTGCCAGACTAAAAAAGAAAATGAAGCAACAACAATAATATAAATGCAAATTATTCTCTTGCACAAAATACAAAAGCTTATGTTGTAGTGCTACTAAGAATCAGCTGACTTTACATCTTGCTATCTCTGAACAATCTTAGTATTATTTTCCACTTAAGTATTTCTTTTTTTTATGTGCTGCTGACAAGCCGTTTTCTAGCTGCCTACACTGTGGGACATATCAGTCCTTAGCTAGCAGAGATCAGTTGCAAACATGAAGCTATGTTTACAGACAGAGTGACAACAACAGACATTCTTCTGTTGCCGACTGTTGTCAAATGTAGTGATTAATATATTTGAATAGCTTTAAACAAAAGAAAATGAAACATTTCAGTTTTGTTCATTCAGATCAAGTACTATGTGGTATTCTGTTACCTATTCGGTTTATCAGAAAGATAAAATAAAAGTAGTTGAACTCAGCCTCCATTTTCCAATTTTCAGAGGAAGCATCATTTGAATATGGGAGCCAGCATCCATCATTTGGATATGGGAGCCAGCATCCACAATGCAGGCTCAGGGCTGTTGTTCTTCTGGGTGAGGTGTGTGGGGGGCCAGGCCAGTGCAGCTGTTCTTGCCCTTTATTATAGTGGGTGTAGCAAATCATGATGGACTAGAAATAGAGTTCAGTCCCTGCCTCTGCAAACACCTTATTCAGATGGTCTGCCAGATGGCTGGACACAGCCATTTTGGAAACCAGAATTGGTCTTCAAGCTTTTAACTGGCCACCACTAGTCTCCAGTATTCCTTAAAATATTGTGAAATATTTTTGGTTTTGCTGTTGTTTTGGTAAACCAAAACCAACATACAAGTGATAGCTATTGCTCCGAGTCATCACTTCAGCGTGGCCAATATTATGACAACTTACCAGACACACAAGAACTTTGTATGCTCTTAAATATTCTTATGCTCCGTTTTGTGCTGACCGAAGTGGCCCAGCCCAAGCCCTACTCCTCCTTTTCCATCCTACTGCACATTTCCAAACTAAAGGCTGAAGCAGGGCCTCTGCTCGTGCAGTGGAGAAGGACTGTAGCAAAAGCAGATAGCGCTGGCAGCACAAACAAAACCGTGATGGCTCCAGCTCTGGTTTGTGCTGCTGGCTCTGCCACCAATTTGAACTGCTCAGCTCTGAGCTCAGCTCAGATGGGGGACAACAACAACAACAAGTAATAATAACAATAAAACCCCAACAGTTGACTTGCCTCTCCCTAATAATTTCCCAAACTCTTATTCACTCGAAAGCCTTAATAGTAGCATGTTATGGTACGTAACCACACTGTTTATGGTTTAGGATCATAAAAAGACTCATGTGGCAGTGTTCAAACTATCTGAAATTAATACTAGATTCTGGTATTGATTCTCAACTTGGCTGTTGAGAGTTATGGAAATGTTGAACATTGTCAGAATAATCTTCATTTCCTAGATCTGATTGTTACGTATGGAGTCTTCTCTCTTACTAAGCACTCCAAAAAGGTAAATGGGAATCTTTTCATTGATTTCAAGGCAAATTGAATAAGGCTGCTTGTCACATAAGCAAATTCTCAGATTACACCCAGTGAATTTAAACCCAAGATTTGCATATTCCCATTTTCCCCATCTTTTTAATTAAAGGGATAACCCAAAAGGTTGTATACACTTTTCATTTTATAGATAAATTAATACTTTAAGAAGAAAGGCCGAAAGTAACCTGTACATAAACTTGCTGAAGTCAGTACACAAATTTCTCAGAACCGATCTTATTTATCTGAGCTTCTTTTTAATCCAGAACTGAACACTTGCACAGAAAGTGTGAGTGCTGCCTAAATGCTACATCCAGATATTATTCCAAACGTCTAGGAACTACTGTCATTTTGACTTCCACAACTGTTTCTCCACCCCTGCCTTCTTCTGTTGTTGACTGGCAGAAGACGACACTTGGGTCATATCTCTTTGCCTGGATACATTGGATAGAATGAGAGTGCTACGAGCAACACCAGCTTCATTCTTATTTAGTGGCTTTAGTTTGTCACTGTGAAAAGCAATATGATCATGCTTGCTTCTGAATGCTGGTGCAAGATTCAAATTGAGAATTCCTGAGCGTTTCCGAAAGACACTATAACCCATCATTTCCGTCCATACTTTGTTGTTGAAAGCAGTGCTATAAGTATTCAGAATCCTAGAGGAAGGTTTCCATTTGCAGACCAAGCCTACCATGCCAGTTTTATCTGGCTATTGCAAGCCCAATTGAAAGTGCAATAATAAAAAATCACAAGAGATATTTCCATTGAAAATATGAGGAGTTTCAGTTAAAACCTTTGAGTATTCGGAATCCACATTGGGCCATGCCCAGAAGTCTTTTTATATGGTGATTTTCAAAATGCATGCATTATTGTGAGCACATGGTATGTAAATGCATTGGGCTGCTTAATAAGCATTCACTGACACACATCTGCAGCTTTGCTAATGTACCTTTTATTCCTATGTGGTTGTCAAGGAAACAGGTTATGGCCCAGTATTCTGTCTAAAATGTATTGAGCAAGTGTTCTATGATAATTTACTTAAAATAGGTACAACTTAGGCTTTGTAGCTCATTGCTTCTGTAAATGCAGGTAACCTTGAATTTATCTAATTGTAATGTTTCACTGATTAAACCACCAATGCCATTTTATTGTCTCTGAAAATCCATTACCATTTTCTATGTCACACAACATTGTGTATTAAAAGTAAATTCAATTACAGAAAACATTTGAGATATTCTAGGAATTGAAGAGGGTTTTCTTGGCTTGTGGGGTTATGTTTTTTGGTTTTTTTTTTTAAATTTGATTCCTTACCGTACATTCTGCCTGGTGACCTTAATTACTTATTTCAACCTAGAGATACCACAGCGAGAATGACTCTGATGCAACAAACCATCTCCTACCAAAATTTGTGGAAATAGTGCCACTGAAATCAATGGGATTTCTCCCTTTCTACAACATGGATTATACTCTTTGGTACAAAGGACCACATTAAAAATTAATGAATTAATCAGAATTTCACTGATTCTTTCATTCAGTACATATATATCTTAAATCTAAAGCACAGATACCAGGCATACTTATTCTAACCAAGATTATTATTGGACATTCACAGTAAGAAAAAAGGAAACTGCTAATATTTGAAAAAGCCGTGCAAAATGTGAATGGTTATTTTGAAATATCCTTTGTGATTATTTATCACAATACTATACCTGAATCTACAAACTGCTCTTTCCAGCTTATGAATCAAGAGGCTTTTTACTGTCCCTGATTAAAGTCATGTATAAAGGTAGAGATTCTATGAGCTATACCCAGCTTAACCAACACAACAGTGTCAAAAACAGGCACTGGCACTGAGAGTTCCTCTGCCTTTCCTGTGTGGCAGAGGTTATGAACACTTGTGACTGGGATCCAGAGCTAACATTCTGGCATGCTCAGGAGGTTTGTGTGCCTACCAATATGTTTGGTTTGTACAGATCAGTGGAGGCTGTAACAACCTGTTTCAAAAACTATTCTGTCTGATTTTGTTTGTCCAACCTCTATGGCAATAGAAATCCAGCAGGAACTGGAAAAATCCAACAATATTGACATGAGAATAGAGCAATGTGGTACCATAGCAAGAACAAATCTTAAATCATTGTAATAAATTAGAAATTAACAGAAAATATACCCAGGCAATGCAGTGATGATGGTGTTAAATAATTTAGCTCTATTTCTATGTGAGATTACCCCATAAACTTACCCACCTAAAATCAGGTTGTTCTTCTGTTAGAGTCTTTTAAAAGTAGTATTGACAGGTATTTTCAGCAAAACCATCTCAGTAATTTTGTGAACTGTGTGGCTACAGTGTATCAGCCTGCAAAGGGAAAAATCCAATTTTAATGACTGAATTATTAGACGAGTACTAATTTCCACATACTTTGCTTAATTCATTAAAATTTTCCCTGGGGACTGTAGGTCTCCAAGTCTACATCTGGGAATTTTAGAACAGACCAGCAATAAACCAGTACCATTAACCAAACTTCTGCTGCATTGTTTTATTACGGTTTAACCTGTGTAGTGCAGACTGGACATAATGATATGTTCTAGACAGAAATGTAAGGATGCTTTCAAGTTTAAAGTAATTATTTTGAAAGACGTTTTCTTGCTCCTCTTTCTCTTCCACCACTTTTCTTTTGATCTCTCTTGTCACAGATATCACCACAGTATCTGTGATAATGACATTTCTAGGCAACTCTTGTTCTCTGGAATACACTTCCTGTATTTCTCTGCTTAAATGATTATTCATCACTGTCAAACATCCTGATTTTATTATTATGTATCAAACATCCTAAAAAGGTTTTCCTGTAACAGTATAAAAATTACGGGGAACAGGGTTTTGTTTCAAAGATACTGAAAAAAATGAAATTGTTCCATAGAGAAATTGCAAAATCATGCAGATAAGGCCTTATGACTCAGCTGATAGGCATTCATACAGCAGCAAGTATGGAGCAACAATTAAGAACACATAGCTCCATCCTCCATTTGCAAATACACCATATGCTCCTATCAATAACATTGTTCAGGAAATACAGGATCCATTACTTTGGCTTGAAAAGGTAGGAAGGTGAGCCAATTTTTTTGTTGTTGGTTTAGCCTTGTACATTTTTAGTATATTTAAATTTGCATAAGAAATCTGTAGCTCACATCTGCCCTTAGCAAAGGCCAGAATGAAAGAAAACGGCATTAAGTCATCATTATTACCTCAAATTCCAATAAAGGCATATTCATAAATGGCCAAAATATGATAAATGGGAAGCTTAAACATCATGTTTGGAGGAATCCAACAGTAAAAGATCTTACTAAAACTAAAGATTTCCCAAATTTGGTAATACTGGAATTCAAATACAATATTATCCATAATAAAGCCCTTTTAATACTTAGTAAAGCAATTTATGTGATAAATTACAGCAGACACTAGATACCTCAAAAGAGTTAATTGGTACCTATTCATTACTACCAGAATCTGTTTAATAGTCTGACAAATATTATCTGAACACAGAGAGTTTCCCACTGAGAGACCTGCAGTTTCAAATCAAAATGAAGTTTAGAGGCAGAAGTAACCTTAATTAGAAAGGCCATTGAAAAACAAGTAGGACAGTGTCCAAGCGAATAATTTTTCAGTTTGATTTCATTTTTACTCATCCTTTGTTTAGATTTTCTGTTAGGCAGAAATGGAATTTGCATGGATAAAAGAAGAAATGCCGATTTAAAAAAGGGAGGTTCAGTATCAACAATTAGATTTCTATAATAAAACTGACCACCTCCCCCCTCCAACCCACAACAAAATAAACCCAAAAAACCCAACAAGCCCCCCTGATAATAATATTTGCAGGCTGTGCTGGAGGTGGGAAAAACTGCACCTGCACCTCCATGCCCTGGTTAGCTCCCTCAGCCAAAGAATAAAATGGATGAAGTTTACAGAATATTTTTTTATGGCACCTCTGGCTACAACATTCTGACACACTGCATTAGCTGGATGTAAGTGCCACTGAAATACAAACAGCAACCCACATATAACAGTCAAACTGGAAACAGTTTGCTGATTACTGGACTCCTCCTTAATAAAGAAATCAGTTTCTTTTGCTAGAAGAAATTACTGTTCGCAGGCTGCCAATGAGTTTTTCTGGACTCACGAAAGCACTTGAGTTCAGTCATATTCATTACAAGAGGACTTGCACCCCTTAACAAAGAGCAAATCTGCAAATGGATTTAAAACAACCATAGGGAAATGTGCTCATGTAATGGAGCTACTTTTAAAAAATGCCTTGAGTGGGTATGTTTAAACACAAAGATATAATAAAAACAGTTTCTTTCTAAGTGCCCCATCTTCTCTACAGATAAGTATCAGAGGCAATAAATAGATTCGACGTAGCATTTGCTCAGCATTTCCTTTAAAAATAACCACACAAGAATGCACTTTCTTACTACATTTAATGGTGCCCTCCATATTAACATTTTAGACAGGAAAATAATCAGCAGAAGCAAGCTACTGGAGATAAATCAAATTACAAAAAAAGCAGACTTTAATACGTCACTTGAGAGATGCTGTCTGTTACGTTTTCAGTTCTGCTTCTTTAGGTGGAACAGAGGAATACTGCACTGCATTAAATTAGTCTTATAATTATGAATCAAATGGTTTTATTGTCATCATTAAGGATTTGCCTATTATGACACATGACAAGTCATATTCCTGAACAGTTATACTCTGTTCATTTGGAATGCACTGAACTGGTATATTTAGAAGTAAATGAGAATTAGTTTAATATTACTCATACTGTCAAGGCTATTATTGATAAGTGGCTGTGCTTCTAAATACCTCTTCTGCATTCACTTTCATTGCTGAGTCTACTTCCACACAAAATATACTCAGTCATTCTAAAGTCAAGGACATGAAAGGAAAATGGCTTCCCTGCTGCAAAAGTCTCAGTGCAGTAGTGAGAATTTCTCAAGTCACGTACAAAGGAGATCGACGAGGAGATACGCTATGTTATAAGCTCAATGGAGATATTCAGTAACATCTGATCTGTACAGGCAGTTACCTGTGGTGTACATATTTAACTTTACTGGCACTGTAAAAAATATTAGCTAAAAATAGAAATAAATAATTATAATACTTAAATTTTGCAAAATCTACAAGGTCTGCAAATTACCGCAGACCACAAGTGAGCTTATTCTCTAAAGGCTTGTTTAAGGTCTGACAGGAGTTCTTTTGCAGTATACTCAAACACAGCTCTTTACCTGAACTTCAGAATGGGTCCACTATTTAGAGAAAGGTTTATTAGCATTACTGTGGCTGAATTCAGCAAAGGTGAAGGAAGGTTTAAACATACTTCTGATTCTCTACATTTGTCAGCTGCTAAATGTTTTAGTGATATTTTTATACTTGTGATAATAAAACTATTACTTTCTATACACGCAGTACAAACCTTGACCTACATGCAAGACTGGGCTAAATTAAAAAAAGAAACCAGGGTACGTTTCTGGGAACAGCCAATGCAAACCAGGAATAAAACAGGTTTTTGTGTGTTCAGCTTTATAAACATGGCATCGTTTAAGAACTGATAGCCGCATGGAAACATAAAGTGAGATCATATTCTCAGTTAGAACTAGGAGGAAACAACTGCAACATTTCCATTTGCATTGTGATATTGCTATTAAAGAGAATAACATCTTTCTACATCTCTACCATTGAACCTTTTTAAAGGATTTGGTTGCCAAGGAAACTGGTTCTGGCCCAGTATTTATCTGAAACAAATATATTATAAAAGTTGGTGTAAATAATAGAGTACTCATAATTACTATTATTCTTTATGCTTAAATTCAGGATTTTGTACTTAAGGCTGTTAAGTTTTTATTTCATAATATTTTTTTGTGTGAAGTAAAACACATTTCAGTGAACTGATACTCAGTTTAAGCTGACAGGGCCATCTATATCAATCTCTCTCTTTAAAGTTCTCCTACCTTTAAATAAAAAGAAATACTGCAGTTTTATGTTTGTAGCCAATACTGAAAATATAAGCATTAAAGCATGTTATTCTTTATTTAATATTTCGCACAAAACACAAAACCGCTTACGACAGAATTTAAATATTTTTCTTTTTTCTAATCTCCCTCAATTTTTATTTCTGCCTTTTAGCTGCAAGCTTAGTAATGCTTATAGTCAGCTTTAAAATGTAATGGAATCAATAGGGTTTTCAAAAATTCTTTTGTTGCATAAGCGTTGCCACGCCCTTAGTACATATGATTATTTTAACAGACATGATTGTTCCACTTTCACAACAGATTTTAAAAAAACAGGTAAGAGTAATTGTCATGCCAATATGTGAAGCCAAAAATTTAATATAGGTTGTTTTCATTAACAGTTTAGTACATTTTTAAACTGAAAGCTACATTCCAAAGCCCATTTCATGTTCTTGCAACACTGACCAAGAAAACAGTAAAACATGCAAATCTCAACCTACCTGCACCACTTAGAGCAGTGTTAACATGGCAATGCACACAGCCATTTTTATGTGAAGCGATGGAGATAAGTTCTGTTCTTGGTCTTCTGGATAATTTTTTAGAAGCAGTTGTCAAAATTCAGATGGGCAGCAGCTTGAATAGACCGTGAGCAGCAGAACCGAGTTTATCAACAGGGAAAGCAGGAGTGGGGGAAAAAAAACATCCTCATCCAAGGTTTTCCGAAACTGCAAAACAAGGTTGGCTTTTTTTTTTTTCCTCCTCCTCAGAGGGTTCAAAGCTTGAAGCTGACCACTGCAAAGGCCACTTGTCACGTTTACTGAAAATCAACCGATTGATATCACAGCTGAAAATATAAACTCGACAACCAAAGCCCATTGCACAACGTGGACTGCGTAAGAGTTAAAAATAGATTCGACGTGCCTCCTACCTGCATAATAAATATGTAAGTTTCAAGTGCTTTAATTCGATATTCACATTAATTAACAATACAATATACATTATTTAAACTACAGTAAATGCAAGAAGAAAAAGGGTGACACCATCTGGAAGCACAGTTTGCTTCTTTTTTTCCTTTCCAAGGGCTAATAATGTAGTTTGAATGTGATGACAAGCTAACAGCTCACCACATTGCAAATGAAAAAAGAATTCTTAAGGTGATGCTCAAATATCTAAGCCTGTAATGAAGCACAAACCAGTCTTCACTACTGCATGACATGGCACACAGACCATTTACATACTCACATTTGAGATACTAGGCACAGTATAATGAATTCAATACACAGCATGCACACAGCACAAGCAACGTTAATCCTGCCTGCCATTTTAGGCTTGCAGGAGTAAGATACATACTGCAGCACAGCTCTGGTAAGGGAGGAGGCAGGGGACAGCTCACCTTAAATGCAGTATCTGATTAATGTTGTAAGTGACATTGCGTTTCAGCTACAGAGTCTTGGTTCAACTGGGTGGGAGGGAACAAAGAAAATTGTCATCAACTGGTGATGCAAGATGAGCTCCAGTCACTAACACTGTTAGCAAACTCCAAATTCTACAACGATACAGTAGAAGGCATTTCAAACTCTTATCAAAATCTGCTTGTGCAATGGCTGAGTCGCCTGCCGAGGAAAACAAAACAGTCTTCTTGCTTATTGGAGAAACGCTGCATCCACTACAGCAACATCCTCTTGATGCAGAAAGATTTCACGTCGCACATATTAAATCCTGGTTGCATTTGCTGTGCTTTCTTAATTTTTAAGTTTCAGAATTAAAAAATAAAATAAAAAGCCAATGATAGCAAAAATAACATAGCTAAAGGTCTAATGTTCAGACAAATAAAACATTTCTTTTTCTCTCCTTTCTGTTTTCTCTCTTTTACAGTCCATCAAAATCCTGAGCAGTATTGACAAACCACACGAGCACCGGGTCTGACTGCATGATCAGCTATCTGTGTCTACGCTACACCCTGTTAACCACAAGCAGTGTTAGAGCTAAATATATCTGCAATGCAGAAACAGTAGGTGCTATGTGGTATACAATTCTGATTAGTTTTAAGATATTTTTCTATCCTCAGATATAACAAATAAAACAAAATTTGCTGCTGATCTCTGTCAACCACGGTATCTGTCAGACTTACAGAACATAAAAGCTATCCTAAGTACACTGACCTAGATAACACTAAGAAGACTTAAGCAGCGTGCAAGCATACTCACTGTCAAAGCAAGGAAAACGAAACAATGATTGTCTAATCAAACTGAAAGCAACAACTCACTACCACAGTATAAATTCCAAAATGCTACGTACTGTATATGCACATCTCATGTTATTGGAAGACGCAAAGCTCCTTTGTTTTTTTTTTCTCGGCGGCTTTTCTTAGCTACGGTTGCACAATGACATTCTGACATCATGGAGGTCAATGCAGATACTAAAGTGCTGTCGTCTTTAAGAAAAAAAATTGAAATATAAAACCAGAGCTGCAAAAATAATAATAATGATAATAATAATAATGATAATTAAAAATTTCTCAACACCTACTTAATGTCTTTCTGTTACCTTCTGAGATTAATAGCATGCACGTTGTTCAGCCGCATATGTTAAATTGGTATCACCCTCTGCAGAGACTGCAAGAGTAATTGTGGGAATTAGATTTTTGTAAATGTCAAAAAAGGGTTATCATCCGGAAAACTTAAAAATACAATAAAATATTTTGCATGTATAATGAAAAATATGCAAAGAGAAAAACATCAAAAACTGCCAATCTGATTTAAAAAAAAAAAAAAGCCTGATAAGCAAAACTGGTGCTATTTTCATTGTCACTCTGTCTCCAAAGGGAGAATGAGAGAACCATGCTGCAGTTTACTATAACATTCCCAGAAGGCTAAACCATCGGGTGAGGTAAAACAAACCACAAGATCTACCTGTTTAGAGAGCAGAATCCCCCCCCCACTATGCTAGTGATTTCTCTCAGCTCTCTATCTCTCCACCTGCAAATACCGCAAGCTGATATCCAGCACAAGAACAGAACTGTGAAGATTAATGTGTTAGCTCTAAAAATATTTCACGGAAAGATTTCTTTAGGTAACCATTGTTTACCATATGTGTAAGTAAATCTAGATGGTTTCTGACCAGCTGCAGAAATAAACAGCTCCTTATGAGGCCGGATTTGTCCAGAGAAGCACTATCTTTCATTTGACCTGCCAATATGGCTGAGGAAGAAAGAAGCCAAATTTTCAAACACATATTCTTTCCCTAGGAACCTGTGTACCTGATGATTTTTTTTTTCTACAAAAGAGCACTTCTTTTTAAAAGTGAAGACTAATACCAAGTATTGTATTAAATCAGAAAATGTTGCACAGCAAAAACTAGGCTGCTGTACGTATGTATTCACTTCTTTTAAAAAAATAGACAATCTGATTTTGCTTTTTTTCTCCTTCTTTCTTTTTAAATGATTAAATAAGTATCTGTTTAATTTGGAGGTTTTTCTTTGGGAAGTTATTTGGCATTTTGTTCTCTTTCATTTTAAAGGCTGGGAATGAGATGTTCCTAACAGTCAGTGCTTTAAAATATTCAGAATCCCCTTCCATAAATAGCACATCTGTCACAGAAAGGGAATCCAGCCAACAGAAAGGCAGATCAGACCAGCAAAAACAACTGCTATTCCAATGCATGATTACGAAATAAGTTTGGATTTTAGCAAGCCTTTATTTAGATTTTTGGTTTGTTTTGAGCTTTTTAAAGTATGAGCTGTCTGATTATATAGATGCCACCATATATCAAATTTAAGAATGTTAAATATGGATTAATTTTGAGGTTTATTTACGTTCATCTCTTAGTCAAATGTATATTGTCATGTTAGTTTAAAACCATGGCAAAGCTCCTATAGATTTCAAGAAGAGAAGATTTGGGCTATATGGAGCAGTTTGTTAAAGTATGGTATTATTATTTCAGAAGTAAGTGGTAGTTTTGTTTAAAGACAATGATTTCCAGCAAAAGACTGATTTCAGTGGAGTCTCAATAAATATATCTGTTCCTGCATTCTCGAAGTCAGCATTCTCATTCACCCGGAGAAGCAGTGCTCTGGGACAGACACAACAAGGTGATTTGAGTTGTGTGATTTAGAAAACATTATAACCTGCTGGAAGTGAATGTAGCAGAGGAATAAACATCTCACAGTGAACAGGGAAGTGAGCTTGTCCAAATCTTTATGCATACCTCTTGCTTTAATGGGCCATTTTCAGTGCTTAGCAATAGTTTTGCAGGCTTAGATTTGCAATGATTTTGCTTCAGACTCAACAGCATTTCAGCTCAGAAATCAGTTTCTAAGTCCTTGTACAATTGCACAATACATGCCATAGTAAATAAATAAATTTTAAAAATTGCACTTGTATGTTGCACGAAGTCCAACTTTCAAGGTAGACATATATTAATATTGTGTGTTACTTCTCAGTCAGCAACTTGGATTGAAGTCTAACATGATTTGTGCCAAAACTTACAGTCTCAAGGCACTGTCTCACTTGATTCCTGACTTCAAAATTCCCTGCTTCTGCTGGGTCAGGACTATCTCTGTCCATGCTATAAGCTTGTGTTGGTTCGGTATTCAATCAGCTTAGAGTGAGCCTATTTCAAGGACCCACACTGGATCTCACAGGCCATTTGTGTTGCAGCCTTTCCCGCTTTCAAGCATCCTACTTATAAACATGCTTCCTCTTCCTTTATTTATCACCACTCAAGTGCAACAACATCTTATCTCTCCTCACATACTCTAGCTTATCGAAATTGGTGAGGAATTAAGAGTTCCAAAATCACTTCATATTGAGCATCTTCCTCGTGGTATAAGGTTTTTTTTTAAAGGAAAAGTCCTAGTCCTCCACATCAATCATTTGGCAGAAGGAGCTAGAGTGTGGAAAGAAAGACTCACTTGAAGTCCCTAAATCTGTACTGATTTTTGTCTCAAAGTATTGCCACACCTTGTCTTCCTAAGAAGGAAGTTCTAAGGGCAGTCTGATAATCTGGGAACTCTGCCAAGCACCAGCCTTGCAGCAGTAAATATCTGGAGGAAGACTAGGAGACTTCGAGAAAAAAGTGACAAACACTTGTAATTTTATATGGATCAGCTCAATTCTGTCTTTCTTTGACACAGGCCCAGGCTGGACCAAGGGACTAAACTGTGCCTTCAGCTATATAGAAAACATGCTGCATGTGGGATTTCTGCTTAACAAATGAATGAACAAACATACATACACTTGGGTTCATTCACACCTTAGTACTTACAGTTTTGTTTCTTTTGTTTTTAAAATTGTTTGTCAAATAAACAAGCAGCATACAGCAATCAAAGGACAGAATCGGCCCTGACCCTCAAGAAACTGTAGTCAACTGTTTGGTGATACCATCCCTGCCAAGCAATGACAAGGGGACGTGAAGCACAGCTGGGAATCCAGGGTGGGTGTTTCTAAAAGGGCATTCCAGATCTGGCTACAGCCTTTCAGCAAACCTGCTCTTGGAATGACTCCTTCAGCCTCTGAATTTAGCTGCATCAATTATGTTTGTCTCTTCATTCCACTAGTGCCATTGCATAAAACACAGTGTTGATGAGCACTCGGCTTGAAAATAAGAGTTATTTTGGAAAAGAAAAAACCCACACCCTTTATCATGAACTAAAATTCTCTGACCTAACCCACTCAGGAAAGCATCCATATACCCAGACATTGGGCCTGGTAATTAGCCCGCTGCTCAAATGCTTTGCATCCAAACTCCTACTGCTACACCCTACATGAAGAAGCTGCCTTCTTCAGTACTGAAACCTCTTCTAGTCCTTGTTGGGATGTAGAAAACAAGGCGGAGGGAGGAAAAAAGGATTGATGGTAGAAGCTCCAGAGTTTGCCCTTCCAGAGCCAAAGTAAAGCACGTTTATGCCTGATCCAGCCAGCATGCCCTGGACTTCCTTTTGTGTACACATCTAGCTTAAATTGCCCGAAGGATACAAACTAACTCAGTTGAGTGCTGACAGTTTTCCCAGACTTTCCCACAATTCCTTCTGTGTCTCTGTATGGCTACAAAGTCTGCCATTATTTGCTGGGACAGAAAACAATTGTTCTTTGTTATTCCTATGAATGATTTACACACCTTCATTTTTAATTGTCGCACTCATATAAACAACCCATCAAAAATAATAGCCAAGTGATCTAAGATGCAAGTTTAGACTCCTGCTGTTCCTGTTACATAGGGAGTCTTCCAGCTGAATTAAAAGTAGAGCAGCATTTAGAGGCGACTCCTTTTATAAAAGGCAGGTACTGAGAATCTAGAAAAATAGCAAGTATCTGAATATTATGAAATGTATTCAGATACTCCATTGTATCCATGTGTTATGAATATGCATTAAGAAAAAACATAGGCTTTCCTACACTGAAGGATCGCAGACAAGTCATGTATTAAGATACATTGAGGTGCTGGATGGTTTTTTGTGAAATGCTTCTAACAGCCATGTATAGTCTAGTACTCTATAAACTATAAAATCTTTAAGGATAGAACACCTGAGATTCACTGTAAACAAATGGCAAAGAGAATGTCTTTAAAAACTGTAGAACCATCTATGGAATCTCAAGAAAATGATCCCTTTACAGATATTTGCACTCACCTTTACAGATTGTGTTTCTGTATTTCTGTATAATGTGACAGTCACAGTAATTAGCAAAAACAAGTGGCTTTGTCTTGGTTTTTCTCTGAATAGTGCTTTAATTACTGATGAGCATGGTCTCTCCATCTAATTCTATCTCCTAAGGCCCTACTTGCTTTTGAAACTGCTGCCAGACACTATGACAAAGGTTTCAAATTTCTGTCTCTTATCACTCCTGGCTAATTCACATGATTAGTGAATGTAGGTATTGTATTTTTTATCAAATTAACTATGTCCTTACCAATTTTATTTTTCTCTGTACAAAACAGCACAACTTGCTTGTGTTGATCACCTCACCCATGTTCACATAATCTATTTCTTCTCTTCCAGTTTTAAGGGGCAAACTTTTCTTTTAGAGAGTAACAGACTCAAAGATTTGATATGGAAAGAGGCTTCACTTAGTCACATAAAATCCTGTAGAGAGATTACAGTCATTTTGTCTGAATCATCCTTAGTAATACTAGACAGTAGACAAGAGGGGCAATAAATATTAGGTTGGAAAAAAGTAGGTTGGAAAAAAAGGAAGTTTCTCAAAGTAGTCAACATAAAATCTATTCAGCCATTTTACATTTCCAAATCACCAAAAAAAAATCTTTTATAAACACATGATTAAAGATATTTCTGGAACATGTGACTTTTAGAGGAATCAGTCTGTGAATATGATCTCAATTATTGTTTTGGGATTTTTTTCCATAAAGCTTTAGTAGGGACTGTCTAGCTATTTTGAAGAACAAACAAGATGAGAATAACACACATTTCTCATTATTAAAAATAGTAAGAAATCAATTGTGAATAATGCAAGTACCAGAACAAGCAGGGGTAGGAAGCTGATGTATGTCAGCAGAAGAGAAAATACTTGAAGTCCCATAAAAGCTGTTTAGCATTTGATAAAATAAAATGTCACATAACGGGACAGAATAATCTCACTGCTTAAAACCCGTGTGTATAGATGACTGTCTCACAGCTGCAAATAGTCTTATAAATGTAGAATCAATGCAACCAACAAATCCATTTCAGGCTCACATGCTCAAGCTGAGCTGTCTATTATGCTGCTAAACGCGGGCTGCTCTTTGAGGCCGGTAGACCTCAAACCATTTCTCCCAAGTAATCCAGTTGTGAAGCTTGTTCCTTCATTTCTTCCTCTGCTCCTGACAAATGGCAGGGGAGTTCTAAGCCTTTGTCTTCCAACCATTAACCTGGTATGTGTAACCAAGACCCAAGAGCATTAGAGATGAACCCCAGGCTACTGATCTTTTCCTCCAGTGGTACAGATTGAGATTTGTCTACTCCCACTCTCTTCCGCTGCCATCATTTCCACAGCTATGACTGTTCATTGTCCTGACCAGACAGGTACCTCATTCTAAGAAAGTTGTTCTACAAATCACAGCTCTCTGCAGTCTGAACTAGTTCAGCCAGAACTGAGGTCAGTGTAAATGAGGGCCTGTTTAAAAAGCTTTCAGTCCTAGATCACTTACAAAATTACATAATTTCTCTCTGCACAAACTCCACAGCTCTTCCATTTGCAGAACTGAAACTGTTCTGATGATTTGAATGAGTCAGGAAGATAAATGGACATACTAACAGAAAGTTGTATCCCATTAAGTCCTTAGGAGTTTCAATGAAATTTTAGGAGCTGGTGAGCAATGGTAGTGCTTTGTTAGAGTGCCGAAGTACAAAAGGCTCTATTAACAATAATAATACACTTTTACAGCATGTTTTATCCAACAATCTCAGAGATCATTACAAACATTAATTGAGCCTAACTATAGCCTGTGATGAATTAGCATTATTATGCTAATTTTATGGATGGAAAGAGAAAAAGACAGAGAGGTTAAGTGATTCACTTAGGAATAGAACCCAGCACCATGTGCACAGCGGGGTTATCCCAACCAAGAATTGTTGACAGACAAATGCAAGTGGGATGTCAGATACAAACATTATAAAGCACTCCCAAAACCTTGACGTAATTGCTCTGAGGAAGTGCTCACCAGCAAGGAAATAGTGTTGCTGTGGACTTACAGCAGGTAAATTTCTTTCATTTGTTCTTTTACTTTGAAATTCTCACTGGACCTTTGCAAGATCATTCATAAGCACCAAGAATTTCTTACTGGTTATGTTGGTTTACTCAGGTACATATCTAAAAGTAGGAGAATATTTTAAATAATGGCCATGAGGCCAGAATCAGTCATCTGTGTTATCGATTATGACTTCAAAGAAGAGGACACCATGACTGTATCCACTTTCTTTAAAACATCATGCTGGACATAGAAAGGAGGACAAAACAGTTAAAATAATAAAATGTCTCTCCAAGTACCATTCCAATTTCCTGCAATATTTTCAGCTCTTGGGAAAAAAAACAAACAACAAAACAACCAAACATTTAAAAGCTGGTTTGGCTTCCTTTTCTTATTGAATGTCCTGGAAAACACTTAATCTGGCACTCGTTGATCTTAGTCTGATTTAATGTAGCTCAAAATAAGAGGTACAACAAAGTTGCATCTTTACCAAGCATCAGGGACTCTATTTCAGACAAAAATAATTCTTAGCCTTTCTTCCACCCTTTGTACCATTCATCATTTGCTACTTACTTAACACTGGTAGTTTGTTTCATGTGCATGCTTGGTTTTACTACTCTTTAGACTGTCTTTTCAATGATTCCTAATATGTCCATGATATTTGATACATTTTGAAATGTTATCAGTTTCTAGAATATCACAATCTTTACGCAAATGTGTCTTGTTAGTCCCCGAACAAATAATTTTAATTAAGTCCTTAAAAGACCTGTCATCATTAATAGCAGAAGAAAGCAAATGTTCTCTTATGAATATCCAACAGGGAGTAACTAGATATTAATGAAAGGTATTTTCCTCTACAATATACTGAAGAAATTCTTGGTGATTACCATTTTCTCTTTTCATTAATCTTCTTAAAGGTTTCTTACCTGCTTATGCCAAATATGCCTTTTATTTGCTGGGCAGTTCTGGCTTTATCAGTTTATATGAAAACTTTCCCTTCTTCCTCATTTCATAAAAATTAAATTAGTGTAACATAGGAGCTGAACACTACACACATAAGCAAATCAACTGCAGCACAAGCTTAGTCTCCATTTCCAGCTAACCACAATCTTCCTTGCTAGCAGTATGGTCAGCGGTGGGAGCTTTTTCCTGGAGATTTCACTTAGTGCCTTAAGGATTCCGTAACTTAACATCTTCTGAACACTGCTGGTTCAGATATACCAGTCATGACATTACTTCCATGCTGATTCTGACAGAAGATGACATTTGGAAAGAACAAACAAAATGCTGAGCAGTAGAAGAGCCGAAAACAGCCAATCAGTACTAAAGGGGCTCAACCTCACACAACTGAATAGGCAGTCAGGCACAGAACACTTCTGTTTTGACCCTCTCCTCGTTCAATGTGAACTGAAAGTAAAACCTAGGCCCAGGACCTTCGAGTCTAGATGAATATTTTTGTCGCTTTGTTTGCTTATATAAGAAAGGCCGAAACAACCACAGATCCATCTACGTTGCCAGTTGAAGGATGTAATTGCAGCAGCACCTTCATACCTGAGCTAGTTTGGGTAGTGACAGAAAGGAAGATACTCAGTTGTTCTCTTCAGCCTAGGCCAATCACACAAATTCCTGGGATCTCACACCTGGTGGGATCACGGTAAAACCCCTAATCTTTGTGATCTTCCAGATTTCCACTAACACTTGAGGCTGAAGCTGTGTCAGCCACTCTTCTCAACACAAGTTGCTTGTTCTTGATCCAGGTAAAGGGTTAAATCCATTCCTTTAAGAACCAACTGCATCACTTTTGTTTGTCTTGGTTCACTGCCTTGCTGTGCAAATGCTTGTGCTGGCACAGGGAAGAGGGGTGGGAACAAATACCCGTGCCTGGGGAAGTGGCGTGACTGCCTCTTTTGGGAAGCAGCTCCTGGAAAAACTGACACCACCTTCATTGTACCTGCCACCTCTTAACACAGCCTTGTAATTCATTTAAACTGGTAGGAGCCAGGCAGAGACCACACTACTCCCAGTGTCTGGTCCTTGACAAGGCTGGCTGCTCCCTAGGGACAGGGAGATTGGTGGCAGCAAGCAGAGCAGGTGGCTCACCAGACACCCTCCTCCCGTCCTGAAGGGAGCAGGGCAGGCTAAGGGTGGTAGCCAGGGTCAAAACAGGTCATCAAGCAAGTTCATGACTATGAGGCAGGTCCAAGGTCAGGCTGAGGAGTCAGTCTGCAGTTGAGGGTCAGACACAGTCCTGTGACTGACAGGCAGGTCTGTGATGCCAGAGTATGGCTGAGGTCAAGCCAGGAAGTGGCCCAGCCGTGTGATCCCCAGGCTAGACAACAGTGACAGGAGAGAGCCAAGGTCAGGCCGGGAAGTCAGTCCATAAATCTGAGGCCAGAACAGTCCACAATGCCCAGGTCAACAGGAGCTGCATATACAGGCACAGGTATGGCTGTGGCAGAAATAGGTACTGAACGTAAACAGATCCTCTGGGCCCAGGGGTAGGGCTGTGGGGGAGGCCAATAAAGGCTTATTAGTGTCATCAGAGTCCTGACAGTCCTACTCTTTCCTCTTCCTTGTGGCCTGTTCCTTCCACCCTCCTCATTCTAGCCTTGGTCCTTGTGAGGCTGCATGTGGAGTCAGACCAGCTCAGTAGGAAACCAGTCCTCTTTTAGTAAGGTTATTTCCCCACACTGCTGTGTGAACACCAGAACTGGTGCTGTGGAGGTGGCTGGAAAACGTGGCTCAGGGCTGAGAATCAATAGACGGTGACAGATGTGGCAGTGTGGTCTAAGTAGGGTCTCTGCCACTTGTGAAACTACACTCAGAGTCTTCTGGAATAGTACAGATATGAATTTTCAGACCGCAATTACCTCCTAATATAAGAGCAGGTGTATTGCAAGTGTCACTGCTCACAAACATCATTATAGAGTTAATTTTTTAATTTATATAGTTCTACTATGTGATCTATATGCATCTGGACTAAATGGTTGGTGTGGGTCCCTCCCAGCTGAAATATTCTATTCTGTAGACACAGCTGTGGAAGTACTTGTATTTGCCTACAAGTACTAGAAGACACTCACTGTGTAAGAGCAGAGTCTGAGCTAGAAACATGAAAAATAAAGCAGAACCAGTCACAAGGAAGAAGAAAGGGAAAAGGAAACAATGTCTTTTTTTTTTTTTTTTTTTAAATCAGAGCTTGTTTTTTCTTTCCACACTCTGTGTAATAACCCAGCAATGGAATGCAAATTAACATTCATGGTTTTTTTGAACAATAGTCTTTTTGTTCTGAACCACACTGACAAAGCAGAACAATACAAGCAAAACACGATCACAAAATCTTTTTCCAGCAATGTGCAAACCAGTTTTGTTTGAAACGTCTAACTGTGAGGGAATCTGTTCTGGAAAGTAATAATGTAAGTCCAACTTCTCTTTACTCAGCTGAGAATGTATTTCATTTTTTTCTCAAGCTGAATTTCAAACTGTTACATCACTTCAAATTCCATTAAGTCAGTATGGTCCTGGGCTCTAGGTCTACGAAGCCAAGCTGAACAGATACCAGCAAGGGCATAACTCGATTTCCAGGATTTTTGTTATCAATGAAAAGTGCACTGAAAAGCACAGTGCTTCACTGTCAGAGACCTGACCACTCACTGTGCTTGCAAATACAGGAAACAGGATGTATCACCTAAACCTATTGTCTTTTGAGTTGAAGACACTGAGGGACAACACTCATGATACTTGATGCCAGCTTTACTTCTGAGTAGGAACACTAAAAGGTAAAAATACATGCAAAAGCATGCCTTCTCCTGAAAAATCTAAAATTTGGAAAACTAATCCCATGACTACAGTTACTGCTGGCAGATGTCAGCTCCTGTGGAAGAGAATTTACCTGTTGTGCTATTAAACTGCTGTGTAATCTCTATTTAGGCCCAATCGCTGTTTCAATCCACATGTGTAAAATATCCCAACCTATCTTTACATGTGGGCAGAACCACATTGCCTGAGAGGCCTTCCTGGAAAGTGTTGAAAAGCTTTGCAGGACTGTAGAACATATGTCATGAAGGTGTCACAAATGAGTGGTCCATTGGTACGTTGGCAGGGTTTGGCAGAGGAACTCCAAGTATAGCAAACTTGAGAGTTCACCTGCTCCAAGCATGTCCCACTCTGGGGGAGAGGCTGGCCACAGCCTGCTGTAGTCCAGGAGAGCTCAAAGGGTCTCACGACCACTGTTTATAGGGGTGCAGAAGAGTTGGCCTTAGTCACAGTAATTTTCCATCTTGGCCACGATTAGGGTCAGTGACTTTCTTTGAAAGTTTGATGATAAAAATGTTGTTCCACTCAAGTTGTTATTTAGGTCTGAAAAGTAATTTTCCAAGGCTGTTCTTTGAAAAACAGGAGCTCACAGTGTTTCTGATAAACTCAAGAGGAGCTTAGTCCAGGTGCTGTTCGTCAAGGCCGAGGCTTAACAGGTGTTTCTGGGATGATAGTGCGGCCCAAGGAGCCGGGGAGGATGCACCACCACAGAAGGCAACCTTGAAGATACACTCCAAGGTGTTTCTGTCTACATTCTCTGAAATGATAACCACCAACAGCTGTCACCACTCTGAAATCCACTGTATAAATCATCAGAAGATATCCCCTCCATTAACAGTGGAGAATATACAAATTAACGAGCAATACCAATCATAATCCACTGAAGGGAGGAGGATCACCACAAGGACAATTGGTTACTGTGTATCTTTTCTACATAGCATGCAGTTCTCAGCTGTTTTTAGCCTGTGGTTACTCACTGTGGGTGAGCAGGTTGGCTGCTGCTGCTCTTTCAGGTTCTCTGTCACTATAAAATGGATCAATGTCCATTTTACAAATGCCGAGGAAGAGCAGAGACAAAATAGTGTATTTTGCATTATGCATTTAAAACATAAAAACACAATAAAATAAAAGTAGCCTAAGAGAGCTTTTTAGAGCTCTCATAAGGGGTAAGGAGAAAGTCAGAAATTAGTTACATCCCTCATTAGCTTTTGCCTACTTGACAAAGATTCCATGGGCATTACCCTTTGCTTTTATAAGGACGAGCTCTACTGGAGAAAAGGATCTGATGATTCTGGAATGTTTAGCATCTTGTTAAATATAACATGCTGAGCATATTTGTTTGAGAAGGTCTGTGGTTGCCTTAGCTTGTGATCTAATCTTACTATGATTAAACTGCATAAAGTCTGGTATTATCTAAAGGTTTATCAACTGGAATGAATTTTATCTGCAAACTCTGCCTTTGAAAGATACCAAAATTACTATTCTTATAACAGCCACCATAAATCTGCATTAGTGACTGAACTTAAGACCATCTGCTCCTGGAGCTGCAACCCCAAAGAAACCAGAGAAATGGAAAACTGCGAACTGCTCCCTGATATCTAGGACCTAGGGCTTTTTGCCAGGACAACAAGCGCTTCTGAACAAGACACTCAGAAGAGAGACCCCATTGATCACTCAACTTATGTTACCAAAATTCTGTAGAGATGTCTGTTTCCACTACTATTCAGGTTTCAGCTTGCGGTTATTCTAAATCTGGTCCTGTATTTGCAATGCAGTTAAGTGATACTCAGAACAGGCCACGTT
This sequence comes from Cnemophilus loriae, assembly GCA_013397755.1. Classification (NCBI taxonomy): domain Eukaryota; kingdom Metazoa; phylum Chordata; class Aves; order Passeriformes; family Corvidae; genus Cnemophilus; species Cnemophilus loriae. Next base: position 432,331 of record VZTF01002828.1, on the reverse strand, counting down.
ACTCCAGTCTTCACACAGACAGCACTTTTTTCCACCTGTCAGTTTGGACTTTCCCCACCTCCCTGTAGCAGGACTCTTCTAGTCTCTCTCCTGCTCTGATTCAACACTGGGCATAAGAGGGTAAAATAAGATAAGCAGCAAGATTTCAAATTATTTATGGTGAAAAAATATTAATAATTAAAAGTTGTCTTATTTTCTAGTATTTGTCTGAAATAATTTTTATGTTCCATTGCTAATATGGAGCTATGGTATTATTTAGTTTGTTTTCCTATTTTTACATAGCAATTCAGTGATGTTGAAATGTGTACATCTCTAGAAGACCTGTTCAGGAGTTGTGAATGTACAGATCAGACATCCTGTGTTTTTTTTGACATCCTGTGACGTCTTCACTGAACTCTTGTTTTGAACAAGCGCTCGAGCAAGGCGGCCCCGGAGTGGGCGGAAAGGCCCAGCCGAGCAGCCCAGCCCCCGGCCCCACGGTGGCTGCACAGGGCGATAGAGCCAGCGCTGGGCGGCTTCAGGCAGCAGCAGCCTCCGGCAGGGCTCAGCTTACACACAAACCTCAGGCCACATCTGCTTCCCAAGTCATTACCTGGATACCATTCTCTCTGCTATACTGCGATGCAGGAAACCGTTTTCCCCCATCATACCTAAAATTCAGAGCTCATTCCAAAGTGGAACTCATTATCAGCTGCCTTTAGTTTTCAGTCTCTGTGCAAACTGTGCTATACTTATGACGATGGTAATAAGCTAAAATAAAGCTTATCTGCTGCCTGACCACAGAAGAAATTGGGAAGTGGTTGGGCTCATACTTCCTCAATTTTTTTGGTACTTCAGGTTAAAAAGAAGGATCTCATTGGCTCATCTAAGCTCACTGCTAAATAAGCAGCTTTTTACTCCTTTTTCATCTGCTGGTTAGATCTGCAAAAGTAAGACCATGTACGCAAGGCCACTGCTTTCAAATTTAAATGTCACAAGTTGTGCATGTCAATATGTAGCAAATGGTACAGTAATGCAGCAGTTACTGAAATTTTACCCTGAAATACAAAGTAACCTTTTTTTCCTCATCACAGCATTAGGGGATAGGATTTGGGGATCCTATTAGTAGGAAGCGTATTAGCATTTATTTTAAAATAATTTTCAGCTTCACAGATATAAATCAAAGCTAAAAGCAAACATACCCTAAAAAGTTAAACATTAAAAGGCAAGTGAACACCAGATTTGCTTTTCTTTAGTTTTATAATAATTTAAAAGCTGACGATTGATTTTCTGGTGTATGTACTTATGAATGATCTCTTGGGGTTGACAATGCTGGAGAAATTTTCAATTAGAAATTATTCTAGTTTTTCAGATTTCTATGTCTAGGTAGCCTCTCTCAAAATAAATCCCCAAAGATTTAATTAGCTTTACCTTACTTCAAAAGGCAACCTCTAGACTTTCCAGGGCATACAGTGAATGTGGGGAAGCAAGAGGTAAAAAAACATGCATATCCTTCCCTCAAGTACAGCAATTTAAGTGGTCCTACAAGAACAATGTATCAGCATTGTTAGGTCAAGAACTCATTGCTTTAAATACATAAACAAAAAGAATTTGTGTTCCTAATTTTTGACGTATTTCAGAATTCAACAGTAAAAGGGACAAATTCACCAAAAAAAGGTAGTTCACTAAAACCTTAATAAAACTTCATTCTTCTAAATGTAATGAGTTGAGACAAAATAGTGTACATCTTTTCAGATATTAAAAACTATTCTGAAACTTGATTCTGCAAGTTGATTTTGCATTTGGAAAGACTATAACCAGAATTTACTCTACTGCTGTTACTTTCCTATCTAATAATAGTTACCTTCAGGTGGATTCCATCGTAATTCTTTATAATCATCATTTTTACTACCAGTGAAAGTAGGTTTTAACTTCTTTTAAAATAAATCCTGTTTTAGATTTCATTTGGCAAACCTGCAGCATTCTCACATGCCAAGTCATATGTGGTCTTCTGCTTGATCTTGTTTCATAGCAAGCTTCACAGTAGTAGGGTCATAATAATAAGGATATGAAAATTGTTAAAGGAGTCAAGCAGTTCAACTTCCCTTAAGTTCCAGTCAGTGTCATAAAAATACTTTGTGCAGGAGTATCCAAGACTTTCTTCTTTATTTTACAGTGCTGATGATCATAATTTCCATAGAATGTGGCAAGTTAGAGTTTTACATATAAGATCACTCACCTAACTCAGCAAACTAAATAGCTGCTGTGTTGTTAGTGTTTGCCATGTGGTGAGTAATTGCACCAAGTCTTTGCCTGCTGAATAGCTTGGTTTGCAGCTCTTCGTTTCACTGACCGTAAACCACAGAGTTAAAACATAGTGCAAATAACAAAATAAGAAGGGCTGTAAAATAGTGTTTTCACAATGTCTTCCAACAGCTGTTATCAGAAGTAGCAGAAGGCGCAAACTCAGTTGCAGTCCATGAATAATGATCGTTTTTCTAGCCTTCTTATTTTAGCTATTTGAATGGCCATCATGTTTTTCTTCTCTGCAGAAGAGGCAGTAGTCAATTACAGTGATGCTTATATGAACTACAATTAAAACAATTCCAGCTGCTCTGACAAAAGTAGCTCCAGGCGGAGTTGGTCACAAGGTTCTGTTTTGAATATATCTTGAGGTATTTCTTTTCTGCCTTCTGTTAGTAATAGGCAAATAACTTTAAGCCTTGTTATAATCCAAGCACAAATGATGACTTGATGTTTCACTGAGCACATCGGTGGTAAATACTGCGAAGATCAGCATATGCAGCAAGATACCGGTGAAGTGCCATCAAAGTAAGAGGTCTTCTGCCACTTGCTGCTTGTGCTCCAAACATTGTCCATATTACAAGTTGTGGAGTTCTCACATTAAGTACTTGTACTGTTTAACAGATTTCACCAAGGTGACAGAGGAGGGAACAACAGAGCAGGTGATGGCACAGGAGAAAATACTGCACTTATTTCTTCATTTGAAAGCATTCTCAAACTATCTCTGGTATTAACAACCTAAGTGAAGTAATAACAGTGTAATAATCTATTTAAAGGAATGGTTTTTACTGAATTTTCTATATGCACTGATACTGAGCATTTTCACTCTGGTGAATTACTAAACATGTTCATGATCTTTAAAGGCAGCTCCCAGGTCCTGTAAAAAAAAAGCAAAACCCAAAGGTATCATAATTTGTACAGGGAGCTTGATGCTATTTCTTCCCACAACCATAAGCATGGTTAGCAGATATTTGCAGTAAGACAGGCTTGCCTGCACACAAGTAGCTGATTTTACTGTAACATTTACATGTGATATATTGGTTTTCATGGCTGAAAGAATATTATACTAGAACATCTAAAGCACATCCTTAACTTTCTCCTTTTGATGGCCATTTAGTGGACAGGTGAATATAGAGAGTAAGGAAATGAAAAGTATCCTTATAATAAGGATTGTTTGCAAACCATTTTTAATAGGTAAATTGATTCACAGAGTCACAGAATGGATATGGTTGGAAGGGAATACAGCAGGTCATCTGGTCCAACCTCCCTGCTCTAGCAGCTTCATCCCAGAGCACATGGCACAGAATTGCATCCAGATGGTTCTGGAATATCTCCAGTGAGGGAGACACCCCACCCTCTCTGGGCAATCTGTTCCAGCGCATGGTCTCCTGCATAGTAAAGTTCTTCCTCGTGTTCAGGTGGAACTTCCTGGGCATCAGTTTCTGCCCGTTGCCTCTTGTGCTATTGCTCAGCACCACCGAGCAGAGCCTGGTCCTTCCTCTGAGCCCTCCCTGCAGAGACTCGTGTACATTGGTGAGGTCCCCTCTGAGTCATCTCTTCTTGAGGCTGAGCAGGCCCAGCTCCCTCAGCCTTGCTCGGAAGAGAGATGTCCCTGTCCCTTCATCATCTTTGCAGCCGCCACTGGACCTGCTGCAGGAGCTCCATGTCTCTCTTGTCCTGAGGAGCCCAGAACTGGACACAGCACTCCAGATGTGGCTCACCGGGGCTGAGTAGAGGGGCAGGATCAATTCCCTCGACTTGCTAGCAATGCTCTTCCTAGTGCACCCCAGAATTTCACTGTCATCTTGGCCACAAGGGCTCACTGCTGGCTCATGGACAGTTTGTTGTCCACCAGGACCCCCCAGTCCTTTTCTGCAGAGCCACTTTCCAGCAGGTCGGCCCCCAGCTGTCTCGGTGCCTGGGGTTATTCTTCCCCAGGTGCAGGACCCTGCATTTGCCCTTGTTGAACTTCAGAAGGTCCTCCTCTGCCTACCTCTCCATCTCCAACCTTTTGAGGTTCTTCTGAATGGCTGCACAGCACTCTGGAGTATTGGCCACTCCTCCCACCTTTGTGTCATCGGTGAACTTGTTGAGGAGGCATCTATCCAGTGAATAAGTAAACAATACTGTGAAGAAGTTAAACAATACCGGACCCTGTATTGAACCCTGCGGACACCACTAGTGCCAGACCTCCAGCTATACCCTGTGCCACTGACCACGACCCTCTGAGGTCTGCCATTCAACCAGTTCTCAATCCATTTGATACTACTTCATGAGGCAAAGCAAGAACAAACAAATAGAGAGAATAAGCTGCTCACTGAGCCTTCCTGATGGTCCCTCAACTGGCAAGACAGGTAGTGCAGAGAAACAAACTTGCAATAAGATAACCCTAATGTCTAAAATATATCAGCCTACAAAACTGCTCTAGAATCTTTCACAAGTATTACATTTACTAGAAAAACAAGGTGCATTCCTGATTGTATCCATCTGGCACTTAGTATGACATAATCTGTGCTGAATGTTTGCTTTCAAATACCCAAACAGATGTCAGTTCTGAACAATATTTGAGGTAAAATTTTAGTCAGCGGGATATGATTTTTTCATTTAAAGACAAATTGACTTTGCCAGTTGTCACTAGCAACTTAAAAAAAACTCACATAGAAAAAATCACATATAAAAAAAAGTATAAACATTATGTGCACAAAATCTTTGGAACTATTCCATTGAAAGTATCAGTTCTCCACTGAAGTTTAGCTGTCTCGGAAACTTGTATTTCTGATATTTCAATGCCTCCCCAACAGCTGACATTTTCTTAATTTTATATAAATGCAGAATCTTTTAAATGCAGTCTTAAATGCTGGGTTTACTTGAGGTAACTTTTAATTTATTTTTTAAGTAATTTTCAGGCCTTTTTAGATGCTCCCTGCATTTAACTAAAGTACACATTACTAAGAAGACTGAATTTAATACTTGAGAACAGAGACAAGCACTAAAAAAACCCCCAAAAAACCAAAACCCAAAGAAGATATTTCAGAGGCAAGGAGGATGCTGTAAATGATCTATAGAGTCTCAGGTTTTTCTGTGTGACCATCAATTAAGAAAATACTTATGTACACAAGTACTACAGTTTAAGAACTCGCAAAGCAGTTGGGTAATTTCAGAGCATAAGTCGTGTTTTCAAAAGTCATATAACAACCTTGGTGGAAGCTTTCCCTTTGCTCATGGTCAGCTGTCACTCAGCTGTTAGCCATAGGCTTCCTCCTGACAAGGTTTCCAGGCTGCTTTGAAGAGCATGAGGACCTCATTTTTATTACAACGAAGACCAGCCTGTGCCTGGCTGCTGGGTAACAGCAAGCCATAACACAGGTACTACATGTAGTTTCTGTCTTAACAAAACCCTGGAGTAGATTTTCCATAGTTCACCCACAGTTATCTTCTTCCAGAACACTTCTGAATACAAACAGCATACGGATGGGGGATCAAACAGCATCTCTTACTGACTCTGCATGGTTCAAGAAGGTGACATAGAAACTCCATAGATATGTGTGGCCTTTGGGCACATGGAGAAGAGATAAGCATTTAAAATGATAGCATGGGCTGCAAAAAGTCTGTGGAAAAATACAGAGTATAGGAAGTTTATTTTGATGAAAGTGTCAGGGACAGACATTGCATGTGTACAAGCTTTTCATGAAAAGAGAAATATTAGTATTTTTCTTTTGTTTAAGCAAAAGGGGCCAGAGACTGCAGCTACCCTCCAAGGGGCTGAATCACCACTTCCTGTCAACTTGTTAACACTAACACATCACTTCAGAGTTACAGCTCCAAAGCTTCAAACTGCTCCACACAGGCCAGCTTCTGTTTGTACAGTGCAGTCACTGAGCTGCAATTCAGCAGTGTCAGTAGTGGTGTCTGGAGCTATTTTTAAAGTGCACTGCATTGTCACGAATCAGCCTTCTGGTCTCCTACTATAATCTGTTTAGCAAATGGCACATTTAGCTACTTCAGCCATATATATATATATATATATATGCATGGTAGGCACTCAGTCTTCCATTTATTGTGCAGAATGATGAACTCATTGAAAGGATGCATTAAATAAGCAGAAGACTAATACTGTTTTTGTTAGAATTCTCAGAATTAAACCACTGAGTCCTGTGGTTGTCAGGGGCCCCAGAAAGTCAATTTTATATGTGCATAAATAAGAAAAGCTTTGCTTAGTCATTCATCTATCAGTTGGTCATTTCCTATGTATGGGCAAAAGAAAACAGTGGTTAAAGGGTCTTCTCTGCAGTTTAGAGCTGTATGCTGATTTAGATCAGTCTGCAAGGCATGTGGTAAAATTTCAATTTATGAATTTTTACAGTTCTTTTAACAGAGTCATGGGGCCTGTTCACGCAAGTCTTTACCCACAACACATGGAAGTCTTTATCTTGCAGATTTTCCAATATTTCAAAGGCTTGAAGAATGTTAACACTAAGTTTGATTGGAAGTGAAGTCTGTGCATCAGCAATGTTTCTACATGAAGCTAAAGCTTCATTTTAAAAGCATCACAGACTTCATTTGAAGTTTTTAATTAGACTATCTATAGAACTAAAATTCTTTCATTTTATCATTTACACAAAATAATAAACCCACTATATATTATTTGTATCATTTCAGGCACTGCCCATGGACATTACAACGATAATATATTGATAAATGAATTAGGAAATGTTTAAAGGAAATCAAAATCAGATTAGCACTCTAACCTGTCTTATACTATCTTCTATCATTGCTATGTTCATTGACTTTCAAAACTCCAAACTAATTTTGACTAAACATATTTGGAAATATTTAATAATCTGAAATAAATATGTATTCACTGTGGAAACAAAAGGATTTTTGATATTTATATATTTAGCGGCTGAAGTGGTCTGGTAAAGCAAATCAAAAAGAATACACACCCCGCAGGAGTAAACTCCCCCTGCTCGAGAGGGGTAGTCCAGTCTGGCATCCAGGACCTCGTATTCACCAGCTGCTTAGGCTGTGTCCTGAAGTGCCCTATCTCAGGAGCCTGGGTGGCCCTTCCTGCAGCCGGGGCTGCTGCTGTGTGACATGAGAAGGAGCTCCCCTTTCAGCAGCAGTGGTAGCTGTGACAGTACTGACTCTACACTGTCTGCTGACAGTACCTAAAACCTGCCAGTTCTAGGGTGTCACACGCTTCAACCGCTTTGCGCTCCAGAAGAATGAGGGTCTCCTTATTCTGACAGCCCCATCATATCCAACAGCCCCATATGGATGTCTTAGGTAACTCAGAGTGTTTTAAAAGGCCCTGGAAGCCTCCATTTAGGAAACTGAGTTTCATCCCAAATAACACTGTATAAGCAGCCTGCTGCTCTGCTTCTGGCCTGCTTCTAACTGTAATCCTGATATGAGAGAGACTTCAAACAAGGAAAAATGTGGATTACAATGTGAGATGCTAGGAAGGCATCACTTCCTACCAGGTCAGACTGATGTTCAGATAAGGTATTTCTAAACCGTCTGTAATATCACAAAGATGACTGAATCTATTCTGAAAAAATTATCCACATGATGACAGAAAATTATGTATAATTCTAGCTAAAATAATGGACTCTCTTCCACTGAAGCCAAAGGGTACTGCTGGTTTCAATTGGACAGGACTGGTTTAAGATGGAAGTGTGGGAATTGATGCTGAATACTTTCTAGTCTGTTGCTGTTTCATTCAGACTCATGAGAAATAATGCGGTTAGCTACAGGTAAAATGTTAAGAAGGTGGGAAATATTCAAAAGTATTTTGATTTTGTACCAATAATCTATTCCCAAATTTAAGAAATATCATTTGGAGAAGTTTCACAATACAAAAAGAGTATAGGAACATGGTGACATTAAAGGATGAGAATGATGAACTAAAAATAATTCAGAAATAGGAAAATTTTATAAGTTTGAACCTACTGAGGCAATATTTAAAGACATATATGACTCAAATCTTAGGGTGCAGACTCACTGAAGAATACCAAGAGTAATTTTCAAATATATCTTGCAGAGTTTAAATATAAAAGTATATTTTCCAGAAATAGTTTTTCTTACTACTGAGAAGAATAATCTGGTGTATCCTCACTCTTTTGATGTTTAGCTACTGGGTATAGTTTTATTCTTTGAGTCTAACATAAACTGTAGCATTAATTTCATCCCTTTACTGATAAGAGTTTCATGTAGGGAATGCCCAGGCTTTTATTTGGAAAAGACAAACTTTAAAAACAGATAAAACATCCATTTCAGCAGTACGCTCATGCCTATCAAACCCTGATAATTAAAAGAATATGATGCAACTTGACAGTATATTCAAAGAAAGTTAACTTACCTTGTATTTTGTCTCTGTTCAAACTAGAGTACTTCCTGCATGTTTCCTTCTCTGTGCTGCTGAAATATTGCTCATTGTAAAAGAAGAAGCAAGAGAAATTAAAGAGAAGCTAAAATAGAGAAGTTACTTGGAAACTAAAATGTCTAGAATGTCATTACATATTTAGAATGTGGGTCCTTCTAGAGGCATTTACAGTTTTTTATGCCATCACAGACTCAAAAAGTAACAGCAAGAGATGTAAGTATTGTAATAGATACAGTAACCTCACAGCTATCATAGATTTACTGTGGCCTAAAATGTTACAGAAACAGAAAAAGTAACAAACCTCAGCTCCCCTTACTTAGAATGTAATTCTCCTGATTAATTAGTTGTGGTAAAGAGAATACCTGTTAATAGCCTAAGACATATTGTACACAATTTAGCTGCTCTGATTCAGAGAAAAGGGAACATATACAGTCATTGTCTTGTTGTTGTTGTTACTGGGGATGATATTTTATCATTCTGTCAATATTCTTTGGGTTCTCAATATGTTTTCTAGCATTCCTCGCTGAAAACATTACAAAAATCCTTCTTCCACCCAGGATGAACAGAAAAAAAGTAAGATCTTTTGCTATTTTTCTTATGGCATGAACTATATAAACTATTTAATTGCATGTAGGTCAGTTCAGCTGTCCCTTCAGCCAACTTAAACAGCTCAAAGGCAAGACTTCAAAGTTGTTTCAAAATTTTTTAAGAAATGCCTTAAAATATTTCAGAAATAAAATATTTTAAAATGCTTTAATAATGGAGTATTTGAAGCAGTATGAGAAGAAATAGGGAATAGAATAGCCCATGGGAAATAGATTGATCCTTACAAGGTCAGTAGTCAGTAAGGTAAGTATAGACAAGCAAGATGAAGGGTGTGATTGAGCGAACATACCTCCTTCTACATCAGCACTACCCAGCCTCACTGCTTATTACTCAGTTCTGCATCTGAGATTGATTCACTGCTGTTTTTATGGAGTCCTATGGTCTTCCAGGCCAGTGAGGGTCAAGAGAGCATCTTCTACATGTTGCAGAAATAAATATATATAAAGAACTACATAACTGAAAAACGAACTCACCTTTAATGAAAAATCATTCCTGGGAATCTTTTCATCACTTTTGAGAATCTCTAATGTACATAGTGAATTTTAACTGTGGAAACAAAACATAAGTGGCCTGGAAAACGTGGGTGAAACAACCAAAAACCTCCACATTTTTCATGCAAATTTTGGTCCCAAGCCTTAGAATGGCACCAGCCTTTCCCCCAAAGTAGCTGTCAGTAACAGTCCTAAATAGGTAGCCGCAAGCTGGTATCCTGGGTAGAAAACAGCAGCAACCAGGGGTATCTGCACCAGCACATTTTGTGTAATGACACAGGCACTGGGAAAATCCTCCCATCTTCTCTGACTTGTCCTTGAAAGCTCCTCCTTTGCTCCAACCACCAAAGATCAGCAGGCAGAGTTGCCTTTGGCTGGTTCTTCATGCTGAGCGTACCTTGTGGCTGTCTCCATACACAAGTACCTGCTGAATCTGACTGACATTGCTACAACCCACTGCATTTTGTTGATACTTCTCAGACAGGGCTCGTGACTTAAAAGGGGCTGCAACATGCTTTCAGCAAGACCGCAGTGGGCTTGCTGGCTTTGGGCTTTTTTTAATATATAATTGTATGGAATTGGGGTAATAAAATTATTCTAGTTGATGGAACAGATAGAACACATCTGAGAAGCTATATTATTGCTAGTTCTAAGGGGAAAAACAAGTAGACAATATGCTGCTTATGACCAGCAGAGAGGATGGAGGCCCTGCTCTGTCAGGTTATTGTCCAACTGAAGATTCTCAGGACACCATTACTACAAGCTGGGCTCTCTGGGTGACAGCGAGCAAAGACTGCAAAATTGGTAAGGAGAGTTGCAGCAACACACAGCCATCTTTCAGCTAACATCCTACAAATAGCAGCTGCCAACAGCAAATTAGTTGCTGGCTCTGTGCTGAGGCAGTGAGCGGGGCTTTTTCACAGCACAGCGCATTTGGGGTGTGCTGTAATTGGGGTTTGGTAGGTGTGCGGCAAATTCAGGAAGTGCAATTTGCACCTCCTTCTGCCAGAAACGGAATGAGTCAGATCCTTAAAGCTTCAATTTCAGCTTCGCTTCTGCCTCCTCATTGTTCTGACTAATACAATGATTTCATACCCAGCTAAGTATGGTAAAAGCCAGCTGCATGGCCTCTAGGTTAGATCCAGCTCATGCTGGCGTCAAAGCTGAAAGACTCCCACAGATTTCAGGGGAGCAGCTGCAGGCCACTCCAGCTACCTGTAAGCAAAATTATTAACTGCACTAAGAAACACACAAATCAAGATACATTTAACAATACCACACTCTTCATCGGAAGTCATTAGCATCTCAATTCTTAGGTGTCAGATGTGAAACATCTGAAAGAGGCCAGAAGTTCAGAAAGAATAAAGCATGGACATGAGACTTCTAACATATTAAAAAACATAGTAACCTCCCAAAACAAGAAACTTAAAATAGGCAGCAACTTTAAATGCGGGTCTAGCTCTCTAAACATAGGAAAAAAAGCCCTAGGAAAATACTCTGTATTACTCTGTAATACTCTGGGTTTGGCCCCAGATGTCCCCAATTACAGCACACCCCAAATGCATTATGCTGTGAAAAGTCCTGCTCACTGCCTCAGCACATACTCATCTAACACCGCAGGATCAGTGTTGTGTGTTACTTGGTACGACCTTGGTCCTGGGCAATGGGCAATGCTGAAACCTCTGTCTTTCACGAGACTCTGTGTATACCCACTGGCACTTTTCGTGGTCAGCATACACATTTGCAGAATACAGGCTTCTTTCCAAATTATTTCATTACTTACTATTATTAAAGTATTTCAAAACCCATTTTTTACTAATGGGTAGGAGGTTTTTTCCTTCTGTTTATTAATTAGCTTTAGTAATTTGTGAAGAACACTGAGGGTGAAATGAGTTAAAATAATGTAACAGTTGAAAGATTTAGTAACAGTTTTCTTTCCCTGTGTTCTCCCCCTGGAACCACGACTTGGCAATGCGTTTGATAACTGTTTTTCCTTCTGATCTTGTGTAAGCCAAAACCTTGGTCTGACAAATGATATTGTGAGAGCAGTTATCTAAAACTGCCTGGAGCTCTGCAGGGAGAATCAGGCCAAGGGCCTTGATGCTAACCCTGCAAAAGGTAATGAGGGTTTGCAGTTGGCTATTGGTAGAGTAAGATTAGATTTGGTTCTGTAAGGCTGCTGTAACTCCAGAAAATGAAGACCTCATCATTTAGTAGTGTTCCTAGTTAGTCCACAACATTTTTTCTCAAAAGGTGAGGATAAGGTCAGTGGTGAGACCCAGAAGCTTCCCCACCTCTCCAGAAGAACTGCAGGGAGAAAGACGAGGGTAATTTGACACAGAGGTCAGACTTTGTGTGTACTTGCTGTACAGTATTCTCTAGTCTCAGAATAGTGCAGCTGACAGCTAGGATCCCTCCTTTCTAACAGATGTCAGGTGTATTTCAATAAATATCGAAACCATGGATAACTTTCTGAGCCTGATGTAAAAACCAGAGATTCTAAGGTTTCCTGCACGCAATTTGTAACCTCGTTAGAGGCCCCGATTTATCAGCCTTGCCTGCCTATCAAGCACTACTCGCTTTTTGGGTCAAAGAGGCATCAAAATGGGGTCAGAGGACTAGCTCATTATTTCCTGTCTTCTCAGCATTCTGCTCCCAGTGTGTTTCTTGGCTCCTCTGTGACGCACACGGCATTGTTTGTGAAACAATGTCATGTTTTAATGATTTGCAAAGTACTGTGAATCGTGCATACTAAACATACTCAGCAAGCATTAACAGCTGCTATTTAGTGCATCAAAGTTTTATAGAATTTCAAGGATATAGACTAATTATGTGTCGAACAATGAGACTCCATTATAGTGGCCTTACTTAAATTGCCCATCAAAACTTCAATAAACTGGGAATAGCATGAGAGAAATTAATATAAGACTTAAAAAATATTTAATCTAATTTGCTACAGCTGAAATAGCAATATTTTCAGATGGCTCTTAGTTAAAATACATAATATAAATATTAAAAAACCAATGCATCCTTGCCAAATAATTAAAGGTTCAGAACCCGTTAGGTGTCTGACCCCAGCGTGACCCGCTGCCACTGCGCTGGTGTCACTGGCGTCATTCCCGCCCCGCACCGCCCGGAGCACCTGCCCGGTGTGTCACGTCACATCAGCACCTGGCGTACCCTGCGGAGCTGCTGCTCCCGGCCGGCACGAACTGCGGCCGAGGGTGTTCCCGGTTCCAGCTCCCGCACGGCCCGGGCGCAGCCGGGACGCGGCACCTCCCGGAGCAGCCCCGCCTGAGGCGGCCCGGCCGCTGCGCCACGGCGCCCCCTGGCGTGGCGGGTCCGCCTGGCGTCCCCCCCGGCCCCGCGCCCTGAGGGAGTAGCGGCCCCAGGGCGGGATGGCGGGGGAAGGGGCTGCCGAACGCGCTGGAACATTATTATTTTTAGAGACAGTAAAACGTTGTGGTGACTGCTCCTTGCAGGAAGCCTCATTAAAACTAATTATAGCTCCTCATTACAGCCGCATTACATTTCTGTTAAGAAATACATTAAAAGATACAAATTGGCGGAAATGTCAGGCCAGTGATAATATAAGCTGAATAAACCTTCCCTTTTTGAATAGAACCTTGAGAAGAGGGTCTGCAATATTTAACCTAAAAGACAGTGCACCTGGTAGGCAGAAATCATCATCATCCTGGTGTCAGGAGTACGTTAACATTTCAGATCACGAACAAAAAGTGCTTCTAAAATGATGTTTGTAGAGGTTAACAATAATTTCCTTCCTTAACACGTAATAAAGTTGTATTAAAGTCATATTGGCATTCCCTATTAATGCAACTCCACAGATGACCAACTGATTTAAATTAGAGAACATTTACTAGTTTGTTTTTTGCATTGCGGCCACAGCAACAGCAGGACCAGCACCTCCAAAATCTGCCTGGGCCTCCAGCAGCACCAGCCACTGGAGCTCGAGTCCATTTTGAAACCAGGGCGAAGTGAACAGCTGGCTCGAATGAACGCCTGGGAGCCCACACCCTCGCTCTCCCTTAAATAACAATGTTTATTACATTCTTATTACACTGAAAGGAAAGTAATAAGCATTTGGGAAAACAACCAACGTCTACACTCTGGTGTGTGCAAGGACATGACGATGTTATCCTGTCCAGCAATCTCTTACTTCTCTCTTCCCATTTGATAATAGAAACAGTGACTGGACAAATGTCCCTTTCACACTTTGCTCCTCTGCTTTTTGTTCTCTGCCACCCTCCCTAAAACAACACAAACTAACCGAGCTGGTAATAGTTTGTCGGATTCCAGAGTCTGGGATGCATTTTCGCCAGCCTATCTCTGTCTGGACGGAAGTGCAGAGCTGCTGCAGCAGCCACAAAAGCACAAGAGGTCCCGTACATCCCTCTAGCTACTCTCATGCTGGAGGAGAATTACAGCTACGGATAGGAGTCCATGCTGACATTTCTGCCATCTCCTGTGTCATCTCTCAGCACACTGTTCCACCTACCTCTTTAAGTTTCTGTGCTGCTTAAAGAAATTACAACTCGAGTGACTCATTACACCACAGGTCTTGGAGTCACTCCCCCATACAAGAAAATAAAAGCTCTCCTTCTTTTCTATGAGATACACTATCTGCTGGTATTTGAATGAGACGGTGACAACCCAGACAGAACTGTCATCCAACACTTCTTCTCAAGTAGCTTGGTTACCCCTTAGTGACTCGGTAGGAACAACAAATACACAAACTCAGATGAAATGGAACTGGAATGCTCCCAGTGACACACTCAGTGCAAGGCAGTGACTTGCAGGTGGGAAAGCGCCTCTCCCTGAAAGATGAAGACTCTGAAGTTACCCCATGCATCGTCTTTCAGATTCCCTTGAGCTGACAGCTTCCCCACCTACCTGTGTGAAGTTTTATATGGCAACAATGAAGGGAAAGAAAAGTACTAATAGAGAAAGTGAGATAACAAAAACACAAAATAGAAAAACATGCTAAAAAGAAGCTCAGCAGCAGAGTTAGAAATCGAACTTTCGCCTGAAAACAGCAACAGGAATCTAGCCAAGAAACAATGGTCTTGGTATATTTTGGAAACTACAAGTGGAATAATTAGAGGCACATCTAATTTAATCAGTTATACGTAAGAAGTATTTCCTACCATCCTAATTATCGATTTAATCCTGTAAATCTTTACTTGCATAAGAAGTTTGTGCTTGCAATGAATACTAAATGCTTGGAAGATTTTTATGCTGTTCTTTAAAAATTTGTTTATTAGGAGACTGAAACAAAGCAGAAGATTGTATCATCTAATTATGAAAAAGAAGATACACATTGCATCCAAGTATTCTGGCACTCTCCTTCTTCTTTTAAGGTGAACACCATAAGTGCTGAAAATACTTGGATTCAAATAAAAAGTTTGTAATTTAGGTACGTGTTTCTTAAACTGAGGATCAATCTGGCAAATACCAACAAGCAAGCTGCTCCTGTTCAACATATGCACGCTGTATAGTACTTCTGAGTTTAAGAGTTATTTTTAATCTTTACTGCTTTATTGTTGTTTTAAAAAGTGTCTAGATATATGTAAATATTTACACACATAAGTGTTTTAAAATTCCATTGAATCGCTTTAAAAACAGTGCACTTGCAGAAAAATATTAACATGAAAACGTATCCTATTACAATGCTATTAATATAATATTTATGTTATACATTAAATACAAATCATGATATATCTTTGTTCAGAAAACCTTTCAAGCTCTGACAGCATTATTTGACGGTTTACTTAAAAACGGAAAGACGACTGTTTTATTATCCTCCACCAGAGGGAGAGAGAGCAGCTCTTGTTGCTGGGCAGATTCTGCAAACAGTTTCATTCTGCACCACTTAAAGCAATGATGTCAAATTTTGGGGAAAAAAAACCTGAGCAATTTAGTCTATTATATTATCAAATACGAAGTAACTCCTAAAATACTAAAGCCCTGAAATCTAAAATTTCATTGCTGCTGTGTTACTTTGTGGAATCAATACTACACCATGTTGATTTGTTTAGACATGGATGTTAACATATTTATTAAAGAATCTGAAATAAATAGTAAAAGTACCAGAAATTGTAATATTGAAAAACAGTTACTAATTTGATAACAAAACAAAATTACCTATATTGTACTTTCAATTCTGTATTGGATGTGGAACATTCCTACAGGTACTGCATAGTTTTCACTGCTTCCTTAGAAATCAGAGCACGATTTCTTCCACCCAACTATCTCAGAAGCTCAGAGAAGTCTCGCCTCCCCAAAGACAATTCGGCAGTAACTGTTCAGAGTGTCGATCTTTCCATTTCACCTAAATACCCTGATGATCCACTCCATGATATCCACACAAGTATCTGTCACTTCTAGTGCTCTGGTCTTGCTGGTTTGCAGTTTGTGGTAGGGTAAGAAAACAAGCGCTGGTGTCTGTGTGCCCACAGAACATGTGGGAACTGCCCCAGCCCACAGAAACATGAGACACTTGGTTCAGCTTCAGAGTACTGAGCAGGACCAAGCTTCTGATGCATTTGTAATGTCATTCGGAAAGCAGGCACAGGATGCCCAGTACCTGAAGGACAGCCATGGAAGTCACATAATTGAAAGCTGAAATGTTACTTTCATTTAAAACCCCATGCAGAAAGAGTAAAGAAGAAAGGCTGGGAGGGGTTAATATGTCAATTGTCAAAGCAATAATCTAGCACTGGAAGTTTAAGTAACCTTGAAAATTTGCAAATATTTCTTTAGATACTGACACATGGACAAACTAAGCACAAAGCGACAACTGTTCAGTTTGTGCTCGTACAGATTTCAAAGGAAGCCCTCTGTTTATGGTTCAAGAACAAAAGCTTAACAAGGAAACACAAACCAGGCCTTAATACAATGTTTGAATTTAATTTTGAAGTTTACAAAATGCTCACAAATAAAAAATCCCGTTAAATATATTTCAGTTCTGCAGTCCTGTTTATATTTATTTAAGTTTTCTAAGGAACTGGAGACAGCTTAATAATACATTCCTTTTTGCTATCTCTGTTAAGGGGAAACTGTAGTTATTGACAGTATGAGTGCTATGGAGACAGAGATTGAAAAAAACCCCAACAAAACAAGAAAATTATATTGGAACAGTTAGTGAGAAGGAAGGAATGGCTCTATCTTGGACACATAATGGCAGCTTTTGTACAAGTAGCTCTGGCTGAGCTGTCACAGGGATCTCTGTTGCAGGATCTCTGGGATTTTTCAGCCTAATGCAGATCAGTCACACTCCAGCCCTCCAAAACATCCCAGGCAGCTGTGGAAAGCACAGCAGCAGCAGAACACTGAGCACACCCGGGCAGCTTCACACAACCTGAAAATCCCTGGTTCAGGTACTGCTGCAGATGACCTTATGAGATATGAGCCACTAATGGTACATTGAAGTTTAGTTGTGAGCTGAGGAAGTCAGCTGCTCTAACTTGGCTGAAATATTTACAGCTCTCAATTCAGTGGAGGACAGTGTATGTGTCTCCTTCTGTCTCTAATCATTGTTTACCTGCTCTGTTCTCATGAATCATAACACCATTGCTGTTCTGGTGTTTAAAAGATACCTTTTCTGAAAATATATTGCTTTGGGATTTTGCCCAAATCAAGTTATTAAAATGTCGTGTTAGGATTTCATGAAAGCTTTGATATTTCACAAACTGTTTATAAAGAATGTAATACTTTCACAGTGGTGCTACAGCGAATAAAAAGGGAAATAGAAAGGAAAATCACACAGTTCAAATCAATCTCAGAAAAACTCAAAGTTTACAAGCACAAAACCTGTTTTATATAATAAAATGTTTACAGAGCAGAAGATTCTTTTGACCAAAATGTCTGTCAAGATAAGCATGAAGAAAACTACAGAATGAAGTCAGGAGTATATTTTAAACATTATGCGTAATCTGCAGCAAGCCCAAACTTATTGGTTTGGACAAGACACATGCAAAACATTTACTTCATACCCACTGGAGTAAAATATTTAGAGAGCAAAAATTTAGAAAGCTACTGCACACAGATTAGTACTGTGATTTGAGTGCCAGAAAATCAGATATGGCCTTGGTACCACTGAAATAAATACTTTAATTTATATTAGCTAGTTCAGTGCCAATTTGACCTTGCTGGAATTTGCAGTTAATTTGGTATATTTGCAACAGGTGCAACCCACAACCAAGTCATGCACTGAATGCTCTGAGATCTCTTACACGCACAAGTCTGACCCGGAGGAAGTGACTGCAGTGCCAGTGTGAGTCATGTCGGAGGCCCTGAGTTCTCTCTCCTCGAGTTCTCTCTCCTCGCACGGTACTTCAGATGTTCAGCCAACTGCAGCCACACGCTTATGCTCACACGTTTTAAACCAGAAAAGCGAGATATCACCATATGCAAAACATGTTAGTGTTACAATAGCACTTAGGACTAATAGGATTTTTCTTGATAAGATAGTTTATTTTACCTTCACAATATACAACTTTGATTGCTAACGTAGAAAGCTGAAATTAAATTACACTGCAAAAAGGGACTGTTTTATCACCTCTTCTTTTGTTTTGTGAGCAAGTGTCATTCCTCCTGTGCTGTGACTTTCTGAATCAGGGAAATAACTATAATGAGTTGCAGAACACACATTTTCCTGTGGATGTCTTTATCTACAACATAGAAGTGTAGGTTTGCTGTTGCTGCTGCCACTGAAGAACTTAAAAGTGTGTGGGTGGCAGCAGTTCAGTTCAGAAGCAGCAGCCACTGTACATACTCCTACCCCTCCAATGTACCCTGCCAGCTCTTTATGCTTCTTCTCCAGCTCAGTATCCTGTTCCTACTCACTTTCTCCCTTCATTCCTGCTGCACTTCTTGTGGCGGAGTAAACCTGGCTCCAGCCTCTCATGTGAGGCAATACTCAGTTTTTCTGGGGAAACCTCTTGAATCTTGACAAGTCCCTGATAAAATAGCCCCTCTACTCTGAGGCAGGACTGTTAACCTCTGCAGCATCCCCATCTGCTGAGAAACATCCTTTGGTTCTTTTAATACGCTCCAGGAAACTTTCACATCTCTCACATGATACACAGAAGGTTCTTTACACAATTTAATTGAAAGAAGGTAGCCTCAGATTAAATACTACAAAGAAATTCTTACCTGTGAGGGTGGTGAGGCACTGGAAGAGGTTGCCTAGAGATGCTGTGGCTACAACATCCCTGGAAATGTTCAAGACCAGGCTGGATGGGGCTTTGAGCAACTTGGTCTAGTGGACAGTGTTCCTAACCACAGCAGGGGGTTTGAAACTACATGATTTTTAAGGTCCCTTCCAACACAAACCATTCTATGATTCTGCACTGTCCTCCTAAAGGATCTGAGGAAATTGGACAGGACCTCCTGCATCTGTAGCTGCTGTAATGCATCAGCTCTTGGAGAGAGAAGAGAGAAGACAGAAAAGATGAGTAGTTATTCTCCAAATGGAAATCTCCATGCCAGCAATGATAAAAATGTTGCTTTTTCCTCTATTTTTGAATTCCATTCCCATGGTCTATCCTCAGTGTTGGGTGAACTTGAAGATAGCAAATTAGTTCATTCTTTCCTATTTGAGTAAGACTCTGCTGCTATCACGGGAGTAGGCGGGGGAATTGCTGAAAATGTTCATACTTGCTGTGAGTATTGTTTGATAATGTTGTTTTGTGGTGAATCCACCAAAGATACCAAGGATTCTCTGCAGACAGGCAGTGGGAAAACAAGAAAATATGCATTATTTCTGTTTGGCAGTCTGGAGTTACCAAAATGAAGAGAGGGCACAAGCTTTTAGGGTGTCATAAGAAAGCTGTACTACTGTGCAGTCTCTATGACAAATGACGATGTTAAGTTGGGTTTGTTTTCCTTTTTGCCTTTTTACCCAGCACCGATGTAGCATACCCTTGAAAATATACAGAATTCTTCAGTCACCCAAAGAGGCTCATGGAAGCAAGAGGAGGCAAAATCTATAAATACCATAAATTATCTTTCCTTTTAGCTGTAACTGTGTAACTAAGAATTGGCCAGGTCATTTGGTGATACTTTGTACTGGTTAAAAGTTCAGCAGTTCAACAACTCTGGTAGAAGGACTTTTTTTATCTGTTCTGTATCTTGGTGCTGCAGCAACCAAGCTCCTTTTTCAAACCTTTCCTTCCTCATCAATCACTGCAGCACTACCACTTTATGGGAAGCAGGGCGGCAGCTTAATGAGAGCTTTAGGGAGGAGAGTGATCAGCACTACAGCAATAGCAGAGGGAAAGTGTTGGGAAGATAAATAGCGCTTTATATTTTCATCAGTACATATTTCCAGAGGGCTGAATGGTCTGTAAGATCTACAGCATAGCTTCCCTTTCGAGCAACGGGGATTAAGCAAGTGGTTGAAGCTGAAGAGTATGGTCTGAATGAATGAACTGCGAGATGGGTTAAAACTGGATGGAATCCTGGGCTTGAAGAGTAGGAATCAATGGGTTGATGTTTAGTTGGTGACCAGTACAAGCAGAACACTCAGGGATCAATCCTGGGGCCAGAATTGTTCATTACCTTGATTGTAACTTGGATAATTATATAGGCTGCACCTGCAGCAGATTTTCAGACAATACTAACTTAGAAGGAGTGATTTTCAAACCAAACATTGGAGGTTCTATTCAGAGGCCTCTGGGAAACTTAAAAACTGTGGCAACAGAAACCTTACAAAGTGTAACGAGAAGTGCAAAGTGAATACATGGGGTTGAATAGTGCCAGGCACCAGTGCAGGCTGTCAGCAGCAGCAGCAGCTGAAGAGCATGTGGCTGTCACAGTGGACACTAAGTTGAACATGAGCCAACAGGATGTTTTTGTTGTGAATAAAGTGAACCACAGCTTGATCTACATTAGGAAGAGAGCATGGACAGCACACAAATGGAAATTATTATCCCTCCTTATTTAGTGATAGTGAGTCCATACCTGGGATAATGTGTCCTGTTTGGGGTTCCCCAGTTCAAGAAAGATGTCAAGAAACAGGAGAGAGGCATGCAGAGGGCTGATGAGATGGTAAGTGGCCTACAGCATACAACTTGTGAAAGAGATGTTGAAGAAGTTGGGCTTGGTTTGCATGGCAGAGAAGCAAACAAGGGAATATCTGACAGCGGTCTAAAACTACCCAAAGGAGAGTGGCAAAGATCATCGAGGTGGACTCTTCTCAGTAGTAGTGAATGGCAAAACCAGAAGGAAAAGTCACAAGCCAAGTCCTTGGAGTTGTGACTGGATGGATGTGATCGTGCATGGCTGGTGCTACACAGGAACATACTGCCCAGAAAGGCTGGCCAGTCCCTATCCTTGAAGGCTTTCAAGGGCAGCTTAAGCAAGGCCATGACTGACCTGCAATACCACAGGTCACAGTCCATCTTCTAGTAGAAGGCTGGACAGGGTGGACCCCAGAGATCCCTTCCAACCACCACTTCTAGGACTATGCTGCCACAGTGCCTCCCAGACAGTAAAGGAAATTGAATTATCAATTCTTCTGGCTTCTGCGTTCTTCCCTCTCTCCTTCCATTCCTCCTTCTCTCTAAGTTATATTATGACGTCTAATTACCTTTATGTTTAAGAGACTGGTAAAACATCCTTCCTTTTCTATTGGAGTTGCTCCTCTTGCCATCCAAGCATTTTACATAGTTAAGATTTCTAAGGTGCCAGAATCTGTCAGACTTTGTTTATCTCTTATTTTACTGGATCAGGCACCTTATTCTTCTTAGCTAAAAACTACAGACTTTTCCTGATACCATAGGATTGTCCTTCCCATTCTCACAAAATGGACTTTTCCCCTTACTGAACATAATTTGTACTCTTGCTGTTAGACCTGCACAATTTAATGGTTACAGTTCAAGTAGATCCACACATACTCATCTTCCCAAGAGACAATGTAAATCCAATACTATAGCCCAGAATCACAGTGGTATAGGAACCAAAACTGCTGAAGCAGTATGACACAGCTGAGTGAATTCGCCATCAGATCAAATCTCTGTTGGCACAAGGATTGAGGCACATACGCAGCATCTCTGGTACTGGAAGCACTGGGTTAACAGCCAGTCAAATCTGTTTCTGTGGCAGACTTAATAAAGGATGTTAGCATATTACATAATTCATAAATCCAAGTGTATGTATCTCAAACTTGAGTAAGAACACTAGTCAATAAGCAGCAAATTTCAAGTGTCAAGCCCTTAGCATCAAATCTTTTAAGAAATCGGACTCCAGTCAAAAAGCTAATGCCAAGTTATAAATTAAATTCTGGGATACCAGTGCCCATAGATTGTTGGGCAAGGTATTATGGTAAAAGATGAAATAACCAGGGAACATGTATACTGTAGAGTGACACACATTTGCAATGCACTATCACAGTCTTTTAAAACGGAAATTTAGTTTTGTTTATGAAGGAGACATAAATAAACCCAATCACAAGTCTCTGGCACTAATCTAGTTATTTATTCTGCAAAAGGATTTCTTTTTGAAGACTTCAATGCAAAGTCGTGTAAGTTTTATGTAAAGACTGAAGCCCTAGCAACAGCTCATAGTCTGCCACACACTTGAACCCAACCCAGATAGAAGTGTTTCATATTGATATATTTGATAGACTAGATCCATAACGGAACAGCACTTTTTTTTAATGAAAAAAATAGATCAGATTCGTATTTGTCAGCAGATGGAGGAAAGAGTCAAGTAAAAATGTAGAAAAAATATTTTAAAAGCCCCAAATGCATATTTTAACCTTCTTCAGACCATTTATTCTTTAACAGATTCTGTGCCAAGTTTTGCACATAGGCAGTATGTGTAACACCATTATAACATTCCTGTTGGCCTGTCCTCATTTTGTCTTCTCTCAAGAGACTTCTTATATCTTCTTGAACAGCCTTCATTTATACTACTCAGTGCACTGCTAGGACATCAAGAATCTCTGAGGATGAAAGTTATGCATGGTGGCATACAGTCACCTTAGCCTGGGTATATTCACTGCAAATAGAGTGATGAATTGCCAAATGTAAACCTCATTAGTCAGGTTATTTAGAAAGATCCAGCCAAGGAGTGGATACTGGTCTGAACAAGTAATGTATTTTTGGCATATTTTTAAAACTTATTTATTGCTCAAATAAGGTACCATACAGTGAAACTTCCCAAGCTGCATTGGCAGGGTGGTTTGGATGCATAAATTCAACCAGCCACTCTGAAATAAACATAATTCAACGGCCGTTAAAATCTTGATACTGGCTGCTTTTATTGGATCACATCGTCCAACTCTCTGGGATGTAAATTTCCGGCCATAACCTGTGCAGCAATAAACTTCATTCAGCCACAAGAGTGTGCATGTGAGAGGATTGCAAATCTGCTCCGCCAAACCAGAATTAGCCGGTATCGCAGGAATGAAAGAGCGTGGAGATTTGAAATTGCAGAGAATGGAGACAAGGCGGTGCAGAGGACGAGCTGCCTGGGGGGCAGGCGGCCCCAGACCGGTGCCGCACTCCTATGGAAAATAAGCCCCAGGGCGGCGAGTAGGGGCGAGGCTGAGCTGGCGCGGGCGCTGAGCGGAGCCGCGCGCAGGTGGACACCGGAGCCCGCAGCAGCCGCCGGGGTCCCGGGGCGCGGAGCGGCGCCACGGGTGGTGCTGACAGCGGGGGCTCGGCGCCGAGGCGCGCAGGGACGGCGGCGCTCGCGGAGCTCAGCGCGGTGAGTACCTCGGGAGGAGCCGGGAGCCCCCGCACGGCAGCGGCACCGGCAGCGACACCGGCACCAGAGCGGACGAGGAACGCGAAGCGGCCGCGCCGCCTGCGGCAGAGGCGCTCTGGGCTGGGCTGTGCNGGCTGGGCGACAGCGGCTGCGGAGCTGTCCCTGTGGCAGCCCCGCGGCCCGGGCGGTGGCGGCCGTCCCCTCCCCAGTTTCGCGTAGGTGAACGAACCGGAGTGCTGGGAAGGCGTCTCGTGTGAAGCTCCCAAAGCTGTTCTCTTGGGAGAAAAAAGTACATCCCCTGCCTTCGGGCTGCTCCCGAAACAGGCTGTAAGCCTGTACAAAATAGAGGTGCACGCCTGATGCGGGCTGCCCATTCCCTTGGTACCAAGGGAAGAAAACTGTCCCCTATCTGAGAGCATTCCGCCGTCCCCGGGGACTGGGCACCACGCGTGGGTCACACCAGGGCGCGACAGCACCGAGGGGTCTCCGGGGAGGCCGCCTTGAGCAGCGCTTGGGAAACATCCCTCAGGGAGGGGCAGCAGGGCAGCACCCCTGGTCTGGAAACGGAACTGCTGCCGATTTATGCCAACCTGTGATCCTGGCAATTAGTTTAGCCTTTTAAGTGTTTAATTTCCCTGATTTTGTGTTCCTTCCTGGGCACGCATTGTTATGCGCTGGGGCTCTGACTGGCAGAGGTGGCCGGTGCCCACATCTCCGTGAAGTTGCTGATAGCTGAAGTGCTCAGCATGCTAGCAAGGTGAAGTCAGACTGCTGAAACACATGACAACCCAAATAAATCATGTTTTTAGCAATGTTTCCTCTGTATGCCTTCAACAAACAAATAATTACATGTGGCATGTTTCCTGGGAATATTACAAAGTAAAACTCATTGCTAGTTATGATGCATTTATGAGTTATCCATTGGAACTGCCTTTAAAGTACAATTTTATTCTATAATTTTTAACACTCAATCAAATGGTAGGCAGTCAAATGCTGGAAGAAGTTGACCAAATATATGTAAATTATTCATCATATGGACTTTTTATATCCACAGCAGATGTTTTTTAGTGATGTAGTTGAACTACAAGCTAGAGAGCCATGATGGTACATGGAACTTAGGTGTTTTGCTGCTAACTTTGGTCTTATTACAGCACCTGCATTTGTCCCTAAAATAGCTCATGAGTCAGGTTTTCAAAAAAGCTCAGCATCTTTGCAGGCACTTATGGTTGGGTCATTTTTCTAAGAGCTTTGCATACTTTGTGTGCATATAGTCTAAAAAGCTTTTCTGGGAAAAAAAAAATCTAGATCTTTTCCAGGTGACCAAACAAGAATCCAGATTCTCCTGTCTTTAAACAAAATTCCTTCTGAGGGGCTGTATTGAAACACTGTTACTGTGAGTGGGTCTTCACTGCCTTGCTTGTTGGGGAAACTGGCTGGCTTCACAAATCAGCTGCTGTCATTTTCATTACAGTTTCTCTAGGATTTCACAATTGCAAAGAGTCCATTTGGCTCCTCTGCCTTTCATGAGCCTGTTTTTGGCAGTGCTGTGGTGTGGGAAGAAGGTTGAAGGCAGGTAAGTGCCTTTCTCCTGGGTGCAACAAGCCATGGGGTGATCAGTCAGTCCTGGGGAGGGGATCCAGGCATCCAATCCTTGCTTTATCCAGAGACTGAGAGTTTGTGCAGTTATTGGAGATGACCTCCCCTGATTTTGAGTGTATTCACTCTGAACTTGTGACCTTAGTGAAAAGTTAGTAGTATGAAAGTAATAATAAGCAAGAATTCAGTTCAAATGGAAAATATCTGCATTTTCTGAAGATTTGTGGGGGTTGATACAAGCATGACATTAACTTGCATCTACTCAATCTAAGCTCGTTCTGTCAGCAAGACTGCAAAGAGGAGTGTCATAACTTTGCACCTCAGTATCAATTATTTTTCTTCAAATAATTTAAAATATGTAAGAGATGAGCCTATTTCCTGTCCAAAGAAGAAAATTTTTGTATCCAGTATCAAGATTCAGGTGTGCACAAAACCAGTCAAAAGTATAAGAGAGAAAGGTGAGGCTTTCCATTTAATCTTGACTCTGAATCTTCAGTTACATAATTTTGTATCCCATTATCTAAGATGCACAGTAATATCCCTCACACATTTTCATTAATCTTATACAGAGCATGTACAACAGCTTGTGATTTTCCTTCATTCTGCCTTTTCTCATTATTTCCCATTAGCATGATTATTCGCTGTTTTTATCACCTTTATGCAGCTAGTCTCTCTCTGCCTTGTGAGTGGGCTGAATCCTCTGTAAGTAGTCCTGTAACCTACAGCAACAGAGGATCTGGCTCCAAGTACGTTATTAGGAAGGGGTTGGGATGTCATTTTTAAGACCTACCTTTTGCAGAGTAAGGGTGAGGTATAATTATATAGGCTGTCCTCTTTAATTTCATTAATAATATAATTTAATCATTGTGACCAGGCTGTCCCTTTACGGTCAAAAGACCAGTCTGCACCACCGCATGGCTCTGACTTGTTCCCCTGCTGCCCATCCTGCCTCAAACACCCTGTAGGACCTCTAGAAGGACCTCTAAGCACCATCCCCATCCTTTGTTTCCCAGCTAGGAAAGGAAAAGCCTGGAAGGCATTTCAGTATCCGTTTCCACTGGCAACTCATCAATTGATCCCAGCTTATCTGCCTGTGCAGCAAGTGTTAAATATGCACAGTTCTTGTTCTTCCTCACTGTGTCACCAACACCTCCCATGGCCAAGTTAGGGCTAGTAACAACTTAGTTGCTAAAGAACATCCATTTATGGAAAATTTGCTACCAGGAGTGCAACATATTTTAGCTGCAGCTCACTCATGAGGCAGATCAGTGTGCTCTAGCAAGAACCTACCTGCTCAAGCTGCCCCTAGTTACACATGATTACCTGCACTGCAAGGAAGGGTCAGGTGGCACTTGACTACAAAGGCAACTTAGGCAGCAGCCAGGCTGGAGAGGCTGCATGTATCAACACGCATTCACTGGTGTCTGGGACTGGCCAGCTCTGACTCCAGCTATGGATTACTGGGGAATGCCCCAGGGCCTTCTCTGTGTGTTTATCTAGTAATAAGGAAAAAAGTAAAACAGTTTGGAAAGGTAGTAACTTGAGAAGCAAAATGTACTCACGTATTTAAAGACAAATTTTCAGTTCGTACAGAATCTGAGTTTGTCCGTTCACTGCCTGTTTGCAGCAGTGAGGAGCCAGCCCAGAGGCACACATTCCGAGGGCTCACAGGAGACATAAGGAGCTTTTTCAAACAATTTTTTATAACTTTTTTCTCTTTCAACTGTCCTGAAGCTGATGTTTCTTTTTATTTCTCTGGACAAGAAAAGAAGACAAAAAATTACCATCTCTGGTAATTTGTATCATTGCATTTCTAGTCTCCATGGCAACCTATGTGGTGCTCCACAGTTGGGTAAGATTCGAATCTGTTGCAGCAGAAATCAGATGGAGAGATGACGGGATTCTGCACCTTGACTGTTAATCAATTAAAAGTGGTTTTGAAATTATTTTCACCTTGTGTTGCAATCTTTACTTAGAGTAACAATAGAATGAATCAAAGTAATCAAATTCAGCTAGTATGGCCTGATCTGTGTACACCTATTCATGTAACTCTGCCACTCAGTTTGATTCTCATAGGCATTGACATTAATTTGGAAGAATTCTTTGGTTTTAGTAGGATTATAAGGATTAATACTATGGAAACTGAAAGCATAACAGCAAACTGTTGTCACATTGACTCTAATAAAAAGCTTTCCAGAGAGGTAGTAACAATCACCTCGTTGTGATTTATGTGAGCAAAGCATTTTGATAATTAAGAATCTTAATTAGTTATCTTTTGCTGTCTTCATTCTTGGTTTTCCACTGCTAAGGAAGAAATACATCCCCGAACTGGTTTCCTCTGAAAAGATGCGGTAAATTCACCTACCTGCTGCTTCAGGATTTCATTTCTTTACTCCAAGCTTTATGAACTTGAACACAAAGGCACATCATCTTACTGGGACAGCAGGTGACACAGAGAAGTAATATACAGAGAGAGACCAGTCTTTCTTGTGACCACAGTCAACCCATGAAGAGTGAGGGCTCTCAGCCACCTAAAAGTAAGTAAAATATATCGTAATGGAAATAATGCAGCCTACTGTCAGCCTGTAAATAGTCCTGCATAGATAGTGATGATAGTAAGGTACACAAAGAAATAAATTAATTGGACAGTTTTCTAAGCATTTTACATTTGAACAATGAAATCACAGTATTCACTACAACTGCATTAAGCAGTGGTGAAATATGATAGTGATTTATGGTATTCACTATAACCAAACTACAAAATCTGATCATTTTGTATGTATTTTTTAGGTATTTACTGCATTTGCTTCAGAATACTGTGGAGAAAATGTATGCTAGTCAAGAGGATATTGGATATGATTTTGGAGATGACTTAAAAGTTGGAAGTAAGCCAGTTAAACCTAATCCAAACATCGATGGAGGATGGGCTTGGATGATTGTACTTTCCTCTTTCCTTGTGCACATACTCATCATGGGTTCCCAAATGGCCCTTGGAATACTCAACATGGAATGGCTTGAAGAGTTTAATCAAAGTCGTGGCTTAACAGCCTGGGTTAGCTCCCTCAGCATGGGCATCACACTTATTGTAGGTATGTGCCAGCATCACATATTTCAAAACTATACAGATTTTTAGAATATGTTTGCCATTCATCCCTAAAATATTTTCTTATGGTTGTCCCAAGCTGAGCTTTTTAAGTCACCAGGACAAATTTTACAATCTAGATGGAGAAAGGGAATAACAGGTAAGATGATAGGGAAGACAGTCCAAGAGACTGCACGAGCAGGAAAAGAATCCTGTGACTTCCAGGTCTCACTAGAATTAAGAAAACATCATCTGTGAAGCTTGGGGTCCTCCCCATACTCTATCTGTGAGGAGAAAATGTTGAATTCGCACAGTTTATATTTCAGTTTGGCAGCTGAATGAAAATGTATTTTTTTTAAGTTGTAGTTGGATCAACCCAAAATAATATCTGGAGGAAATGTTTGTGTTTATATGTACATACACAGCTATGACTC
This sequence comes from Cnemophilus loriae, assembly GCA_013397755.1. Classification (NCBI taxonomy): domain Eukaryota; kingdom Metazoa; phylum Chordata; class Aves; order Passeriformes; family Corvidae; genus Cnemophilus; species Cnemophilus loriae. The sequence continues at coordinate 403,720 of VZTF01002828.1, read as the reverse complement.
CCTAAATGAAGACTGAAGAAGTTGTGTTTAGATCTGCCTAAAACATTCCACTGAAAACAAAATAAAATGCTTAACTTCTGGTTACTTGTGAAAAAGTCTTGCACTCACACAGCATCAGCACTGGGAACAAGTGTTTCAGCTTATTCCTCTGTTTAAACTGTCTGTTCTTCATGGGGCAACTTTGATTTTAGGTCTTGCAGGTATTTGCTAAGTATTTAATCAGTTGGTTGTATTTCTCTGTCCATGCTTTTAAGAAGTAATATGAAAAATAAACTGAGTTGCATGAGTTGCTTGATGCTTAACACTTTATTTAAAACATTAAGAAACTTAAGGTGAAAAATTACTAGAGCATAAAGAATTAAATAAATAATTTATCATTTCTTTCATGTTTTTTAACAGGTCCTTTTATTGGTTTATTCATCAGCATGTGTGGGTGCCGCACGACAGCCATAATTGGAGGGATACTGAACGCCCTGGGTTGGATACTGAGTGCCTATGCCTCAAATGTGCACTACCTCTTCCTCACCTTTGGAGTGACAGCTGGTGAGAGCTGCACTAATGTTTGAAGGTTCTTTAAATTATTTTTGATTCCTTTGAAGCTTATCTGAGTGAGTAAAGCGGGAAGGTAGACTGTAAAGTTATTCCAGCTGTGCTTACACACTTTTTACAGCCTGTTATCTTTTTAGGAAACTTATTTACTCAGTGGATTGGGCCCAGTAACTTCTGTTGTCATTTAAATCTGCCATGTGAAGGTGGTACTTTTATACGTTTCACCCAAGTGAATACATTAGAGGACATTTTTAATTAGGAGAATTAGTGTAACCCAAACTCTAACAAGTAAAATTTAAAGATGAGTTTTATATCTAGCTAACTCCTCTCCTTGTCACAGGAAGGAATAACAAATGTTTTCTCCTGAAGTTGCTCCACATTCATAAAATACTGGATTATGATGACTTTGCACTGCTTCAAAACCCGTTTTAAAGAGTGAAGTGGGTTACAGCTGGTAGGGAGCTAAGCTGCACACAGCTGCTCACTCACTCTCCCACAGTGGGATGGGGAGAGAATCAGAAAGGTAAAAATGAGATAAAGAGAGTTTAGTAGATAAAGGACAAGCTGGATGCACAAGCAAAACAAAGATAAGGAAGACATTCACTACTTCCCATGGGCAGGCAGGTGTTCAGCTCTTTCCAGTAAAGCAGGGCACGGTCATGTGTAACTGTCACCTGGGAAGACATTGCCACAACTCCAAGTGTCCTCCCTTCCTCCTCCTTCCTCCAGTTTTATTGCTGAGTACAACATCTCATGGTCTGGGATGTCCCTTCAGTCAGCTGGGGTCCCCTGTCCCAGTGCATTCCCTCCCAGGTTCTGCTGCTCCCCTGCTCACGGGAGGGGTGAGAAACAGAAAAGGCCTTGATGCTGTGTAAGCACTGTCCAGCAACAGCTAAACCATGCCTGTGTTAGCAGCCGTGTCTGGGTCACCAATCCGAAACACAGCACCACATGAGCTGCTAGGAAGCAAATTAACTATCTCAGCCTCACTCAGGGTAACACATGGCTCTGTATTCCATAAGTAGTTTCTAATAAAGGTTATTCAGATTGTATCAACAACCACTTAGAGCAACTAATATTGCTACAATTTTTAAAATCAAAATGACTGAAGTAATGTTTTGTCATTTTAACTGAAATTAGATATCTAGAAAACCTTTTGACATGTGTAAAAGCCCAATCAAAATACAAAAAGGCATATGTGTTTAGGCATCTTCCTTCAAAACCAACAGATCCTTAGTGCCTGAATGCTCGGTTTCTAGCAATGTGTTTCTTGTGAAAAAATTCAGTTACTTGAAGTAAGTTACGTAGAAGAACCCAGTATTAAGTACTTAAAGCATTACTCCATTTTATTTGCTGTTCATTTCTGAAAAGAGAAATTGTTAATAGATATGAAAAAAAAAAAGATGAAAGTTATCCATGTAAGAAATACAAAATTTGTGCTTTAATTATTATCTGGGCGACACCAAGCAGTTCAAGGGGCTTTGAAATGTTACTCAGCCCACAGATAACTTGGCCAGTTATATTTGCAAATGAGGCAGCATCTATGTTATATTCGCCAGAGGGAAACATTATGAAAAGAAGGGATTGTTTGCGGTACGAGTAACAGATTCAGTACTCTGCATTCTCTTAAACAGTCCTTCCATAGAATTTCATAGAAATCTACAGAATTTCTGTACATAAATTTTTATCTAGCTTTCTGGATGTAGAAATATTGAGACTAGCAAAGATCACTGTGATGACCCTTTATACCACCATACCATAGAGTTCAGTAATGTTGTAAATTCCTGAACAAAGAACAATGATCATAGAGAGGATTCTGCCTTTTTCAGAATCGCTGTTTCCATATATATTGAATATAATCAAGCAGGCAGGATTCTACACAATTCTTGCAGCCCCTGCTGCTTTTTAGAAAGAGCACACATAAAAAACCAAATGGCAGAGTTTATACGGAGAATTTAAAGAGGGGTGAAAAACACATTTTCAGAAAAAAATCAGAGACAAAATTTTATGTGAGGTGGAGAAGTGAGGTGTTGCAGGAGTAATTCTGGCCAGAAAACCAGTGTAGAGATACCTGGGAGGTTCCTTCCAGCTCCATGAGACCTCTGCTCGCTGTCCCCTCCCTCATGATCCCCTCACTCACCCTCAGTCCCTGCCCGCTCACTCCCATCCCCTCGCCCACCATCCCCTCAGTCCCGGCCTGCCCGGGGCGGTCTCTCCGCGTTCTCATGGCCGCTCCTGCAGAGCTGCTGTTCCTTTGCAGTGGCCACCTCTTGCTGCCGTCACGTCTGGGCCTCCACGCTGTGCTCGTGGGCCTGCTCATGGGTGCTGCCCTCAGTTTGTCCCTCCTATCCCAACCTTGTCTCTCCATCCGCAGCCAGCCTCAGCACATCCCCGAAGGGCCCCTCACCTCAGGGCTCCCCTTCCCCAGCTGCTCACAGCCGGGTCCCCTCAGCAGGGCCTGGGCCGGCTCCTCTCCGCAGCCGGCAGCAGCCCCAGGAGCAGGAGCTCTCCTGGGCGGCACAGAGGCCTCCCTGAGTCTGTGGTTGGGTGTGGGGAGGGACACTGGTGCGAAATAAAAGCCCAGTTGTGTATTTGCCTAGGGAAGAAGTAAATACTTCTAACAGCAAAATGGGTCAGCTCCCGCCAGGGTCACTGCTATGATGTTGAGGGTTTTTTTTTCAGGCTTTTCTGGAATCACAGCTTGCTCCGGCCTAGCTGCAGCTAGATCATGCTATAGCTGCATGCAGCTACTTTAGCACCTATTTAGGAAAACTTCTAAGTCGCAAAACACTTCTGAATTACAATCACAGCGAGTGAGGAAGCATCTTCTGCATACACTCGTTCCAATCCAAATTCCTCTATGGGGAATTTGCTGTGAGAAAAAATGGTGCACTGTTACCTCTAATGATGTATTTGCACAACCCATCGCTTTCTGCTCAAAGTATATGCCATGGATACCCTAGTTTTTAACTACAGATGAGGGGTTTTCTACAGAATTAGAGATCTGCCTTATAAGACTGAGCAGCTACTGTGTGGCCCTGCCTGGACTGCCCAAAGAGAACCAACCTGGAAGCCACTTGAGGTCCCACCAGTGCACTCACCCTGTGTGCTGACTCCTCAAATCCATGTCACGGTCACTGTGGCTCCACAGTTACTGAACAAGGACAGAAACTCAGTGTGAATCTTCATTGCTGGGGAACTTAGGTGAAAGCAACAAGATGTGCTCGCTAAGCAGTTCGGGTCCCTGATACCATCAGATGTGGGTATTATAAACGCAGATATTTCAAAATAGGCTGTGTCTATGTTTGTCCCCATCGTAACTGCCACTGATTGGTTGTGGGACATTTGTAACTTTCCAGTGTTGTCATGCTGACCTGAGATAAAGGTTTTATATTCCATGTGTTTAGTTTTTCCAGCAATTAATATCAGTATTGCATTCTCACTGGAATTAGTATTGCAGATTTTGGAAAACACTACAAGACAGAAATGAAAGCTAACATCAGAACTGAATATTTATTATTTGTTTTACTACTATGCTTACGCAAAAATTAGGAATAAAAATGATTTGTTTTTCACTGCTTTTTACGTTGTTGGCAAAAAGTTCAGATTTATTTAAATTTTTTTTTTATAGGGATTGGGAGTGGCATGGTTTATCTGCCTGCAGTGGTCATGGTAGGGCAGTATTTTCAGAAGAGAAGAGCACTTGCACAAGGGCTCAGTACCACGGGAACAGGGTTTGGAGCTTTCCTAATGACTGCCTTACTGAAGTACCTCTGCACTGAATTTGGGTGGAGGAATGCCATGTTCATCCAGGGGGCCATCTCCCTGAACCTTTGTGTCTGCGGGGCGCTTATGAGACCGCTCTCTCCCAAAGACCTCCGTGAAAAATGTGTGGTGAGAAGTGATAGTGAAGAAAATCGGGCAAAAGCTCTGTCCCATTCTACAGAGACTATAAAATCTAATGGAGTCCTCAGTGAAGAACCAGGAAAAAAAGAAGAGGCAGCAAATGAAGAAGTGCTTGGCAGTGTGCAGCACACAGAAATTGGAGGTAAATCTGGAAGTGGAAGGAGTATGTACGGACTGCGCATCCTTAAGAGAGTGAGCCAGCTGACAGTTACAGTCAGGAAGGGCTTTGCACTCTGGTACTCCAGCTACTTTGGAGCTGCATCACTGTTTACCAACAGAGTATTCGTGGCCTTTATCATTTGGGCTTTGTTTGCCTATAGCAGCTTTGTAATTCCCTTTATTCACCTTCCAGAAATAGTCAAGCAGTACAACCTATCTAGGCAGGACAATGTATTTCCTTTGACATCCATTATAGCCATTGTTCATATTTTTGGTAAAGTGATCCTTGGAATCATCTCTGATCTCCCGTGCATCAGCACATGGAATGTCTTCCTCATGGCTAACTTTACCCTCGTCACTTGCATTCTTACTTTGCCACTAATGCAAACATACGTTGGCCTGGCTGTGGTTTGTGCTCTAATAGGATTTTCTAGCGGCTATTTTTCTCTAATGCCTGTTGTGACTGAAGATTTAGTTGGAACTAAACACCTTGCAAACGCCTATGGCATCATCATTTGTGCCAATGGAATATCTGCTTTGTTTGGACCACCCTTTGCAGGTAAAAAGTTCAAATTGCTAACCAACAGATGTTTGTGTAATGACCATGTGACTCTTTATATTATTAAACTTTCTTATGCTATGAGCATGTGTAGTTAACAAAATCACAGCTGCTCCATAATGGACGTAACATCGAGCTTTACACTGTACAGATTTACAGGTCACATCTACCGGGTTCCAGCTCGCTGCCCTCACATTGCAAATTACGATTCTTGGACATAACCCCAAATCTATTACAATCTATCCTTACAATGGTATGTTTCCTTAAAATAGCATCGTACACTTGTTTTTTTAAATGAGAAAGGTGTAACCTATCTTTTCATGTTTTGGATAGTATATGCACTATACATACTCATTCCTTTACCCACATGAAGAAATGGTGATTAGTTCTCAGGGTACGCAGCTGTTTGTACCACAGCATTACCCCAAGGACTGTGCTGTGTGTTTGGGTGTCACCACTCCAAGCTGCCAACAGACGTGTTGATTTAACTAACTTTGCTTTGCCTTCCTTCTGCCAGAAATACCTACTTTGGGGACTGCACTGCTCATAACCTCTTTACTGCCATCCCCAGCAGAAGGGAGAAGTGCATGCGTGTTGTCCCTAGAGTTACTTAGGTTGAAACAGACATTCATCATAAATTTCCTCATAGAAAGAGGGGGGAGAGTACAGAAGAGATACCGGTACTGATTGTCAGTACTATACCAGACTCCAGCTCTCTTTTACAGAGGTGCTGATCAGAAGAAAGCAGTAAGAAACCTTGGGAGTCGTGGCCACGGTGAGTCAGGGGCAGCTCTAGGCTGAAGGGAAGCCAGCGGCAGCATGAGCAGCCCAGCAAAGCGAGAGCCCCTTCTCGCCCCACCACTGAGTGAGCGACACGAGTGAGAAGAAAGCTCGCTCAGTGCCCCTTGAAAGCAGCAGTGTTTTACTCTGCCGTGTTCCCTCAGCACCTCCCAGTCTGTGCTAAACCTGTCTCTGTATTTGCTTTGCGAAGCAAATTGGATGCAAGTAGCTGATGTAAAGAGAGCTTCTGATCTTGTGGGTACATCGCAATGCAGCCAGCATGGTGCGAGGGAATTTTGCTGGTTTGGGTTCTCAAACCTTCCCAAAGTAACTTTAATGTGTTTTTGCAAAGGAATTGAGGCTGGAATGAGAGTCACTGCAGTACTGAGATTATATCTCTTGAACAGGCTTCCACTGGTATGTGAGTCTTGGAGACAGCTATGGGGAATGTGTTTGCTTGCACGGGGCACAGCATTTGAACTAACCAGTATTGGGCATTTTACAGAGGCAGTGGCAGGGGGGAAAAACTATTTGGTTTGGGATTACAAAATGTTGATTTTAAAAGCAGACCTGTGATAACTTGCCTGAAAAATATTTTTTTCCACAAAGCATCTGTGGATTTGACAGAAATGTCATGAAAGAAATGTGAAGTGGTTTTTGCATTTTCTCCTGCAATGTACCTTTTTGTCAAGCTTTGTAACAAACACGTTTTGTCTTTATTTTCCAGGTTGGATCTATGACATCACACAAAAATACGATTTTTCTTTTTACATAGCTGGATTGCTATACATGGTGGGAATAATATTTTTACTTATACAACCTTGTATTCAAAAGAAACAACCAAGAGAAAAATCTACAGAAGAAGCACAAGTATAGAACAAATTCCAGAAGGTTTTTTTACAGAACTTTTTTGTTTTCATGTTTCTATTGTGTGACGATGTGAAGATTTTTTCTTATAGAACCAACAACATTTAGCTGCACTTAAGTGAAAAGCAAATGTGCTCCATAATGCTAATAAATTATTGGAAATATGCTTTTAAAATTAGTTAAGATATTTTACTTTAGAACTACCAAATACAGTGATTAAAAGGACACTGCTAGTATTTTAATATTAGAACAACACTGAGAGCCCTTACCCTTGCTTCTCTTTTAACTTTTCACCATTAACCATTGGTGAAAATCCATTGACTGCAGTGCAGTTACTCTGATTTACACTAGTCCTATGAGAGAATTTGGTCAGGACATGAATGATTTATAAAAGTCCTTCCTACTATGTATTCAAAATGGTGAAACATTAGTTACTGAGATTAAGAAAATGATTGTATTTATTGCCTGGCTAGTCAAGTATTGTTGAAATGCTACTATAATAATTCCATTATTTCAGTGTACTAAAATTACCATTTCTGTGATGCAGATCTGAAGAAAAGTTCTTGTGTATTTCTGAAGCGATTCAGTTGGACTCAATAGGTCCCTTCCAACTCAGAGTATTCTGTGATTCTACTTCAATAATTTTTAATTTTATTTGTTAAAGTATCAACTGCATTTAAAGTAGCCATCCTCAACACATAGGCTGCATTACAAATGCTGTGACACTTAATGCACCTGAAGTAAAAAAAACCATAAATGCAGAAACAGGAAACATATGGAAAATATCATTGTGACTGAAAAATGTTTCCAGAAACAGTTTGAGGTCTCTGGCCCCTTTACCTAATTAGTTATTGTAGAATTTAATAACATTGCCTCTGAATCCTTCCATGGGAATGAACTCTACTACAGCACACTAAATTTTGTTATAATTTAATTTAATTGTTCACAAACTCTGATACATATGAGCAGTCATGTTGCTGCTTATAATGTACACCATGAACTGACTAAGATTCATCATGTTTGAGAAGTTTATTCACTAGAAAATTAGATACTGCAGAGCATGGAATAGCTAAAGAGCATTTAAAATATTCAAATAAATTTTCTTAACATTAAGGACCTGGTAACCAATGCAGAAGGTGATGTATGGTGGTATAGGGCATAATTTTTTCAGCTTTGAGAGGCGAGTCTGATGATGTTAATTTTCCTATCAAATAAGAACCACTGTAAGTTTTCATCCTCTTAGCTTTACGAAAGTTCTTTGCATGACAAATCAGGTTCTTAGTTTAATATTGCTACGTGCTGCTGGAATTCCTTAAAAAGCAATTGAACCTATTCAATAATATTGAAGAACTATTGGGAAACAGTTCAGGATGCAACAATATCAATATCCTGATCTTCTTCATAGCTGCAAGCTTGGTTACCAAAAAGTTCTGAATGTGTATTGTTCTATATTGCAATTCACCAGCTTCTTAGTGTTGCACTTCTACAACTGTTGGCAGGGACGTACTTTAAAGTAGATCACTGAAATGAGCCAAGTGGAAAAACAAAACCTTAAGAAACCCTGAACTACTTTAAGATTTACATGAGTGCATTTATATAGGGTAGTTATGTATGGCCTTTAAAACTCACATAAGACAACTGATGTGGCACTGAACTGCAACACAGTGTGAACACACAGTCAGTAACTTTTTAAAATCAGCTTTTGTTATTGGAGAAAATGTGCATGTAAATTTTCACATCACTTCTTTGTTACAGGTTAAATGTCTTGGTGGGAATGCTGCTGATGGCTCATTTGAACTGAGCTATCTTTTATTGGTGAAATATCTATTGTAGTGATGATTTCCCTCATTTGGCTTTTTTTTTTGAAAGATATGTACCCTTTATACATGGATCTTCATTTCGTCTTTTGTCAAAAGCAACTTTATTTGCATATTGCAGTAATAAATAATATGTTGTTCACTTGTGATATCTGCAATAGGTCTTTCTATAGAGGTCCGTACAGGGCCGTATCTTGGGAATAAACTTACATTACCCAAAAATACACTTTCTGTTCATTCATTAAGGTAATGTAGTATTTTAGCCACATAATGAAATTTGTATTTGTCATTATCCTAAAATGAAATACTCACAAAGAGGAAAGAATATATGGAAGTGTTTCTTATACCTAAAGATCAACAATTACCGAATGTTTCCAGCATATTGGTATATAGCTGTAGAACAAAAAAATCTTAATCTAAATCAGCAAATATTTAAGTATTAAAGTACTGGTTTATAAAGAAACAGAATTATACAAGAACCCTGTATTCATAGTTTTTCATCAATTTATAAAATTAAAGTTTAGTACTTGGCATGTTAAAAAATTGTAAACTCCTTACACTCTTCGAATATTAAAGTATTATATCCAAATACTGAAATCACTGTTTTTAATACTTGGGTCCTAAATCTAGTCAGTTGTAAATGATGTATTAATCAGCCTCTATAAATGACAATGCCACAGCATCTGCTATAAGCCATGAAGCACGTGTAGCATAGATACAAAACAGAGAAGTCAGAATGGAGAAGTACAAACTAGCCACAACCTGTTCTATTGCAGTAACTGCTATGATGCTGATTAAAACACAATTTCAGGATACTCAACCTATTAAACATTGTAATATTTACATGTTGCTCCTAGTAAGACATATTTTGTTTTTCCTCTTTCAATCCTTAAAGAAATCTGTTTTCCCTAGTAAAGAAGAAAAGTCCATGTGTCTGACCCAATAAACAGCCACGCCTTATAACAATTGCTTCAGTGGAAAATGCACCTTTATTCAGTTAGTTTTTTGTTCTGAGCACGTTGCTTCTGCCTCCTTTGGAGCTGCAGCTGTAGCTGACATTTGTGCGTGTGAAGGTTCTGAGCCCACTTCCTGTGGGGGCTCTTTCATTTCAGGTGTGGCTGTGTCACGCAAGCTCTCCACAAGAGCTTCCCAGAGCGCATTGCTGTCACATAGCTACTTGTAAGAGAACGTAGAGGCTTAAAATCATCATTTGGCTTACTCACTGCTGATTATTCTACTACACAAAATGTGTTTGGACAGCACAGAGGCCTTGTATGAAGGTCACTTGCAGTGCAAGCTGCCCACGCATTTTGAAGGACACAGTGGTAGCTAAAACTCACAGGGCATCAGCAGAAGTTTTGCCCAGGGTTGCCAGTGCCAGATACCACATGTTCTTCTGTGAAAAATCTGAGAAGCTATTTTTGGTCTGATATCCAAGGCCTTTCTGCCACTGTGAAAAAAAAAAAAATGCAGCTGTAATGCCACGTACTTTCCTGGTGTGTAATTCATACAGCTGCTCTGAAATCAACCAAGCTGTGTAAGCTATGCCAAAACACTTGTCAGGATGTAGAAATCGCATCAGAAATACAAATCTGTTTTCAAGGTAAGTAAAAGAGGCCTTGGGGTTTGAACAGAAATGCAATTTTAGAAAACTTTCAGATGTACTGTAAGGATTAAGCCTGTTTCTCAGGAGATGCTTCCCTCTTTCAGAATGACTCCATAAACAGAATCAGGTGGAAATATTACACGGAGGGGAAAAAAAAAAATTCCTAATTTCTTAGATGACAGAACCATCACAAAAAAACTTAGGAAGATGCTCTGTGTCATATGTTATCTACTCATTGTAAATTATACAAGAACACAGAAACATTGATTCTTCCCCCAAATGTTCCACTTTTCTACAGGTGCAGTTGCAGGAGCCTAAGTGCAGCTGTACTCAATGACTCTGGTGCAAGTGGTAACAGAAATAGAAAAGTAAAAATCCTGGTGTAACTTGTGTTGATCACTGCAGGTGTAGCTGGGTGCTTTGAACTGCTTCACTCACTGCCTACAGCAAAGCTGTCTCAGAGTATGCGTGCTCTTCTGCAGGCACACACAACATCCTAGCATGTTCTAGCAGAGCAAAGGCAGGGATCACTGGGGAAAAAATGCGTATAAGTGCTGAAATGAAAATATATGAACCTTTTAAAAGTTCTCTTTACATTTCTGCTTACTCTCTGCCTCTCACCAAGCTGCTTTGCCCATGAAAAATGGACACCATGAAGTTAAAAACAGTGTAGACTGCTTTTTAGTGTTGCATATTTTTATTTCTAAACACGGTGCTCTATAAAAAAATACAGGAAGAAAAGCAAAGCTGATTTTCCCAGCTATTCTCTGGCTCTGGGTTATCCCAGACATTCCCTGGCTGTGGATGGTCCCAGGCATTCCCTGGCTGTGGCTTGTCCCAGCCATTGCCTGGCTGTGGATTGTCCCAGCCATTCCCTGGCTGCGGATTGTCCCAGCCATTCCCTGGCTGTGGGTTACCCCAGCCATTCCCTGGCTCTGGGTTACCCCAGCCATTCCCTGGCTCTGGGTTACCCCAGCCATTCCCTGCCTGTGGGTTATCCCAGCCATTCCCTGGCTGTGGGTTACCCCAGCCATTCCCTGGCTGTGGATTGTCCCAGCCATTCCCTGGCTCTCCCGAGGCGCGGTGACAGCGGCCCTGCCCCGGGGCGCCCTCTGGCGGCCGAACTGCCCCGCAGCGCCCGGAACTTGAGGAAGGGCTCGTCCAAAATATCCGACACGAATCCCAGCCTGGACTGGTGCCAGGACACAGCACAGGATGGCAGCTCGCTGGATAAGTATCGGGAAAACATACACAATGCTCACATGGTGGTGTCCACGTTAGAGCGTCTGTTCATTGTTTCTTTTGAAGTGGAGCTTCTTTTACAGGGCGTAAGAATAGCACCTGGTGAACAATCGAAAATTCTCCGAAATGCACATTGAAAGCGTCTGGATCCCCTGGAGAGCAGGATTTATGCTCAGAACTCCAGTCAGAGAAATGCCATGCTTGGGGTAACAATGCAGACACCTGCTGAGTTCAGCCTACAAGGATGCACAGCACGGGATGGACACACAGAGCTCCCACACTCCACTTTCCAGTCCTGAGTGCAGAGACTGTTCTGTTTCCTCTGTTCGGAAATCTGATTATGCTATTCTATAATTCCACAGAGAGCAGCATTCCAGCTTACACATAAATTAGTCTGGAAATAAAAACTCATATTATTTGGGCAAATTTTTCATTCCCTAAATTTACTGCTGAAATGAGAGAAAGGGAGCATGGCATTACTTGTACTGACAGATTAGTGCATTATGCCAAAATCGTATTTTTATTATTATGCAACTTAATTATTTCTAAGATTTCTTTAAATTCCAAAATATCCAAGCCTTTGTGTTAAACAAATGAAATGTTTGTTGCCCTCCACAGTACCTTATCCTACTCTACTCACACTCTGGAAATGACAGATGAATTCCAAATATACTGACAAATAATTTCCTGGTCTCTCTTCAATCCATTCTCTTCCTCTCCTTTAGTCACTTTTACTCCCTTATTCTCCATTCAGTTGTTCTCCAGTCACAGTATCAACTGATTTATCTTCAAATTGAAATAAAGCCCAGAACTTCAGCAAGCTTATCTACTCCCATCTGGCCTTCATCTCTAAATTAATGACACGCTCTATTTTCCTGTCTTGCCGTTTCCTCCTGTGCTTCTTTGCCCTGTCTCCTTTTTCTTGTGCTCACTTGAACTCACTCTCACTAAAGCATCTGTAACGCCTTTGTAGCCACAGAACAGGAACAGCAGCACAGCCATGTCCTCTGGAACTGCCAGTCTGACACAGAACTTCTCTTGAAATCTTGTCCCACATAGCCTCAAAATAATACAAGCCCTGTGAGCAATCTCATCCTGATACAGTTTGGGGATGTACCCCGTACCAGACACGTCCCACTCTCTGTACTACAAGTTTAATCTGCCTTCTGAAGTCTTTCAGAGTACATCTAGTTGTCACAGCAGAATCAAGAGAACTAAACCCATTTTTAACTTCCTCATAAGGTCTCACTGTTGCTTATGTTTTTATTAATTGCTCCACCCAGAAACTGATAGGTTTCATTCTAGGCTTCTACAGCACCCTTGGGGATAAGACTAAAGTTATTCTTCTCTTTAGAACATTTCTCTTCCTATTTTCCATAAGCTAAAATATTTTTCTTTCCTACCTGAATTACTGCAGCAGCCTTTTTTCAGGCTCTGACAGGGATAGAATATACAATTTTGAGGTATTCAGACCCACAAAAATAAGCTTCCTACATCATAGCTCTGAATGTATTAGCTTTCCATCCCAATTTTCCTGACCCTGCACAGACCACGAAGCTGGGACAGTTGACCTCCCAAAGGCCTTTCCAATACATCTTGTCTCTTTTGCACCAGCAGATTGCCCCTCATTCTCCTGCAGCTGCCAGGCTATCCTTCCAATCCCTTACCCCTCATTCGGCATGGAGAGCTTAGCTCCAGTTGTCCAATAATGGCAACTTCCGTTATTCACTCTTTAAAGTTTCAATTCGACATGTACATACTATTTCCCATAATTTCCTGAGAGCTGGGAAGAGCTTCCTAGCAATCAAGCAAAAGTCACCTCCTTCTTCTCCTATGTTTCTAACAGCTCCTTGCTGAAAAGTCTACAAAAAATATTGAAAAAAATCTCTTTCCTTGTGCTCATGTCTTTTGTCAAAGATATAAAATGTAAGGAATGGCAATGACTTTTTGTTTGGTGATGAGTCCAGTATAAGGGGATCCCAGTCTGTGGGTGAAGTTTCTAGACACTACAATAACACAAATCATAACACAATGCAAAGGTTTCACATTTCCGATACTTAATCCTGGAACTAGTGTGCAACACCCAGCCATGGGTTGCAATGGAATTACCTGGATCACTGTGTTTATTATAAAACAAGAGCTTGAAGGATAAACACAGCCTTTCTAAGATCTGGTTTTTACTGTACCCATTCAGTTTGATTCATTTATTGTCTCAAAAAAAAGAGACAATGCTTAATTACTTGTTGTCTTAAGTAAAGCAGACAGATTGATGATTATGTTAAACCAATGAGATGAATCAAAACCAACAGGCTGCTCAGCAAAGCTAACAATTTCAATTTGAATTTTTTGGTTTTTAAATTTTTACTGCTTTAAATCTGTGTGAAACTTGAGAAAGCCTGGCAATACCTTCAGGCTCCAGAAAGGAAATGATGTACAGGAGCAATGGGACAGGAAGCTGCTCCAGGAAGTCACAGTTACCTCGGCACAGACTGAGGACGTTCCAGAACTCTGGCACCAAATTCTACAGCAATCTGAACTGGGAAAAAAATGAAACCAAATCCAAGACACAACAGATTTGCAAAAGCCTTAAATTTCTTTCCAATAATCTCAAGTTATGCAGGTACATCTTTAAAAAAAAAAACGAACCAAAACCAACCCAACAAAAAGTCAGCTTATTTTTTTTATGTTTTTGTAGAGAAAATATTTAACTTGAATGTCCAGATTCATTTTTGGATCCACTTTTCCACATACATATCAATTTTTATGTAAAGACTGTGCTATTTACTCAGAGGGAGGTCAGTAAAACAACTGAAAAAAGTACTTCAGTCATATGCTTTGGAGAAAATAATGATGGCTCTGACATCATGTGTCCCTGTAGTTCTGCTTCGTATTTTACACAGGTACAGTTAAACCAACATGAAATTGAAGGCAGTTCCCTTCCACAGGGATGTGGCATTTTTTGACTCATTCCTTTGTGATCCAGTACAACACCAAATCGTCCTTCTGGAAGGTCCTACCTAGTGAGCAACAGCCCCTCCCACAGTCAGTCAATTATTTCTGCTTCTGTGTCCAACTTGAAACTTGGCCTTTTGAGTTTAACAGTTTCTTCAGATCACTTATCTATTTTATCAAATTGCTGTAATGAAATTACTGGCTCACTACAAAATAAAATCCTGAATTCAATTTGCTACACTTTTAACAAACAGTCAGTGGTACATTTTGAAGCTGCATGTTCTTTCCTAAGATCTAACAAAATGAATGCAGTCATCCACATTTTTACAGAATTTTTTTTCCCTTATTTTTCATGCAATTTGAAACTATACTGACTATAGGCCTATTTCGATGCAGCAGTTTTCCTTCCAAAGTATTTTGTGAGATTAATTACAAAACTCAAGCTTATGTGAATACCTTTGAAAGAGCTTTGAAAATGACACGATTTTACTGTTTAGATGTTAAGATTTTTTTCTTCTTTTTTTTCCCCCAAATATTCCTGAGGTAACTATATGGGAGGAAGCTATCACCTTATCTTCCTTCATGTCTTTGGGTAGGTGGCCCAATATTCCGCAGCTCTCTTTTGCATGCTCTATCACACTGCAGAATCAGTTCGCTGTCAGTGCTCCTTCGCTTTTTTGCGTTCCAAGCATCTCAGTTCTATATAGTTGGTAATTTCCCTCAAATTCCTTATGCAAGTACAAAATGATCTACACAGTCAACTAAAAATGGTCGGGCTGATCTAATTCAAGCTGATACGGAAGAATGCTCCAAATCTTCTCATCCTGGGAATGATGAAGAGAAATAATATTTGCAGCATACATCTATTTCATGTTGAACGATCAAGCAGGCTACCACACAAATATTTGAGTTTTTCTTGATATTATTAATTTCTAGAAATAATAGTGTGATCTGGTTTGGCTCTTCTAAAATGTATTTAGTATTTAATTTTTTTTATTAATGTATATGAAGCTAATGATGAACTAACTGCGAAAATCTATTGACTTTTGAGTTTTCCATGAAATTTTCATTCTGCGAGTGCTGAAGAATATTTGATGACTTGTACTAATTGTTCACTCATCCATAAATATAAGTAGACCTCTCTTCTCTTGCTCAACACTATCACCAATTAATTTTCCATCACTGCAAAACCAAGTACAAAACCCTGCTCTAAACCCTTGGCTTTAAGAAATTATGAAAAGAAACTAATGATTTGCTATTTCACTGCCCAAAAAGAACAGAAAACATCTCAAAACAAACATGGATGTTTACAGCCATATGGTAGTTCCTATAAATTTAGTAAAATGGTAACGTTAATAGTTCAGGCACCTTATAAAAAAAAATTCTCTAAAAATCCCAACCACATGAAAAGAGATAAAATCTTAGGAATGAAAACCAGGAGATAATGACAGGAAACACCAATACTTAACGGGAAAACATTTTACTGGCAAGAGTGTACCAAATATTTAGCAGTAAACCACGGATCTGGTGAGAAGTTTTTTATTTGAGCCCCCAGTTGGCAAATAAATCAGTATGGATAACTAGAATATTATTCCAGAACACACACACACACACACATATATATATCTATATCTTCTTCCAGTGTGTGTATATATATATATATATATATTTGTGGAGAATTAATAGAAAAATAATAATGTGTGAATACTTAGGAGCGCAAAGCTCTTAACAGGAGGTGAGGAGGTGTAAAAACATCTGATTGTGTGGAACAGCAAGAACTATGGACAGAAATAATATCAGTATGACAATACAACTCACAAACATAGTAATTTATACTTGTAATACTTCTATTTATGTTAGCATTTTTCTAAAAAGAAAACACCTT
Organism: Cnemophilus loriae; assembly: GCA_013397755.1. Taxonomy (NCBI): domain Eukaryota; kingdom Metazoa; phylum Chordata; class Aves; order Passeriformes; family Corvidae; genus Cnemophilus; species Cnemophilus loriae. Next base: position 387,398 of record VZTF01002828.1, on the reverse strand, counting down.
TATTTTATATTACAATTTTAATAAAAAAATAGAGGGGAACCCCCCAGTTTTAGAGATAATTTTAGAAGGAGGAAGAAATGACTACATTTTAGAAAAGAATGGCAATTGTGGCTTTCAATACTTCCTATAGGGTAGGAAACCTCTGAACCACCAATAAGACTTTTCAAGAAAAAGCAGGCAGATCTTATTTATAACCTACTGAATTATTTGTAACCTACTAAAACATAGAATAACAGCAGAAAACTGCTTGCTAACAATAATTTAATTATCTAAATCATTGCACCCATGTAACGTAAAACAGATGTTTCATCGTGACATCATGTTAGTATCAAATGCCGCAGGAAAACCTTACACTACAAGCAATGAGTAAAAACCAAAAAGCTAAAATCCTTCTAACCAGCACACATTCCCATATCAAATCTATTTTTATAAGGTAAATAAAAAAAAAGAGGTCAACAAAAATAGTATAGGAGACTACTTCTTTGAAAGCTCAAGTTTATAAAAAATGATGATCAATTTTGCCATGAATTAAAATGTGGTACAACTTTTTACTTCGACTAATGGAGCAATTAGGAACATCTGCAAAACCCCAGCATATTTGAAGACTCTCTGAGCCTGCGCCAAGTTCAACAGGCAGTCCATTTTCTGTTGGTTCAGAACATACTCGTTCCCCTTCTAATCAAAACAAGCAGTAATAACTGGAATTAAAAATTGGTTTTGTCATGGACTGTGAGTGCTGATTGAAACTTTTTCCATGGTTTGTGCATATATCCAGTTCCTTGAGCTCAGAATGTGCAGCCTTTACGTCCATGGAACACTAACAGGGCTCACCTGCAGCCCTGCCCAACAGCCTAAGGAGGTGTTATTGTTTCTATCAAGTCCACTTGAAATGGATCAGTTGCAAAAGTTATAACAGGGAATCAGAAACACAAATCTAACAATCACAAACCTAAACATAGATGTGCAGGCCACATGAACTCAGCAGGGCTAAAATTCTCTCAATTGTGCTGTAGGAAGTCTTAGATTTTAATAAGCAAAACGTAGAGAATGTGTTGGTCTTATCTGACACTCTGAGTGAAGATACACTCAAGTTTATTCTTGAAAAGAGATAAATAGTTGTACCCTCCTCCTACCACCATATCTCTTTCCCAAAATTCATGTACTTCTTGGTAAAGCAGACCTCCTCCACCTCAGTGTAAATAATCATGGAATCACAGAAGCACCAAGGCTGGATGAGACCTTCAAGATCATCCAGTCCAACCAACCCAGCACTACCATAATCATCCCTAAATCATTCTCCAAGTGTCACATCCAGATACCTCTTGAACATTTCCAGAGACAATGACTCCAGCACCTCCCCAGACAACTTACTCAAATAAGATGATGATTAAATAAGATGACAATTCAATAAGATGATGTCTACCAAAGCTGTTGATGAGAAAAACAAAACTTCATTTGAAAATGACATTTTTCAAGTTCATAATAAAAACAGGATAAATATGAAGTCACATCTGTAAATATTTTTTTAATGTCTGTACACAATCAGAATACAAAAGCAGTTTATTTTAAAAAAAACAAGATCTCACCAATCTAAGGTGGTTTTGTACTACCAGGTCTCGCGCTACAAAAGAGACTGCAGGTGCAGTTATGAACTTCTCCATTTCCAGACTAGGCCATAGCTCACCTCACCTATCCCCAGCAGTTACTGAATTAAGGTGTCTCTGGCTTAGTATTTTCAGAAGACTGTTTCCTCTGTGACCCATGATCAACCATATCTTGTGACATGACCACCCCTTAAGTTAATCCATTACTGGGAACCAAAATTATAAGAAGATGCAGAGCAATAATTACCTGGGACACATAGTTCCATGGAACTTTGGGAAGCTGCATCATTATGTCAGATGTTCTCAGTGGCCAGTCTATCTCTGAGGTTAATGTAGTGGTGTCGCCACTGCCTTTCTTTTCCTGGCTGTCTGCTCCTGAAGTAATTTCGCACTTGTGTAGTCCCAATCACCTGTTGCATTAGCAGCTGATTGTGTCAAATCAGATTGGGAATCCAAATCTGGGTGGCTTACGACATGGCCATAGAAACAAATGTGCTGGCACAGAGCTTTATGAGTTATTAGCATAAGAACATTGCTTTCTGGCCTATTTTTGTTGCTAAAATCTCAGCCATTGTCTTATGACAATGAAACTACCAATGTTGCTGGGACTTATCAGATGTTTAGGTTTACTGTCACATCTTTTTGTTTTTTCCATTATTCATACATTAATTTATATTAATAAATTCATAGGAAAAAGTTCATTAGCCAAAGCAATCCCATCTTTCACGAAAGTTACTGCAGATCAATATTGCTAGATTATTCCATTATATGCCACCCGACATTAGTAATTATTGTTATCCTCCTGGGATTCTATAATTTCTCTAGGTCTTAAATTATGAAAATCATTCCTAAGGAAAATTTTCCACCACCTGAAAATTACCTACAACTGTGAAAGAAGAAAAAAGGCAGAAGAAATTAATATCAAGTACCACGAGATAAATATATTACCAGATTCAGGGTGTGGTTTGTGTAAATATTACTACAGTCCCAAAAGAAAGTTCTCCTGAAAGATCAGACCACAGGTACATTACCAGTGGCTTCAAGGGACAATAAACATCCCATAATGCACCTGCAACAAGTGTAAAATGTTTTAACAACCCCTGCATGCAAATTGTTCATAGAAATAAACACTCACTGAAAGACATCTCAACTGGCAAGACTATAAACATTCTGGTTTTGTTTTTCATTTATTCATAGAATCACAATGTATCAGGCATTAAATTATATGGTTAAGTAGAAACACCCATCCAACTGCTCAGGCATTCAACAGTGGCGTCTTAGAAGTTAAACTGTGATTTTAACATTTTGTAAAAATCAAAACTAATAGGACAGTTCAAAGCTCAGCACTTAAGACTGTCTGAAAACTCTGGCAAAAGCTCTCCAGAAGTACATGTTCAACTCACATTTTCAGAGACAGGAAAAGAAAAGAAAATCTGCATTACAAAGCATGCAACTGAGACAAAAAATTAACGTGAATAGTAAACTAGATAGCTATGAAAGAATGGAGTGTAAATGGTCCTGACTATCAGTAATTTTCCCAGAGTTCTCTTGAAACATTACATTTGTGCTTGAACAGTGTGTCGGCTTTCAATATTGACTTTCTTTTTGTTGCTGTCACAGCTGGGCCTACAGGAGAGGAAAGTCATCATCATGTTTCTTCCTTCACACAAGTTGCTCGTAAAGATCACACTCGAAGCCACAAGTAAAACCACTTGCTGTTGCAGACAAGGTTAAAACCCCCATAAATTCCAGTCTTACTAATATTAATCTGGTTTATTTCCTTCCATTTGATTGAGAAAAATCAGGACTTTACACTGTCATATCTATAGGTGGGTTCCTGACATGAGTGATAAAACCGACAAATGAGAATATTAGTGAGGTGAACATTTATAGACACACTCACATACACATGTATATTAAAAAAACATACTCCAAAGATCTTTATTTTTTCTACTGGCATGCCAAAAAGGGAAATTAAAAGCAAGCCTTGAGCTAACTGTCAATACTTCCACATACTGACTGAAAAACACAGAGTTACTATCAGAAATCTTAGATCTGACAACAGTGGTTTACATTGCTCAACATCAAATTTAACTTTAGATCTCTCTGGTATTTCAGTGCCAAAATATAAATTTTAAAGTTGAGCTTTAAGTATTTGTAACTCCCAATGAGCTGCATTCAGTTTAATCACTAATTTTCAAATTAAAGCTCAGATTCCAGATGATCTTCTAAGGCAGGTCTACACCAATCATTTCTGTATTGTTCAAGTCTTTCATTTATCCTGTTGATATCTCATATACAGCAACAGTAAATAAGTTTGAATAAATGCTTAACATCTTCATCTGAATGTCAAATACAGGCAGCTAAAATATTATCATTTTGATGGTTATTGTGGCTAATATATCATTATATGGGGTAATCAGAATTGCCAAATCATATATCTGATTGCATACATATAAAATAGCTTTGATTAACGCTCAGAGATATCCGCAGTACTCTGTAAAATAACACTATTATGTGAATAAAAGGAAAAAGTCCTACTTAGTTACACAAGTTCATCTTATTTTACAATACACAATCTCTAGTCCTTTGCAGTGAAACAGTTGCATCTTTGAAGGCAAAAAACCCTATATTCATCCAAACTGCATTCTAGAATTTAATATATGAAAAATAAATGATACCACTGAAACATTCGATCACAGTGGAATTAGCATTTCTGCAATGTACATGCACAATATAGACTACCATGTTGTTAAAATAACACCATTTCATATATGAGTGGTAATATGAGGATTCAATGCAAAAGGGATTATAAAGCCCTTGTCATTCTGTTTCACAGATAATGTTACTACCTAGGAAGGCTTTAGAACTTGAATGTTTGCAGCCCAGCACAGGGATAATAGGATAGTGAATGCTGTACTCTACTTCCTAAAGCTCTTTTTATCTATAGCAGTGTAGGGAGAATCAGCACACAAGGCTACTTCCATTCTTATTTGTGGAAAACATGAGGTGAGAATAAGGTCAAAACAAAACTGATACACACGTGGAGAAAGAAAAGACATCTCTAACATGTTCCTCAGCTTGCATACCCTTCAACACGGTCCACAAGAATACAGTATATATGAGAAAAACCCCATTGTTAAAGGAGAGAAGAAACCTGGTTAATAGATTTCTTTCTCCTGGCCTTTTCATGTTACTGTTGGAAGTGACATTTCTTTAAAAAAAAAACCCAAAGAAACCCATTTCTCAGCATGAAAATGCCAAGTGTAACTGAAAAAGAAAATAGCTACCTGCCCCCAAAACCACTTACCAAAAACGATTAATAACTGATGCTTTTAAACTTCTGAACTTGAATACCTAACAATGTTGTACAGAATAAATCTATAAGGCTACACAGAAAATTAACTATATACAATTTTAGAAGTCTAATTCATAAAAAAGCAGAGCTGTGTTGCACCACAGACTACAATGTGTTGGGATCTGTTATAAAATACATTAAGCAATACTTTTCAGTCTGGGATATACAGTACAACAAAGCAAAGTGTATACAGATAGCAGATACTCAAAGCAAGACAAACCTTTCACAGTAAGTATTCTATAAACTTTTTGTTTATTATTTTGCGTGTATGAGTAAATTTATCTATAATGTAAGTTTAAATATACATGAGTGCCCAAGAACATATTTATTCCAAACACTAGAGTGGGCATATGTGTGTTTAGACTCTTGAAAAAGATTTTTATCTTTACAGAATCCAACAAACTTTAAAATGGACTACAAGTCAATACTCTGCAAATGAAATACCCTTGTCCATTACAGCAGATGTTTTAATATGGGTATAAAAACTTACTTTCTTGCAGTATTGTTGTACAATTCCAAATTATTGTTGTACAAATTCCAAGGCATTTTAATAGTAATTTCAAAAAAACTACAGAAATACATACTTCCATAACATCGCCTCCTCTTAATTGCTGTACCAGGAAGCATACTGCCGTAGAACTCTGCCAAAATGCAAAGACCAGGCCAACATGCAGAGGCACAGGAAAAGTAAAATATTCAAGTAATTTTATTGAACACCACTGGGATTTTTCAAAACATTATTCTTTGATTTACAGGGGAACAAACTGTCAATAGCACCATTCCATTAAAAAACTTCTTTATGTACAAATACCCAGGACAAATTGCAGTTACCTTGGTAATTTGTTAGCTTGTGGTTATTTCAAATAAAAATATTGCATAGATTTTATAATACTATACTATTTGCATAGATTAAAAGATGAAGAATGGAAAGTGTTATGAGTGCATCCTGGTTACCATGGACACATTCCATTCTCGATGTTATTTGGAGGTGCAAGTGGTAAATGAATTCACTACCACATTGCTTATTCCATTGGCATTTTCTTCACTAAAAAAGAGAGAAGAGGAAAGGACGAGCAAACCCAAATCTAAACAGCAGCAACCAAAAAAGGCTTCAGGTAAAAAGTCATTGCAATTTTTTAAACAAATAAAACATTTAAGTGAAAAATAGCAAAAAATTAAAGTATTTAGGAAGTATCTACTGTCAAAATTAATCTGAACTGTAAACTACCAGGAGCATAGAACTATTTACACTGTATGAGCAAATAATATTTGAAATTTGTCATATGGTGAGCCAGCTTTTAAGGATGTGGGTCTCATCCTTCCTTTAATCTAACTTGGAAGCTATAGAAGTAAAGACAAGTCTCACACGTCAGACTCATACTGTATAATAAGAAACCTCTGGGGGAAGTTGAAGACAGACGGTGTGAATTGTGAAACCCTGTACAAAGGCAAATATGAGAAACTTTTTCCTTCCCCAGTACACATTTTTAGGATTTCAAACTTCTTCAGATTCAGCTTTTTGCTTTGCTTAAAACTAGTAACTCAAAATACAATTTTTCAGATTACAGGCTATATGGAGGTTAATTTTTCCCTTAAATTATTCTCCTTTAAATAGTTAAACATTCATTGGAGAAGGAAGGTGACTCCAGAATCTAAAAAATAACGTTATTGAGATTCAGGAGATCTAGATTCAAACATTTTCCTCTGTCCCAGGTGAATGGCCTAAATCCCCAGTCTTTGTTTTCAGCCTTGGATTTGTTCCTACAGTCCAAGCCCTCATTCCACTGTGCAGTGAAGGAGCCATTGTGTCTTCTACTGAGAAAATGTCACATTCTCAGTTAGTGTTAGAGACTTTATCTCTACTAAATCCCTTTTCCCAGACTATTTTATCCCGTATTATATTACTTCTCCGAAGTCTTTTTCTAAAAAAAACACCTGTGCTTTTGGTTGGGTTTTGTAGATTGGAGAAGACCATAAAAATCTGATTTCAAAATTAGAGTATTCAAATGCTTCTGTCACTCATTTTAGCATTTTATCTTATTTTCTCTTGCACAGTGTTGTTGCATTTTTACTACAATTTCAAATGAATCTATTGGTTTTAAAACAATTCACTTCCATGTACTTTGGTTAAGAAACTGCTTATTTCACCCTCACTTAAATCTTTACAAAACAAAAGTGGAATAAATATCAGCATTACTGAAATATCTTAAAGGAGATAACTATAAATTAGATATTTCTAAAATCATGATCCGTATAACCAAATATCTTTCAGTTAATTGGTTACTTAAGGCCAGTATCTTCTAATTCTGTTGCCTAAGAATTTGTAAATATAGGCTCAACTTCCAAGCCATGAAGTCAAATACTTTCACTAGATAAATATCTTAAATTCTGAAACTAATTAGTGAAAAATTCCAGCTTACCTGCTTCCTTCATCTTTACAATCCCTGTTAGTGTAGATGCAATTTTACTTATGAAAAGGCACCCCTCTCATCATAGGTTTTTCTACTCTTTCTCTAACATAGCTGCATCTAATTGAGAAGCTGATACCACAGTACTGGGTTTTTTTACTTTATAGTGAAGTTTTTCACACAGTTGCATTTACACCTACACTGCAGCTTTGACTGCATAAGAAGTAAAGGAAAATTTGAATTGGACAAGAGAAGTCTTTAGGCTTAGACAAAGTTATGCTCATTCTGCAAGTGAATGAAGCTGAGGCTTCTAGGTCACTCTAAAAAATGCAAAACAGGTACCTTAAAATTTTAGTCAATTTTCACCAAGAAGAGGCAACCATGTATTGTGTCTAAACTATGGAACCAGCTAGCACTGACAACGGACAGGTATTTGCAAAAGAACTAAAATAAAATGTTTCATAACTTTACGAAGAGCTGGAGTGAGGCTATCCTTAGGCATGGACGCTGACCCAGCTCAAGCCAACGCTATTTTGATCCCTGTGGGATAAGCTGCTGCAGAACGGTGACACATACGGACAATTGTTTCACGCAAGGCTATAATGGCATATTGTGATTAACTTAAAAGCAAGAATGCAGATCTTGTGGAACTGAAGAATCTGTTAAGTCTCCTTTTTTCCCCTCCTGCCTCCAAAACCAGTTAGACTCTTGGTAATGAAAATATATGTCTGGCCAAAGCAGATTATTTTGAGAGTCCTGATCTGGTTAATATGCAAGAATGTGAACACTAGCAAACGCAGCCTGGAAGAAGAGACTACACTGGTTTCCGGATTGGCGCTGGTATGTAGCTCAAAATTACTGACAGGGTTTGACCTGTTTCACTGAAAAAGAAAGTAAAATGGACTACCAAGAGGTTGCAGTTAATGAAGTCTTAATTTACTTAGGGTTCTCAGAAGTCTTTGGAGGACAACCTTCTAGGAGTAAATACAAAAAATGAAACATATCTAGGTGCAATAGTGCAAGAATCCACTAAACTGAAATTAAACTAAAGCCATGCATTAGTGCCATTGAACATTTCAGGGATGAACAATAGGAAACCAAATAGGTACTAGCTGCTGCCTGTTATGCCTGTGAAACTGGATGCTTTTTGTTCTTTTGGCAATTTATTAACTTTCTTCTCAAATTTAAGGTAGGGCTTACAAGGTCTCTGCTTCACTTGACAACTGATACGAAACTCTAACATCTGCATTTGGAATTGTATAGGAAATTATACAAATTACTATTACTATAGGATTACATCGCTATAGTTTCCTTCTGATGTGCACTCATGAGAAGAAAAAATAGGCCTATTTGGCATTTACTAGACATAGTCCATTTCTCAGTCTTTCTAAGAGATGTCCATTTCATATATGCCAAAGAGTCTAAAGTGTAAAACCTAATACCCAGCTGTGCTAAAGTAACTGTTCTACACGAAAAACCCATACACATCATTAGGGTGAAATTCTGGACAACAGTGTGTACTTGAAAGTTTGTATGGATTCTTCTCAGGACCACATTAGTCATCATGCAAACCCACATACTTCCCTTCCCTATGTCTGCTTTGGTTTTGGAGAAAAAAAAGTTCTACTATTAATAGCAAGAAAAGCTAGAACAATTTAGTTAGCAAACAAAAATACAACAGTGACTGTAGCAGAGTACAGAGACACAATGACATGCGGAAAAAAGATAACTTCCTGGTGTCAAGGCAAACAGTTTTGTGTGGTGCTTTTAACAAATATTTCAAGTGCATGAAGAAGAAATGTCTAATTCCAACATTTCACACGTAGCAACTATGAAGCTGATAATTTTTCCCTCACTTCACTTACACTCAGAAACATCAACCCACTTAAGCCAACAGATTAGCTTTGCATGTGTGCATGCATGACTACCAAAGGCTTCCACTTAGAGCATCTGAAAAATGTTTTAGTAAAATACAGGAGGAAGATATAATAAAAAGCTTGGAAATGATAATTATCTTTTCCTTTGGGGAATGCAGTAGTTATATTTGAGCACAAAATCTGTTGTCTTGCCATGGTCCCTTCCCTTTCTCTCAGTTGCATACCTGGTTTATTCCTATTTTAGTATCTTTCTTCCTTGGTTTTCTCAGAGCTTGTGGGTGGGAGAGAGAATAAATAAAAAGCAAAGAAAGTAAGAAAAAAAAGTAGGTAAAGCTGTTTACCACAGCTGTTTACAGCACAGGTGCTTTGGAAGCTAAGGTCTACCTTTGTACAGACTAGTGCACACAGATCAGAGAAACAATACAAGAGCCAGAGACAATGCAGAAGGGAGGAGATGTGCTGAAGGGAAAGCAAAACTATCAGAGGGAATAAAATATTACTCTAGAGGATCACAGTCTTCAATTATGAGCATGATACTTGCCATTTATTAATGTGATTAAACAGGCAGACCTAGATCACACCGTCACAAAGAGATTATTCCACTACTTAACAGAACAAAGCATGCAAGCTAAGTGCAGGACATAACATTCCTTTCTAGATGGATAGGACACTGACAGGTTTAATTTAAAACCATTTCTTTAATTTTGTCCTTAATTCAGTTTCAAGGTCTCCTTGTTACAATTTCAGGTCTAGTCTATGTTTTAAATGTCTTTTTATCATTTTTTTTTTCTCTCTCTTGTTTTTTTTTTTGAGTTTGAGTTTGTTTCTACTTTATTAGAGTAAAAAACCCCAAACAACAGAACAGAGCAGTCAGCCTCCCGCTATCTGTATAAAATGTCCTGAAGTACAGCAGCGTTACAGTGCAAAGCAATTTTTAGGGAATCGGCACTTCTTTTAGCAGGATATGCACATATAACTGGCAATCGTTTTTATTACAGATGAAGTCTTAGTTAAATTATCCCACAGCTCCCTTCTTGGATACTTCTTATCTTCCTGATTTGCATATATCTGCCACCAGTTTAATCTAATATCTGCTGAAAACTGTTTCCCTATATTCTTACGTGGGCAGCTCACTTTCAGCACTGATATCTCCTACTCTAAATTTTGAGAAACATCTATTGCACTGGCCCCTAAAATCTCCTCGCATTTTTTAAAGAACAAACTAACACTATCAGTGTGTTTCTCAAAGTTCCCTTGCACCTTATTTACAGCTTTAATTCCACCTCAAATCAAAAGACAGGAACACTAAAGAATCTATCACATGGTGCAGGCATTCCGATATACTCAACTCCTACGCATGTCCCCAGTTTTCAGAAAAAGCTGTGTTAACAAGTGTGCTCTTTGTCTCAATCAGTTATCAGCTCAGTACTACAGGTAGCACGTGCTACCTGTCAGTTGATTTTTCTCCTGTTTCTTCAGACACTAGGATTTTTTCAGTCCAAGTTTAATCACTCGTTTTACATGAAACTTAACATTTGTTACCTCTAGGTTTCAGTCTCATTGTAAACTGCATAGGAGGGAACAACTGTACAAGTCGGCTGTAGCACCAACTAGGCAAAAGCTGAAATCTCTCATTATCATTCGTCATGATAATTTGATGTGCACATATATTAAAACATACATTGTATTTTCTGTCACAAGAATCTGCTTGCTTTTTTGATGCTTTCCATCTACACAGCTTCTCTTGTCTGCAATCCCCATCTGCTGTCATTCCTTTCACTCTATTGTTCACTATCATCCTATTATGTTATTTAGAACTCTGGCTTCAGACACTCTTCCAGGCTTCTGCTTCTACAGTATTATTTTGAGTTTCTCAAATAAATGATTTTTATCATTTTACTGTGCACTAGTTTTCATTCTTCTAGTTCCCACCCTTCTCTAGATAATTTGTGTAACTCAGGTTTCAGCCAACAAATGACATTTACACTGGTTGTACCCAGTGCGCAATTTTAATCTAATTTAGTGAAGTCCATCCAAAAGCTGCAGGCACTTTTACTTTGGTTTAATTTAGGCTTATTTCAGTTTAACACAAACTGATTTAGTTTATACCCAATAAAAATCAAGCAAATCTTTAGAATAAAAATCCATACAGCAGCTTAGATCACCAACTTTGTTTAAAAATAATTTTTAAGTCACTGGTGCATCTTTAGATAAGACCTTTCATAGCCTATCTCACTTTGAGATAAAAATTCTGAACTTCTTCTAGCTTTGCCTTCTACACTTTTTGCCTTCTTCCTTCCCTTGAACACTTGGCTGAGTGGATTTAATTACTTTTGATAAATGAAAAAAGTATAAATATATGGTATGCCTAGTCAAGTAAACATATCTGATAGCTCTTCATCATGAATGCTACTGTGTATATGGAAAATGAAATAATGTTAACTGCTCTTGGTTAATAAAGGCAATAAAAAAGAAGAAATAACTATTTTTCTAACTTGAAGCAGGAAAAAGGAAAATAAGACAACAGGTAAGAACACGAACTTACCTTTGGTAACATGAAAATAGAATTACTCTTGAAGTATCCCAAAACAGAGGAGAAGATTGGTAAGGATTTACTACCTAAGTAAGGCAAGTGAAAAATATAACTAAATCTTTCTTTGTTTCTAAAGAACAAGCACTGGCAATAATGAACATGTGAACATGACTTGGTTACAGCAAGAAATGTTTACATTATTAAGCAGAAAGTAGTAGTGATTGCTTAACTTGAGAAACTATTACACCTTCATGACCTGAAAATCATCCTTGTCAGGTAGGACTAGATCAAGTATGATACTTTTAAAGAGAGCCACAAATACTAAAACCATGCATAAAACTTAAAATGGGAGCTTAAACATTGCAATCCTGTGAGATCCTGCTGTCTGTATATTGAAGACTAGTTATAAGTAGACAAAACCCAACTGAGACAAAAGTAAACAATACATCTCTAGGCTATCAGTGATCTAGTAAAACCAGATTAATAGCGAATTAACTAAGATTACTTTATCATCTTTAACATCTTTAACATACCTTAATTGAAACTGATATGAGAATATTACAATGCATCTTCAAATAACAGCTTAACCACTTCTGCAAACGAATTTTATAAGCCCACATGACAGCACTGAATTATCATAGGCTCACTAAGAACTCAACTTCACAAGTAATAATCACTTCATATCAGTTATATATCTAATTTCAAATCAGTAAATGAATGTTTCACAGAGTTAAGCATTTGGTAATGTTTGTGGGGAAAAAAAAGCCAAAACAACCACCCTCCAAAAAAGAGAATCGAGTCTTCTGGGAAAGTAAAAACCCACCAGTTACACTGCTGTATATGATGCCCTCTGTAGAGAAATCTTGCTCCACTAAAAATGAAAGCCCTGAAATTCCAGCATTGCCGGTACAACACATCACAAACTGCCTTTCAGTTGTTAAAAGTCCAGATTTTCCTATGTCATTTCTCATGGTGTATTACATTTTCAGTATTGCAGCATGACCAACGAATTCCCAAATCTTCCCCAAAACCTTATGGATAAGAGCTAGCAACTGCATACACCCAGAGGTGGCACATCACGGAAGAAGTGAGTGGTACCACCAGGCATCCAAACTATAACACGTCACAACGCTGCTAAACCAACTTATTTTAGCTTTGGACAGAAACATCTGACAACAATATTCAGGTTTTTGCAATGCAGCATTATTTCCCCAGAGAAACTGTCTCCATTTTCCAAGCAGCTCTACTGTTTACTTTGATTTCTGAATTAGAGACAGCAAAAAAGCAAAGGAGATTTTCCTATGTATTTTAGGCTTAACAAACATTCTCCTGACAATAACTGCTTAATACTGTGTGATACCATTACCATGAAAATGTTTGATTCTTTTGGAAATACACCTTTCAGGCACAGCAGAGCATTTCCTGAGCTGGGACAAAATGGCTGCCTTCTCCTGGTCTCAACAAACGATGCTTGAAATATTTCTAATTTGACACAACAATAAGAAGTTCCTAGTTTTATGCAATTGAAGCCCTCCATACAAATTGTTCATAATAAAAATATAATTTTTTTAACTCTCTCTTGAGAAATTTCTGTGCTCTTTTTGTTTGCTAAGAACACAAATCTCTGAAAAGTCAAAGAAGAGACGTGAATAGAATTGATGCAGCTAGGTAATAACTGGCATGGCATCCTTCAGGTTTCAAATGCAAATAAAATAGTAGCATTTTGAAAAAGTAATCTCCCACAGATCTTTACTTAAAATAAGATTTATCTTTCAAAAAATTGTTTTGTGTAACATGAAATTAATTTCAGCTCAATTACTATTAGAACATCTGTTAATTTCTCCCCCCCATCCATCTGGCTTAAGCACTTCAAATGGCATCTGCTGTCAATCAAATAGGTTACATATCAAATGTCATCATAAAGACTTTAAAACAAGCCCAAGATTTAACAGTTAACTTTATAGTACCTTTTTTCCAAATGGAGGAGCTATCTCTGCAGCTGTAATAAAGCATGAAGGTTCTCACACCTGAAAATCAGCCAGCCCACCACTACAATGTTCATTTATTAATGTCTCCTAAAATGGAAATTTTATTGAAAATAATAAGTTGCTGGGGTTTTTTGTTTTGTTTAATTTTTGTTTGGGTTATGTTGGTGGTGTGGTGGTGGTTTTTTGTTTGTTTGGGTTTTTGTAGTGTAGGAATTACAGAGATCAGTGACAGAATTGAGTTGTTTATTGAAAAAGGATTTTAAAAAAAAAGTGCTTAAAGATTTAAGTGCTGTAGGACCAGAATTTTTGCTTACAACTAAAAAAGCCAGAAAACCCCTTTATTTTTCAAATTGAAACAACTAATTATAGGATCTTTTAAGCAAATACTGTAGTACCCAGTATCCAAAATAACTTGCTGTGCTCAGAATGTATTGATTTAATCAGAAACTGATTGAAGATGTAGAGGCGAACACTAAACAATAAGAGCAATGAGGGGTAAAGAACAAGAACATTCATCAGAACTGTTTGCCCAGTTACTTACACTGTTTGCTCATCTACATGTCCTGTGTAGATTTGTTAGAGAACCCCGTTGCTGATCTCTGGCCAAACACGCAATTCTGCAGTTCCATATTTGACAGAGTTCAGTTATCCTGGCTGTTACACGAGCAGATCATTTGTGGAATATCGCACAGAACGACGGCAGCCTTGTGAATGTACCATGCCGCTCTTTTGTGGGTAAGTAGCAGAACATTTCACTAACATGACAAAATCTTCTGATTAGTGTAGCATTCATTAAATGGTGACAGATGCTAGTATTAATTACATGTTGAGCGGATCATTTTCCCATTACATTTCTTTTGTTACCAGCCTCATCATTCCAGTTATCAGCCTGCCCTATAAGCAGATTAAGCACCAGACTTTTTTTTGGGGGTGGGGGATGTGTGTCTATATTCCTTGTTTGACCGATGAGTGACCAATCTTTCCTACACTACCCCACCATCTGGATTACTCTCTTGCACTTTTCAAAACCTGTACTTATCATCTGTTAGACAATTTATAAGAAATGTTATTTCGAAAGGTTATTTGTGTGGCTCTCAAGCCATCTTACATTTAATGTTGGAAGCCATAGGATTAATCACTTGCTTTGTATGAACAGATAACAGCTATTGTTTTTTGTGATAAACCTTGCCAAATTATAACTGGCATATCAAATATTAATTTGGCATTTCAAGATTTTAAAAAATGTAGTGAAAGGTAATGGAAAGGCATATGTGAAACAAGTTGCCATCCTTCATGTCAGTCTTAGACAAAAAGATTCCCATTCTATGTAATATTACACGCACTCAAAATGAAAACTGTTCACCGTTTCCATGAATACTAGCAGGATTCCTAGCACACATTTTATGGCCAAGAACGATTTTTTATTTATTATGTTTATCCTGATGTGTACACCAATTGCTTCTTCTTAACAACTCAGAATAGTCCTGGAAAGGAAAAAAGAAAACAAAAACCACGCAAAACCCCCCCAAAAACCAAACCAAACCAAACCAAACCAAAATAACCAAACAAAAACAACAAAAAAACCCAAACCAAACAAAAAACCAATCAAAAACCTCCCAAAACAAACAAACAAAAACCAAACCCCAAAAAAACAACCAATCAACCAACCAACCAAAAAACCAAAAAAACTGAAAAGTACACATGGCAAAGTAATTCATTTGGAAATAAATTCTGCCATAAACCAAACAGTTGTAAATCGAAAGTTGACAGAGGAGAAAGACATTGGAATAATAACTAATTGAAGGATGATCAAGAGCCATTAATGTGATTTTGGTAGAGAAAGTTAAATACAATCCTAAAAGGTAAATCACCCTGGATTTTCCAGAAGACATGGGGAAATAACAATTCTTTTGCACATGGTAGTCCTTAGGCTTATTATTATTAAGAACAAAAGTATTAATGGGAATAAATGCAGTGAAAAGATGAGAGGGACCAAGAAGCAGAGAGAGTCTGTTTCACAAGTGGAGACTGAAAAAACAAAACAAACCCTATCCAGAGTGCATATTTATTAAATATATACAACATATCATATATATATACACACATATACAGCATTGGTACCTACACAAAAGATATCCAAACAAAACAAATGCAAATTAATCTGCGTAACTGCACTTCTAACCATCACAGAAGGGACGATCTGGAGCAGTTGTTCTGCGTGAAATAGCAGAGGAAAAAAAGCCTCACTACCTTTGAAACACATCAAATCCCATTTATGCTATGAAGATCTATTATGTGGCTGGATGACCTGAAGTTGTCTCTTCCAGCCTTATATTTCTGCAGTGGAACTGCCAGATGCCCACGCAGGGGAAATATGTGGAATAGTTTCTGTGCATTTGTAAAATTATGATTGCTGACTTAAAATAGCTACTTGAAAAAAATTATTTTCACTGATGGCTCGCAAGATCTCTCCTGCCACACAATCCAGCTGGGTGAACTGTATTCTGTGAATGCTCATTTATGCAACTAAGTTCCTTGCCCTAACACATTCTTAAAATCTTCTGTATTTGTACATATTTCTGGTTCTGTGACAGTTTGACATTATAGTCAGCTGATACCTGCAAATCCTGGCCATGACCACAGGTACACAAGCCTTGGAGCTTTATAAGACATGCCCAGTAAACTGATTAACTTCATCCTGAAGGAGCTGAATTTACTGCTCATGTAAAGCCCAAGTAGACCATTCAAAGAAGGGCAACACTTGACAGAATTATGGGAGCTATCATACTAATCCACTACGCAGCCACAAACTCCACTTTTTGCTTTTAAAGAAAAACAACAGACAGTTCTGAAACCACTCACTTCCAAGAATGAGACTATTCAAAGCAGCAGGTTTCAGCATTCATGTAACCACGTGCCAGGTTGGAGGCTTAGACTGTGAGGCCTTACAGGCAAAGACTGTTATTTATTAGGAGACTGCAAAATAGCACACGGGGAACGTGAACCAACAACGAGGCCTCCTCCATGCTAACACGGGATGGCTAAATATATTTTACATGAGACACAACTTGGAACATCAGTGATGCACATACCTTCAACTGCTATTTTTGACACAGGTCCATTCTCAGGAGATTCCATAGCCTGTAGAAAGGTTAACTAGCATCCAGAAGTTTTACATGCACAGAAGTTAAAACTGGAGACACTGCTTATGTGAGGAGTAGTGAACTAAAATTTGAGTGAATTGGGAAGTTTTGCTGGAATCAGATACATCAGCTTCAGAAAATATAGAAATATATTCAAATACATACATTCACTGCACAATACTCAAATGATCTTATTGCCATAAAATCAAAGCTGAATTTTTCAAATATTCCAAACCAGTTATTTTTCAATGACACCAACTTCACGGTAATGCTTTGTACAATGAACATTTGCAGAACAATTTGAACTTACTTACACTGACAGTTATGAAGCTTTTTTTTGCATGGTTTATGTTAACTGAGGTGTTCAGGATATATTTGGGCAGCTGAAAACAAACCCAAGAATAAACCTGAAGTGTGTGACAGGAAACAGATATGAGAACCAAAAACCTGAAGGCAGTAATAATAATAATAATAATAATAATAATAATAATAACAATAATAACAACAACAACAACAACCACCATCCTATTTTTATTAACTAAGTGCAACAATGAATAGCAAAGACCCCACAACACATTCCACAGACAAACAGAGCACTGATGGGATTCCCATGGGGTCAGTGGGACAGGCCCACCACAAGACTTTATCTACTCAAAGGAACATATTTCTCAGTTATTGTGCAGCAGTTCTTCCCTGAAGGAACATATGTTCATTATTTTGGTTTACTTTATGAAAACAAACGGAAAACTTCCTCCTAGTTTAAAAATACGTTGGGGTTTTTTTGGCTCCAGTGAGACATTTAAAAAACTTTCTCAGAAAAGTTTCTGAAACTTTACCTCTTCTAAATCAGTATGTCCAGCCTTAGATGAGCATTTGTTTGTCTCTCTAATAAATATAAAGCAAGTAAACTAAGTAAAAAATGAGTCAAAATGAAACTAAGATGATAGTATATTTCAATTTTTATTTCACAACCTTATAAACTCATAATCAGATTTGTTAAATTTTATTTGTGTACTGTCCAATATTCCTCATTGATGATTCTATTAGATTATTCTGAAAAATACTCATATCGCACATTTTATAGGATATTTAAAAAAAAAGGTTCAAAAAACTCTTCCAGGATATTTAGCATTGCTTATTTCCCTGTTTGGAAAACCAGTCATGTACACTGGTGAAAGGCAGGACACCTAACATCTCCAGGTACAACGCGGAAAATATATTTAGCCTTCCCATTCCCAGATGTTAACTTTATGTTCTTGGAATCACGTTAGATAATTGCTTACCCCACTGCCTTAAGTCTGATTACCCTGAAAGTGCAGCTAAACTTACCTTTCTTCAGAAGAAATACTTAAGGAGTTGTTGTTTCTTTGCGTTAAATGCGGCACCACATTTATTTGTGAGGCATTTCTGAGAGTAGACTTATGTCTGTTTTAAGGGCACAAAATCACGATGTGTATATACTACTTCCCAAGGCTCCTAACTCACCATTTTGAAAGGCGTTTATTTCCTGCTTTCCTCTGGTTCCTCACCCAGAGCCCCATCTCACAGGCTCGGGAAAGTCCAGGTAGAAGGAATCTCCCACATACTGAGGCTTCTCGTTTAGAGGCACTTTCGCCCAAGCCTGGAAATTCCCTTTTTGGTAGCCAGCCCTCACGCAGTCAGGCGTTCTCAGCCCTCAGGAGGCCAGGCCAGCGGCACTTACGGGTGGTGCCTCCCGGGTCGCTCCCTGGCGGCGTTAACGGGGCCCCTCGTCCTGCCCCGGCATGGAGAGGCTCCTTCCCCCAGCACAAGCCCTCGCTAAAGCCGCTGTCGCCTCAGGCTGCCGGTCTGCCGGTCTGCCGGTCTGCCGGTCTGCCGGTCTGCCTGCCTGCCTTCCTGCCTTCCTTCCCGGGCGGCGGAGACAGCGGCGGCCCCGCGCGGCTCTGCCGCCGCCATTTTGGGACGCCGGCGGGCGGTCTCCATGGCAACCAGGAAGGGGCGGACATCGCGCGGGGTCACCGCTAGCCCGGCCCCCTCTTAAAGGAGCAGCCGCGCCGGCCCCGCGGTGCCGGGCAGGGTCTGACCCCCGCCGCCGGTGCCACCAGCGACCCGCGCCCCGGCCGCCCTCCGGCCGCCCCGAGGGGGGACATTCCCGCGGACCCGAGGTGACGACCCCGGCGGAGGGATACCGGCCGCCGACAGCGGCTCCGCCGAGCGCAGCAAGTGGGCCGCGCTCCGGGCCGCGGCGGGGGCTGCGC